>OZ024796.1:50709921-51242421 GCA_964017045.1 Omphiscola glabra | reverse complement strand
CTCAAGTTTTGATATAGGGCATAGGGCCTACTAACTTTCTCCAGCCTTTCTCTTTAGTATTAATCTAAAATTTAGGGGACCTCAATCATTCTTTTAACTCTATTTACAAGATAGTAAGTGAACAGGTAAGTGTACAGCTAAAATAAAATGTTTAAAGTAATTAATCAATGTTGGATTACGGAAAATAGGCCTATACACAAAACCAACAACAGGAGGTCAGCAGGATGAAGACCCACTACGGGCTATTATTACTCCTAGTCAAGAGCCGTGGATGTGTGTGACAGTACGACCAGGCTTACACCGTGTTCCCCGTGCACACAGTCCCCGCCCCTCTTTGCAGCCCTGGCCTCATGGTGGTGGCGTAATTAACCACTTGCTTATGGTCCTGTGTAAGGCTAAGGACAGCAGTGAAGACGCCATGAGTCAAGTACGGCCGAGGCGTAACGAAAGTGAAGACATTTCAAAGACATCCTGAACTGCTTCTGCATACCGTTGATAAGATACCAGGAAGTTAATTAACTATGTTGACATTCTCATCACTGCGTCTTGATTAGCGTGATAAAGGCGGTTTTTATAACTTATCATAACAAGCGCCTCGTACTTCACTAAGCTTAGGGGGGGCGTCCATTAACTACGTTAACAATTTTTGACCCCCCACCTTGTCAGCATGTGTCAAGCTTTCAATGACCTCCCCTTAGTAATTATGTCTACAATACTATAACCACCACCACCCTCCCCCCAAAAAAAAAACAAAAATGAATTATAATATAAATAAATACATTTTTCTTTGTGCTGATCTATTTTAATTACACAAAATGTATGCATTTTTTTTTATTGCATCTTTAGCTTGTTCATCAACAAGTTAAAACTTAAGATAACTGAAAATTATATAACTATTTTAATTTACACTCATTAAACTTGTTAAAATAATGTTATAACCAGTCAATTTTTAAGATAACAATTTTAATAGTGAAAATATGATTGTTGACATCAACTAATCTAAACTCCCCCCCCCTCCCCCATGTCAACAACTGTCAAACATTTCCAAACCCCCTCCCCCCTTATTTTGTTGACGTAACTAATGGACGGCACCTTATTTGACATAAATTAAGTTGTTACAAGTTATCATTAAATACATCTTATCATTAAATACATCTTATCATTAAATACAACTTGAAATTAAATAAAACTTATCTTCAAATACAACTTGTTATTAAAATACAACTTATCATTAACGTTTTTAAAAAATACACTAAAACTAATTCATTACATTTCAAAAGAATGTTATGATTGGCTGGGTCTGCTAGTAATTTTGTTGAACTCAATGGTTGTGGTCTCCATGTTAATATCCCATGCATAAGTCAATCCTTATTTCTGTCTCCTGCCAAGCTGCGACATTCTACACTTTGAGACTCCTTGAAATTGCATGTAAATAAGGGGCCATTCATATTTTACTGTACATTGGCTAGAATGGAGATTTTGCATTGTTGCCTTTTGTATTTTATTGTGCATCGAGCACAAGCGTCAGTTCACACCATCAAATTTCGCGTCAAATTGTTGCATGAACGCACTATTTCGTGCGTGCTTTCTTTATTGTGGAATCTTATCAAATAGTAACTTGAAAGTTGTGACAAGGCTTCATACACGAATTGCATCAAATGCTTGAAGGAAAATTTGATCGTGTGAACCGACCCTTAATTAGGGCTGAACCGTGTTGAAATAAACTTTATTAGCATTATTATTATTATTTCTTCTATATATTACGCTTCTGCTGTGACTCGTGGATGGCGCCCTAATTTACTGCTTCGATTTCCGGCTCAATAATAAGTTCAATAGCGCGCAAAATATAATTCCCGATAACACGCTAAATGATTTTTTTTTTACATAACGCAACTGCGTTTGGCGCGTAATATTTTCTTTTCGAAAAATGAAATCCTCTCAATTTAATTATGGTGTTTAAAAAATAGTCGGTTTATCAGAATATTTAATACAGTTCATGGGCGTGAAATAAAAAGTGTGCAGTGACGTATCATCGGGGGAAGGGGGTGTAGCAAAAATTGGGATTCTTAATGTGCGTTACTTGAGTTCATGTTTTGTCAAGTATAACTGTAGTAGATCGGAAGTTCACGCATTTCTGTCGCCAATGTTTGGCGGGCTATATATTTAGTTATTACTAGCGAGTACTCGGCATGCGTTGCAATGCCACTCATCGAAATAAAGTGTCTGTGTTTTAATAATTTTGTTGTAAGTTCTTCTAATAACCACCTTTTTTTAACCGTCTGGTGCGTATTCGAATTAATTAGAAGGTTTTAAGAAGTGTCAGCAGACCACACGCAGCTGCCCGTGTGGGAAGCATGGATTTTCGAAATTTAGTCCCAAAACTTATAGCGATTGATACCCCCATGAAATAGCTATGTTTGAAATTATATTTATATGACTCATTTATTACATATAAACAAATTTAGGGCCCCCGGCCCCAAAAGTAATATTGTGAAATATTTGTACTAAATCAGAAACCTATTTATTAAGTCACATATACAAAATGAAATGTCACAGTTTATATTTAATGTAATTCCACCCACTTATGTAATAGCTCTGTTTGACGTTATATTTACATAGCTCATATAAGGAAAAAAAAAGAATTTAAGGCCCCCGGCCCAAAGCGGAATATTGTAAAATATTTGCACTTCTTTAGAAACCTAATGCGGGCCTGCACACAACAACTCACTGAAAGTTTATCGCATTCAGATGAATAGTATAGGAACTCATACGGACATTATATTTAAATAGCTCATATTAGAAAGAAAAACTACTATAGGGCCCCGGTCCAAAACTGGTAATTCTTTGTAAAATGAATGGGTTTTGATATTCATGGATATACTTTTGAAAATGTACTTACGTTGTGTTAACGTCATTGATTTTCTTAATTCGTAAAATGAGAATATAGCATCTATTTTTCACAACAGTAATATCATTGGATTTAAAGATATAAAATTGTACACACCCTATTTCCTATCCCCAATATATATGTACCTAAGAAGGCAAATTATTTGTCAAATTCATTTTGTCAACTTCCCCCTCCCCCAAACAGAGTTTTAAAAAAAATAATAAAATCATCCACGGGATTGTAATCCAATTACTTACGCAAAAACAATTTTTTTGCATTTCAAATGCTTTGTTCTTATTTAAATGAGTGATAAGTGCATTAGTGGATGCTATTTGGATATGTAGTTTCGCTGCACTGATTGCATTAAACGGCATTTTCGTATTAAAAGTATATTTAAAGGTTAGTTGTTTTTTTTTATACTAATTTATAAATTTCATAAATGTATATTTTTGGAAAGAATAAAAGTAAAAATTTATTAAACGTTAAAAATAAAAAGCAAAAATTGTATTTCATTTTTTAAATTGTAGCATTTATTAATTTTACTTTTAGGAAGGGGGAAATACATTATCAATTTTATTACGCGCGGTTATTAAATCAGATAAATTTTTGCATTGAATAAATAGACAATTTGAGTTCTGACGTCATTTGCGTTATTATTTAGAACAAATTAATTTTACTTTTATTACGCAATATTTGGAACGTACTTAAAAAATGCACTTCAATCAACAGATGTTTTGGTTTCCCCGATAAATGTGATTACAGTGTAATTCTTTGATTATAATTTGTTTTATTAATTTTCATAACTTTCAACCACATATAAAATGTTTAAAATAGTTCCTTAGTTGTTACTCCAGATTTATTTGTAATTAATATTATTAATACTTAAAATTGTATTAAAATTAAAGCGAATATACAATATATTTTTCGCATTACCATTGATTCGAGTTCCTTAAAATAATAGAAGAAAACTATGATTGTTTTAAAAAATGGGAACGTATTTAAATCGTATCGGTTCTTTGTGAGTTACGGTCAGCATAGATCATTCTTATATAATAGATGTATTACTACATCATTGCTATTCAAAATCACAACACATTTACAAAGCTATATCCGATTCTAAAATACGTCACAAAATTCAAGCTTATTAATAAAAACAACAAAAATACTCTCTACACTAAACATGCAAAAACGTGTTTTCTCTGCTCTTGCTACAAATTGATGTCTGTTGGCATTTGTTCAAGGGCGGTTGAGTTGATAGCTCCGTTTGAAATTATTTTGATAAAGTTTGTTAAAGAAAAAAAAACGAATTTAAGGACATCGGCCCATGCGAAATATTGTAAAATGTTGTTCTAATTTAGAAACATTTGCGGGAGCGCGCATATCAATTCACCAAAGTTTTTATCGCAATCGGATGAATGGTATAGGAATGCATACGATAATTATATAGATAATAAATGGTGGAAAACGAATTAAGGCCCCCGGCCACAAAAGGAATATTGTAGAATTGTTGTATTACTTCAGAAACCTACTTATTATATCACAAAATTAAAAAAAGAGAAACATATTACTGAAGTTGTATCGCATTCAGATAAATGGTATAGGAGTGCATACGGATATTATTTTTTACAAAGCTCATATAAGAAAAATAAAGATTTTGGGGCCAACGGCCAAAAACGGATTATTTTAAAAGTGTTGTAACTACTTCAGAAACCTAACTACTATGTGACACACACAATTTAATGTCGCTATTTGTATTTTATTAAAAATCTATCCATCCACACATTAGCTCTGTTTGAAATTGTATTTGTATAGCTCATATAGGAAAAATAGAACATAGGGCCCCTGGCTCAAAAAAGAATATTTTAAACGGTTGTAATAATTTGAAAAGCTTTGCGGACTTGGGTAAAACATTTTACTAAAATGTTTTATCGCATTCAGATAAATGATATAGGAGCGCATACCGAAATTATTTTGTACAAAGCTCATATAAGAAAAAAAAGCATTTGGGGCCAACAGCTGAAAACGGAATATTTTAAAAGTATTGTAATTACTCATTAACATGCGCGACTTTATGGACAACCTTTCAAAAAAGTTTTGTTGCAATCACATGAATGGTGTAGGAGCGCATACGGTTTGAAATTATATTTATATAGCTCCTATAATAAAAAACGAACATGGGGCCCCTGGCTCAAAACGGAATATTTTAAAATGGTTGTAATAATTTAGAAACCTTTGTGGGCATGATCGCAACATCTCGTCAAAGTTTTAGCGTATTCGAATAAATGGTTTAGGAGCGCAGACGAAACCTATAGTTTACAAAGCTCATATAAGAAAAAAAACTATTTTGGGGCCAACGGCCAAAACAAAATATTTTAAAAGTGTTATAATGACTCAGTAAAATGCGCGAACTTATGGAATACAACTCTCCAATGTTTTGTCGCAATCGCATGAATGGTGTAGGAGCGCATTCGGTTTGAAACTATATTTATATAGCTCATATAAGAAAAAACGAACATGGGGCCCCTGGCTCAAAACGGAATATTTTAAAACGGTTGTAATAATTTAGTAACCTTTGTGGGCATGCTCGCAACATCTCGTCAAAGTTTTAGCGTATTCAAATAAATGGTGTAGGAGCGCAGACGAAATCTATTGTTTACAAAGCTCATATAAGAAAAAAAAACGATTTTTGGGCCAACGGCCAAAACGAAATATTTTAAAAGTGTTATAATGACTCAGTAAAATGCGCGAGCTTATGGAATACAACTCTCCAATGTTTTGTCGCAATCGCATGAATGGTGTAGGAGCGCATTCGGTTTGAAACTATATTTATATAGCTCATATAAGAAAAAACGAACATGGGGCCCCTGGCTCAAAACGTAATATTTTAAAACGGTTGTAATAATTTAGAAACCTTTGTGGGCATGCTCGCAACATCTCGTCAAAGTTTTAGCGTATTCAAATAAATGGTGTAGGAGCGCAGACGAAATCTATTGTTTACAAAGCTCATATAAGAAAAAAAAACGATTTTGGGGCCAACGGCCAAAACGAAATATTTTAAAAGTGTTATAATGACCCAGTAAAAAGCGCGAGCTTGTAGAATACAACTCTCTAATGTTTTGTTGCAATCGCATGAATGGTGTAGGAGCGCATACGGTTTGAAACTATATTTATATAGCTCATATAAGAAAAAACGAACACGAGGCCCCTGGCTCAAAACGGAATATTTTAAAACGTTTATAATTATTTCCAAACCTTTGTGGGCGTGCGTGTAACATTTTACCCAAGATTTAGCGCATTCAGACGAATGGCGTAGGAGCGCAGACGGAAATATTGTTTTACAAAGCTCGTATAAGAAAAAAAACGAATGAAGGGCCAACGGCCGAAAACGAAATAATTGAAAAGTTTTTTAATGTCGCAGTTAAATGCCCAGGTAGGTGGCCAACAACTCACCAAAGTTTTGTTGCAATCGCATGAATGGTGTTGGAGCGCATACGAGACAAACATACATACATACATACATTCATTTTTATATATATATAGATTATTACTGTAGGGAGGGGGCCATCCATATATTACGTACGCACTTAGAAAAAAGGTTGGTCTAGGAGATTTCCATAAGGGCGCGTTTAAGAGGATGGAAGTTTAGTGCGTACGTGCATTTTTGTACACATTCTGTAATAATTAATCTAAATTATCACATACATACCATATTTACATCTCAAATCTAAAAGCCACTTAAAAAAAACAATGATAATTTAGAACTATTCTAAGTGGCTACGACAACTTAAGTTCACTGTCCTCTTTTGTTAACTTCAATAGTCTCCACGGCAAACAGCCAGTGGCAGTCATGAAAACAGTTAAGTGGGCTGGGGGGGGGGGGGGGGGGGGGGGGGTGACGTGACAAACTTTAGTTAACACTGTGCACTTACGATTTGGTTTAACTCCCTTACTTCCCACGACTTCCGTTAAATTGTTCCTTTAACGTGATAATTATTTTTATAATTCAACAAAAAAAAAAAAAAATTGGTATGAACGCATTGGGGTGTCCAAAAGGCATGGGGCGCCGAGAAGATGGTGGTGGCAGGTTCGCATTAATTTCTTTCTTCTTTTAGTACGAAATAGATTGACTTCTTTTAATCCCTTCACATATAATATGTTCTCTCGTGTTAGTCCTCAATGCATTGTTTCTGGTTTCCTTTTAAGTCTTATCATGTTCCCCCCCCCCCGGCCTCGTTTTGGCTCCCCTGTCTCGTTTTGGCTCCCATGTCTCGTTTTGGCTCCCCTGCCACGTTTCGGGTCTCATTTCATGTTTATGGCCTTCTATCCATTTTGGGTCCCCTGTTATGTTTCGTACCACCTATTATGTTTTAGTTTTAGGGCCCATTTTTAAGATTTGGACCCATTATTAAGGGTTTTGGCCCCCTGTCATGATTATGAGTTTAATCATGCTTTAGGTTACTTGTGTTTTACATATTCGCGCACCCTATTAAATTCTTTCTATCAGTTGCTGATTCCATGTCTTATCATAGTGACTGACAGAACAACAGTTGATCATAAATACGTTTTACCAACTCGAACAACATTTTGCCTTTGTGGGGTGTCATTGAGTGTTCAAGTGTTTCAGTTTCAGACAGTTTTCTCAATATATTGTCTCCCAAAGGGGTTTGTGCTACTTATAGTGTCATAACAGAACACTATCAATAATATCCTGTTTTCTATGCTACCGGTACTGAAAGATGATGCCATTGACCTATCCTAATAAAAACTTCAGTTTGCTTGAGAACCTGAATATAGAGGACATGAACTATTGTGTGCTGCTAATGTGTGCAGTTGACTCCCTTTAAAAGGGAACACAATGGAACGTGGGAGACAACACCTCACAAAATAAAATGTAAGTAATTAATATTGCTTCCTAAAGCCGCTATGGCATGTACATATGTAGTACACACGCCAACATAGTACAGATCCCAACAAAGTACACACGCCAACAAAGTACACATCCCAAAATAGTTCATATTTGTTTACCAGCTTCTATGTTTCACAAATGGTGCTGCTGGAGTTAACAGGAAATCTTTCTTCATTAATTTGATCGACAAGTCCAATAATTTCCTTAACAGAACATGTTAAAAATACATAAAAAATGTTTCAATTTCTTCGAATGTAAACTTGAATATGTGATATTGTGTCCATTCAGAATTTGATGTCATAGAGGTTGTCATGAAGGATGTCATGGAGGCTATCATAGAGGTTGTCATGAAGGATGTCATGGAGGCTGTCATGAAGGATGTCATGGAGGATGTCATGGAGGCTGTCATGAAGGATGTCATGGAGGCTGTCATGGAGGCTGTCATGAAGGATGTCATGGAGGATGTCATAGAGGTTGTCATGGAGGCTGTCATGGAGGATGTCATGGAGGATGTCATGGAGGATGTCATAGAGGTTGTCATGGAGGCTGTCATGAAGGATGTCATGGAGGATGTCATAGAGGTTGTCATGAAGGATGTCATGGAGGATGTCATGGAGGCTGTCATGAAGGATGTCATGGAGGATGTCATGGAGGATGTCATAGAGGTTGTCATGAAGGATGTCATGGAGGCTGTCATAGAGGTTGTCATGACAGATGTCATGGAGGCTGTCATAGAGGTTGTCATGAAGGATGTCATGGAGGATGTAAAGTATATCACAATGAATGTGATGAAGGAAGTCATGACAGATGTCATGGAGGCTGTCATGGAGGATGTAAAGTATATCACAATGAATGTGATGAAGGAAGTCATGACAGATGTCATGGAGGATGTCATGGAGGATGTAAAGTATATCACAATGAATGTGATGAAGGAAGTCATGACAGATGTCATGGAGGCTGTCATAGAGGTTGTCATGAAGGATGTCATGGAGGCTGTCATAGAGGTTGTCATGTAGGATGTCATGGAGGCTGTCATAGAGGTTGTCATGGAGGCTGTCATAGAGGTTGTCATGAAGGATGTCATGGAGGCTGTCATAGAGGTTGTCATGTACGATGTCATGGAGGATGTAAAGTATATCACAATGAATGTGATGAAGGAAGTCATGACAGATGTCATGGAGGATGTAAAGTATGTCACAATGAATGTGATGAAGGAAGTCATGACAGATGTCATGGAGGCTGTCATAGAGGTTGTCATGAAGGATGTCATGGAGGCTGTCATAGAGGTTGTCATGAAGGATGTCATGGAGGATGTCATAGAGGTTGTCATGAAGGATGTCATGGAGGATGTCATGGAGGCTGTCATGAAGGATGTCATGGAGGATGTCATAGAGGTTGTCATGAAGGATGTCATGGAGGCTGTCATAGAGGTTGTCATGACAGATGTCATGGAGGCTGTCATAGAGGTTGTCATGAAGGATGTCATGGAGGATGTAAAGTATATCACAATGAATGTGATGAAGGAAGTCATGACAGATGTCATGGAGGCTGTCATGGAGGATGTAAAGTATATCACAATGAATGTGATGAAGGAAGTCATGACAGATGTCATGGAGGATGTCATGGAGGATGTAAAGTATATCACAATGAATGTGATGAAGGAAGTCATGACAGATGTCATGGAGGCTGTCATAGAGGTTGTCATGAAGGATGTCATGGAGGCTGTCATAGAGGTTGTCATGTAGGATGTCATGGAGGCTGTCATAGAGGTTGTCATGAAGGATGTCATGGAGGCTGTCATAGAGGTTGTCATGAAGGATGTCATGGAGGCTGTCATAGAGGTTGTCATGTACGATGTCATGGAGGATGTAAAGTATATCACAATGAATGTGATGAAGGAAGTCATGACAGATGTCATGGAGGATGTAAAGTATGTCACAATGAATGTGATGAAGGAAGTCATGACAGATGTCATGGAGGCTGTCATAGAGGTTGTCATGAAGGATGTCATGGAGGCTGTCATAGAGGTTGTCATGAAGGATGTCAAGTATATCACAATGAATGTGATGAAGGAAGTCATGACAGATGTCATGGAGGATGTAAAGTATGTCACAATGAATGTGATGAAGGAAGTCATGACAGATGTCATAGAGGATGTAAAGTATATCACAATGAATGTGATGAAGGAAGTCATGACAGATGTCATGGAGGATGTAAAGTATATCACAATGAATGTGATGAATGAAGCCATGACAGATGTCATGGAGGATGTAAAGTATATCACAATGAATGTGATGAAGGAAGTCATGACAGATGTCATGGAGGATGTCATGGCGGATGTGATGAAGGATGTCATGGAGGATGTCATGTAGGATGTCATGCAGGATGTGATGGAGGATGCCATGAAGAATGTCTTGGACAATGTCATGTAGGATGTCATGACAGATGTGATGAAGGATGTCATGAACAACGTCATGAAAGATATCATGGAGTATGTCATGAAAGATGTCATGATGATTTCATGTAGGATGTCATAAAGGATGTCACGGAGGATGCTATCCGAGACAGAGATTTATTGACTAACTTTTGCTGTGTGTGTGTATAGATTCCTTTTCATCATTGTACCTTTTTACAACATTGTATCTTCTTCAACATTGTACCGGTACAAGCCAATCACTATACTGTAAGTCAATAGCTTTAATTTATTTCTTTTTGACTGTTGTATTTTTTTATTATTAACTTAATAAAATGTATTAATTGTAATCGGCCCTAGTTTGGGTATCGTTTCTTTGTTATTGTATTTAACAAATGGTATCGTCTTGTGTTGTGTCCTGTTTTAGAACGAGCTATGAACTTAAATAAGAGATTAAATTCTCCATACGGATAACAGTACGTAACACATACTATTTTGTTATACTAACATACGGACTTCCTGAATTCAAAATGACACGAAGAGGTGGCACAAACCCTGTACTAAAGCCAAAATAGCATTATAAATTGTTTTATTTCTTTTCTCCTTATTTCATAAAACCGAAGAACTTTTCAAATCTGTCCTGGCAATGGGCTTTTCTGGCAACATTGGGAATATTAAATAAAGAAAATGACGTCATGATCAATGTTACAAGGGAGACAATCATCTGAAAAGTATTTTAACTATAATTAGTTAGAAAAAAGACATTTATCATTACGTGAAAGAGCTAGCACTCTGAAATGAATAATCTCTATCTCAGTGATTCTCAAATTGTGAATCTGAAGGTCGTCACCAGTCCACGAGCCTTAATGTGCTTCCACAAAAGTATGCAACAAAAATGATTAATTTATAGAAAGATTGGCCTTTACTGTGACTACTGATAATTTAAATGAGACAAAGCTAGTCTCCACTCAATTGAATGGTTCTCAATTATTTGATGGTTATGTATTTTAAGGGATTAATAAATCTATGATTTTATCACTCTGGTCGTCTCTATGGTGGATGATCTGTTATCACTATGATCATCTTTATGTTGGCTGATCTGTAATCACTATGATCATCTTTATGTTGGCTGATCTGTAATCACTATGATCATCTTTATGTTGGCTGATCTGTCACTTTTTGGGGGTGTGAGGGGTCAAGGACCATGTAAAGATCTTCAACTTAAGACTCACTGGTATTAACCTATTGATAATTAACCAAAGTGTGCTGTCATTGTGACCGAAGGTACGTTTGTCTAGGAGATTAGGTCCCGGTCTCTAGCCACAGACATTAGTTTTCAGAGACAAAAACTCCGGCTCGTCAGCTCCTGTAGAGCTGATACTTATAAATTCTCCTGGCTCCTACAAAGCCGATAGTTTAAAAAGAAACACAAGAAGGTCCAACACTGTATCATGTCATACTATCAGTTTATTTACTTCATCACAGTATACTGGAAAAGTCATGTAGAATGAGCAAAAACTCCACTAGATAGCCTACACAAAATAATTACTAATTTGCACTATGTCCAACATCACTCAAAAAACACAATCTGGTCGAATCCACTCTCTTCTTCTTTCTTCTTCTATATATTAAGGGCCCACGATCAATTTATTGATCATTATGGCTCCTATGAATGTAGATGGGATTTGCAATGTCTCTGTGCCTGGAGTTGATGAGGATATTTCACTGGTTACAAGATGTAACAGACTAAAGTATTCATGAATTATACACAACACCATGAACTCAGAAGTGAGAAATATTCACAGTGTATTTTGTGAGTAGCTCGTGAGGTAAAACGAGAGACTGAAGTCAAGTCTCAGTAAGAGGGCGGTCTATGTAATTATGTCAGAGGGATAAGACGTATGTGGATTTTCTCTGTTGGACTATGAAGTATTGTAACTAAATTTTGAGGTGGATCTGTGTGCAAGGACGGTACGTGTGCATTATATCTTTGATACGAGTATTCAATACAGGATTTATGACTATTACTATATTTATTATTCATGAAATAAAGTGCTGTATATATATATATATATACATTGGACGTTAATCATTCATTTCATGGAGAGGAAGATTAATTATGAGAGATGTGATGGAGTGATCCCTGACAGGACAATAATATTAGTTAACTGTCGCCAACCACGCGCGGTTACACAAGAGTAACTGTGTGAGGGTATCACACTAGGAGTTGAAAGGCCTGAGGCAATAGACGCAAATGAGTCAAGTGTTGTCGCCTCAACTGTTCCTTTTGGAAGCTTGTTCCAGTCCCTGATTGTCTTTGGTAGGAATGAGCAGTTCCTATACTGGCTTCTCGCTGGGATAAGCCGGAACTGCCTGTCATGGCCTCGTCGCTGTCTATGGGGGAGAGGGACGAGTTTCTGTTTAATGCCAGAACAGTGGACTAGCCCATTCCTCCAATAGTGACCAGCCCAGTGTTTCCAGCATGCTGCCAACACTAGAGGTATTCCTGTAGCGGTTCAGGACAAAGCGTGCTGCTCGTCGCTGTACTGCCTCCAACCTGTCGATGCTCTTCTGAGGGAATGGGTCCCAGACCAAAGATGCATAATCTAAAAGCGGCCGGACAAAGGCTTTATAGGCTCTTTCTTTCACACCGGAGTTGCTGATCTTTAGATTACGCCTTAAGAACCCCAGGGTCTTGTTTGCCTGGTTGCACACATTGTTAATATGCTCGTCCCAGCGGACCTCTCTCTGAATGGTAACACCCAGCTACCTTACGAAGGAAACTGACTCAAGCAAATGACCATGCAATTCATAGTGGTAGCGTAGAGGAGTACAACTTCTAGAGACTGACAGGGTCTGGCACTTGGCTGGATGAAATTCCATGTCCGAGCTCGCCTCCCACTCAGCTAACCGATTGAGATCCTCTTGTAGCTGGTCCTGGTCAGATCTGTTGGTGATCGTCCTATACACGGTTGTGTCATCTGCGAACAGTCTTGCTTGGGATGTCAGTTTCTCAGGTAGGTCATTGATGTATGCTAGGAACAAACAGGGGCCTAGCACCGAGCCCTGGGGGACCCCTGACTTAACATTGACAAAGGACGAGCTTGCACCGTCCACCACTACTGCTTGACATCGGTTGTTGAGGAAGCTAGAGATCCATGTTATAGTAGTGCCTTGGATCCCATATCTCTGAAGTTTGTGTAGAAGCAAACTATGATTGACACGGTCAAATGCCTTTGAGAAGTCCATCACCAGCACATCAGTTTGCTTGCTGTTTTCTAGATTTGTCATCAAGTCTTCAACAAACTCAAGGAGCTGGGTCTCACATGATCTATTGACTCTGAAACCATGCTGACAGCCATTGAGTATATTTTTGCTTTCAAGATGCTTCATGACTGCGCTTACGATTATGTGCTCCAATAGTTTGCATACTAAGCTGGTGAGGGATATCAGACGATAATTGGCAGGGTCAGAATGCTCCCCTTTCTTGTAGACTGAAGTGACATGCGCTGCTCTCCAGTCTGCTGGAACATTGCCAGAGCACAATAATAATCTCTCTCTTTTTCTAATAATAATTTCTCTCTCTTTTATACCCTCACAGACCATGCACTCGTGATATCAAAAAAATAGCTAACATTTGTTCATCACTCTCCTTTTCCCCCAACTCACAACACTCACTTCCTCACCTGGGTTCCCCCCACCCTTTTCCCCAACTCACAACACTCACTTCCTCACCTGGGTTCCCCCCCCCCTTTCCCCAAACATACGCAGAAAAGGTAAGCACATGATCTGACCGTGACAATGATCTCTAAAAATCAATCTCTTCAGTAAGTTATGAATCTTTAAAAATGATCTGTTTAAAACTAATCAGTTCCCATCAACTGTCTAAGAGGTTCAAAAGCTTAGTGTTAAAGTCTTTGAGGCGTAGTAGAACCAGTCAAGTGCTGATGTCTCTGAGGCACAGTAGAACCAGTCAAGTGCTGATGTCGTTGAGCAGCAGATTTTGCGTGAGTTAATCCAAGTTGGTCTATCACATACTCCTTATAAACGTCTGCCATTGATAAACTGTTGAACAAGACTTGTAACTCACTGGATGTCTCCAGGTCAAGGACAGTAAAATCCAGGAATCTGTAAAACATCACAATAATTAAGGTTATAACTTGGACAGTGTGGTCAGTGTGGTCAGTGTGGTCAGTGTGGTCAGTGTGGTCAGTGTGGTCAGTGTGGTCAGTGTGGTCAGTGTGGTCAGTGTGGTCAGTGTGGTCAGTGTGGTCAGTGTGGTCAGTGTGGTCAGTGTGATCAGTGTGGTCAGTGTGGTCAGTGTGGTCAGTGTGGTCAGTGTGGTCAGTGTGGTCAGTGTGATCAGTGTGGTCAGTGTGGTCAGTGTGGTCAGTGTGGTCAGTGTGGTCAGTGTGGTCAGTGTGGTCAGTGTGGTCAGTGTGGTCAGTGTGATCAGTGTGGTCAGTGTGATCAGTGTGATCAGTGTGATCAGTGTGGTCAGTGTGGTCAGTGTGATCAGTGTGGTCAGTGTGGTCAGTGTGGTCAGTGTGATCAGTGTGATCAGTGTGATCAGTGTGGTCAGTGTGATCAGTGTGGTCAGTGTGATCAGTGTGGTCAGTGTGGTCAGTGTGGTCAGTGTGATCAGTGTGATCAGTGTGGTCAGTGTGGTCAGTGTGATCAGTGTGATCAGTGTGATCAGTGTGATCAGTGTGATCAGTGTGGTCAGTGTGATCAGTGTGATCAGTGTGATCAGTGTGATCAGTGTGATCAGTGTGGTCAGTGTGGTCAGTGTGATCAGTGTGATCAGTGTGATCAGTGTGATCAGTGTGGTCAGTGTGGTCAGTGTGATCAGTGTGATCAGTGTGGTCAGTGTGATCAGTGTGATCAGTGTGGTCAGTGTGATCAGTGTGGTCAGTGTGGTCAGTGTGGTCAGTGTGGTCAGTGTGATCAGTGTGATCAGTGTGATCAGTGTGGTCAGTGTGGTCAGTGTGATCAGTGTGGTCAGTGTGGTCAGTGTGGTCAGTGTGATCAGTGTGGTCAGTGTGGTCAGTGTGGTCAGTGTGGTCAGTGTGGTCAGTGTGGTCAGTGTGATCAGTGTGATCAGTGTGGTCAGTGTGGTCAGTGTGGTCAGTGTGATCAGTGTGATCAGTGTGATCAGTGTGATCAGTGTGATCGTGATTGTTGCTGTTTTCTCAAACTTGTCTTGTTCACAAAAATGTCTCAAAACTCTGGCGTTCATTTTTATTGTGAGAGCTAAACCACATTCATATTCAAATAAATGTATGAGAAATAAGAAGGAATTCTGAATTATTTTATTCAAGTTTTAAAATATAAAAAACATGCATGAAAATAGACTTAGTGGTGTAATTCTCCAAAGTATTTTCATCATCAGGGGCAACAAGAAAACATGCCCTAAAAACACCCATGACTTATGACTGATTACACCCATGACTGATGACACCCGTGACTTATGACTGATGACACCTTTGACTTATGACTGATGACACATGTGACTGATAACACCTGTGACTTATGACTGATGACACCTGTGACTTATGACAGATGACACAAGTGACTTATGAATGATGGCACCTGTGACTTATGACTGATCACACCCCATGACTTATGACTGATATGCTAGTAACTAGAAGGCACGCAATGTTAGCCTCAAAACCCCCTTCATGTTTGGTTGATAACTGCGCCAGTGTCTCTGACTTTAAACCTATGCACAGACTTCCGCAAAACTATTGACAAACAGAATCTGAAACAATTATCATTAGTTATTTTGATTAGAACCAGCTGTGTTCATTGTAATTATTAACATGCAGGAAACTTATGCTCCTTTTGATGCGAGGATTGGTTATGAATCCAAAAAACAGGCACTAATGTTAATTTCAAAAGGCAACAAATTTCTTCTTGTATCTAATTCTGGAATCAGGTTTGTATTATTTGGCTTTGAGACAACTCTCTCTGTGTGCATTGCTTTGAGACAACTCTCTCTGTGTGCATTGCTTTGAGACAACTCTCTCTGTGTGCATTGCTTTGAGACAACTCTCTCTGTGTGCATTGCTCTGAGACAACTCTCTCTGTGTGCATTGCTCTGAGACAACTCTCTCTGTGTGCATTGCTCTGAGACAACTCTCTCTGTGTGCATTGCTTTGAGACAACTCTCTCTGTGTGCATTGCTCTGAGACAACTCTCTCTGTGTGCATTGCTTTGAGACAACTCTCTATGTGTGCATTGCTCTGAGACAACTCTCTCTGTGTGCATTGCTCTGAGACAACTCTCTCTGTGTGCATTGCTCTGAGACAACTCTCTCTGTGTGCATTGCTCTGAGACAACTCTCTCTGTGTGCATTGTTCTGAGACAACTCTCTCTGTGTGCATTGCTCTGAGACAACTCTCTCTGTGTGCATTGCTCTGAGACAACTCTCTCTGTGTGCATTGCTCTGAGACAACTCTCTCTGTGTGCATTGCTCTGAGACAACTCTCTCTGTGTGCATTGCTCTGAGACAACTCTCTCAGTGTGCATTGCTTTGAGACAACTCTCTCTGTGTGCATTGCTCTGAGACAACATCAGTGAAATGGGCAATATTTAAAAAAAGATTTGTGCAAGTTATCTGTAACAAAAGTAAATACCCACTCCAATGTCATCCCCAGGAACTGAAGAGTATTTAATGTATCAACTTCCTATGCGCATGGATTGTACAGAGGAGAAATACAACCGATGATCAAAACATGGGCTTCCTGCCATTTATTTGTTTGGTCTGCCGAGCATCAAGTTACAATTGTTTGATTGACAGCAGAGCATCAAGTTACAATTGTTTGATTGACAGCCGAGCATCAAGTTACAATTGTTTGATTGACAGCCGAGCATCAAGTTACAATTGTTTGATTGACAGCCGAGCATCAAGTTACAATTGTTTGATTGACAGCCGAGCATCAAGTTACAATTGTTTGATTGACAGCCGAGCATCAAGTTACAATTGTTTGATTGACAGCCGAGCATCAAGTTACAATTGTTTGATTGACAGCCGAGCATCAAGTTACAATTGTTTGATTGACAGCCGAGCATTAAGTTACAATTGTTTGATTGACATCTCCAGTTTATTGAAAACATGATATATATCTCAATCTCAGACAACATTTTCACTGGATCCAGCTAGCATTTTGAGTAGACTAGTTCTGGGTCCTGTTCCATATTTGAATACCGTCACAGCTTGTCAGTTTTACCATCACAAGTCAAGCGTCATAAGCGACCACAAAACTAGATATAATATTCAATATCCTCTAACACTCAACTATAAATAAATCTCACTTACTTTGTATCTATATCACAAGGAACCTCACACAGCACTGTCAGCATTCTCTCTTTACAACTCCTGCCTTTTGAGTCCACGTCAACATTTGTGGTTCTGTTCTTGACAATATATTCCTAGTAAATCATCAAGAATTTCAAATTTAAACTAAACAATATGAAGCATTTATTTTATATAAACAAATACTGTGGTTTTGATAAATCCTACCAGGATACAATAGGATGACTTAACTCATCAAGACCTTGAAACCATGGGTACATACGCCCCTCCCTATCAGGGTGCAGGAAAAACCTTAACATAATTTTTATCAGCAATTTTTTATAGTGAGGGTGCAGGATAATATATGTTTTGGAATCGAGATGGGGTGATGGCATTGTTTTGAAATGAAGAAGGGGTGTGGTGCTGCAAAGAAAAGAACCCCTGTTATAAAGAAAACTTTTTGTTCAAAAACATTGTAGAACATTTTTTTTTAAAAAAATTTTTAAGGAATTATATGGAAGTGGTTGTTTTTTAAAACCTTTTCCAGGTCACTTAGTTACTTTATAAATAAATTTAAATAAAAATAATAGATATGAATAGGTTTATTTGTGTTAGCTGTACAACTGGTGGCATCTATATTAAGAATTATCTGTACAAACAATTGCAATGCTTTGTTAGCAAAGGGAAGCTACCAATAGTCACTCACTTTGACTGCTGATGATGTCCCTTGAAGTATTATAAGAATGATTTTTTGACAAAACCAAAGCCTGCCAGCCAAGCCAAGTTCAAGAATCCATTTTTTAATTAGTTTTGTGTAGCTTTGCTTGGACCGCATGTGATCTAACTGAATGACACATGTCACTGTCTTTGAATCATTCCTGCTTGTTACTTTCTGACTAGGCTTCTCACTGCTGTCAGGTGATGTGTCATGTAATGTGTCAAACACATCGTCAGCTGCAGGTATCGTTCCCTGTGGGTCATAAACTGATGTTTCAGTTTTATCAATTGATTCCTGAATGTTTGGTTTCACATTCAAACAACAGCCATGTGCTAATGATTGTCTTATATTTTCAGTTGATGATGATTGTCTTATATTTTCAGTTGATGATTGTGTTGCACTACCAGCAAGCTCTAACTCTGTATTTAAATATTTGTGTGCTTCTTCTAGCAACTCTTGAGCATAGAGAAACAAGTTCATTAACATTGCCTCCCCTAGAAGACTGTTAGCTCTCTCCTGTATTTTCCCGGTCAGTGTGTGAAGACTTTCCACCGACAAGAATGCACATTTTACGGTGATAACCGGCAAGTCTTTTTGCGGGTAGCTTGGTGGCAACAAAACAGCGACACTGGTATTTCCAGAATCAAAATTTCTTTTGCAAGTAATATGCTGGAATTGAATGTAAATTGTGACATGATGACCATCTTGACCTAATTTTAAAGGAAAGTTAAAAATTATCAACATGCTTGGATATAATTATATGATCACAATGAGTATCATAGCATTAACACAAAAGTTGCATAAATTTATGAACTGCTGATTTTTTCATTATGTTAATGCCTTTGTATTTAATCTTAATGTTAAGATTATCAACTTCTTTATGTCCCCATTGATTCACTAGCTGCGTGGATTAAGTGAATGGGAAACAGCTGAGTCTCAATAAAAACACCTGGCACAGGTTGATACGTTTTTCCAGAGACTTTTCTACAGCAATTTAATGAAAATGTGTTGTAATGTATATTTAATGGTCCATGCCATAAATAAATCTATTTTTAAAAATTAAAAGTTTGTGATTACAAGGATTCTCATTTGTCGGTTCACCTAGTAACAAGCATTTTTTCTTTACTAAGTATAAGCAATATTTTTTTATTTTTTGGAGTCTTTCTAGTTGAAATTATTTATTAGACTTAAGGAGTCAGGTAAGTTGTATATAGTGGTTTGAAGGAAGTACTAATAATAATACTTTGAATTGTTTTTTTGAGAGCAATTTTGAAAATAAAATAATATGTTGTGGAATTCCTTTATACTTTTGTACTTGTAACAAATCTTTGAGAGCCCCTGTGAAACAAAAATGTTATTAGTAATAGCTTGTTGCATACTCAGATAATGTGAGGAATTTATATCATAAATATTTAATTATAGTTAAGCCAGAGGTAAAAGATTACTGATTAATTTCTAAATTTTAAAAGTGTCATTTTGATGATGTGTTTTGACTAAATTAATGTGGCATCACACCATTTATGGATGGCACCTGCCCTAGGTAAGTACAAGTCTCAAGTACAATAGATGCATATTATATTCATTATTATGAATACAAATCAAATTCGATATTTTAATTTCAAATTTAAAAAAAAAATAATATTTAAATTTGCTAAAACTAAAACCATTTTTAAAACTGGGCCATGGCTATTTTAGTATTTATTATGACCAATCAGCCAATCATTGGTAATAAATTACATTTTTTCACTTTACAGTTTAATGAGTTTAACGTAAATTTACAATATTAGTATTAAGTATTATGATTTATTATTATATTACTATTACAATGAATCTCAATGATGAATTGAATGATAATGAATGATGTTATGATATTGATTTTACATATTGATATTCATATTACAAACCTTTATCTTTATTTGTTTCCAGCTCTCCTTCTTTGCAAAATATAGCCTTTAGGGCTTCAATTTCATCTTCCTGGCCTGTTTCCATCTAAAATCTATATCCTTTCATATTTTAACTACATTGCAGCCGTTGTGTCTTGAATAATAAATTAAATGTATTTTAAAATAGTTCGAACCACGGGAACTGGCCATCAGCTTCATAAACACGAAAACAAGTTGCGGGGTTCCCTACTGCTAGAAATATGAGAGTCACCTCCCGTTCTTTGCTTTCTTGATTACTACCAAAACTTTATGGTCCATATCATTTATTTGTAACACTATGTCAGAGCGCCCCATTAGCCATTTTGACAGGGGTTCATTATCCTACTTGCAGACATTTCCCACAAAAAATGTAAATACAATTTTTAATAAACCAGATTTCCGTGATCCTCCCCACCCCTCGACCGGGGCGCCCCCCACCCCAGAGTCGTGGAAGCCAACTCATTTCCCTCCTAGACCTTGAAATAGGTAAAGTTTGTATTTTGGGTTATGTTAGTCATTGTATTTATTTTTAATTTGTGTGTTCGCTATGAATATTAGTTCATGTACTTTTTAAAAAATTGCAGTTAAAAAATGTGTAGAACATTGTTGACAATCCAATAAAAAAATTGTTGTATTGATTACATACTATTTTACAGTTTTCTTCAAATTAAATTATCAAATCCTGAGATTTAACGAGGAATTTTAGTAGGCCTATAATTAAAATTCGTTGATACTCAAGAGGTCCGCGTGGCTGCGCGGCCTAAACACGTGTGGTTCTATAGCACTGGTTGCTGTTCTCACATCAAAGACACCTAATCTTTGCGAAAGCCCCAGTGAATTTATTATAGCTTATTGTTAAACGCTGTATTAATTTACTATAACTTAGATCGATAGCAGATCTCCGGTGGAGGTAACAGACATTTTATGACAGTATTATTCAAGTATTTTCTAATGTTACATTCTTATTTATATCCATCTGCAAAAATGTTTTTCAGAATTTATTATTTAATGGTCACTGATTTTATGTCTATATTCGTTTGGTCCATAAGTTCATTGTTGTTAAGACGCATTATGTTGGGAAATTTGTTTTACTGACTGAAAAACGTATATTCATATGTTGATATGTATGCTAGCTTTACATCGGTGTGCCTGCTTCACATTGGTGTGCCAGCTTCACATTGGTGTGCCTGCTTCACATTGGTGTGCCTGCTTTACCTCGATGTGCCTGCTTCACATTGGTGTACTAGCTTCACATTGGTGTGCCTGCTTCACATTGGTGTGCCAGCTTCACATTGGTGTGCCTGCTTCACATTGGTGTGCCTGCTTTACCTCGATGTGCCTGCTTCACATTGGTGTACTAGCTTCACATTGGTGTGCCTGCTTCACATTGGTGTGCCTGCTTCACATTGGTGTGCCTGCTTCACATTGGTGTGTCTGTTTCACATTGGTGTACTAGCTTCACATTGGTGTACTAGCTTCACATTGGTGTGCCTGCTTCACATTGGTGTGCCTGCTTCACATTGGTGTGCCTGCTTCACATTGGTGTGCCTGCTTCACATTGGTGTGCATGCTTTACATTGGTGTGTCTGTTTCACATTGGTGTGTCTGCTTCACATCGGTGTGCTAGCTTCACATCGGTGTGCTAGCTTCACATCGGCGTGCTAGCTTCACATCGGTGTGCTAGCTTCACATCGGTGTGCTAGCTTCACATCGGTGTGCTAGCTTTACATTGGTGTACTAGCTTCACATCGTTGTAGGTAGTTTGAATCGATTTAATGTTGTCTGCTCGCTGTGGTTCATGCGAGCATTGTGCTACCGAGTGCTCGTAATCCATGCTCAGTTTTTAATGGATAACACATAACATGCTCATATGAAATATGTAATGTATCCATTGCTCTTCTTGCGTTGTGTGTGTATGTGAAAAAAAAAAAGTTAATGAACCTTCTTTCATTTGCTTAATCCTAAATGACAACCAGGACCGGCCCACGGTTACTGGTGCCCCGGACAAGCTTAACTTTAGCGCCCCTTTTAATTATAATCATACACATTTTTGCAAGGAAAGAACTGTGATTAGATAATGAGTTTATTACCTAGTTTTTTAACAATGAACAATGATATTGCTTTTCTTAACTTGTATTTGAACAGTATGAACAATTAGCCTACCGTGGGCAGTATGAACAATTAGCCTACCATGGGCAGTATGAACAATTTGCCTACCGTGGGCAGTATGAACAATTAGCCTACCGTGGACAGTATGAACAATTAGCCTACCGTGGGCAGTATGAACAATTAGCCTACCGTGGGCAGTATGAACAATTAGCCTACCGTGGGCAGTATGAACAATTAGTCTACCATGGACAGTATGAACAATTTGCCTACCATGGACAGTATGAACAATTAGCCTACCGTGGGCAGTATGAACAATTAGCCTACCATGGACAGTATGAACAATTTGCCTACCATGGACAGTATGAACAATTAGCCTACCGTGGGCAGTATGAACAATTAGCCTACCATGGACAGTATGAACAATTTGCCTACCATGGACAGTATGAACAATTAGCCTACCGTGGGCAGTATGAACAATTAGCCTACCATGGGCAGTATGAACAATTAGCCTACTGTGGGCAGTATGAACAATTAGCCTACTGTGGGCAGTATGAACAATTAGCCTACCGTGGGCAGTATGAACAATTAGCCTACCGTGGGCAGTATGAACTATTAGCCTACCGTGGGCAGTATGAACAATTAGCCTACCGTGGGCAGTATGAACTATTAGCCTACCGTGGGCAGTATGAACAATTAACCTACCGTGGGCAGTATGAACAATTAACCTACCGTGGGCAGTATGAACAATTAACCTACCGTGGGCAGTATGAACAATTAGTCTACCATGGGCAGTATGAACAATTTGCCTACCATGGACAGTATGAACAATTAGCCTACCGTGGGCAGTATGAACAATTAGCCTACCGTGGGCAGTATGAACAATTAGCCTACCGTGGGCAGTATGAACAATTAACCTACCGTGGGCAGTATGAACAATTAGCCTACCGTGGGCAGTATGAACTATTAGCCTACCGTGGGCAGTATGAACAATTAACCTACCGTGGGCAGTATGAACAATTAACCTACCGTGGGCAGTATGAACTATTAGCCTACCGTGGGCAGTATGAACAATTAGCCTACCGTGGGCAGTATGAACTATTAGCCTACCGTGGGCAGTATGAACAATTAACCTACCGTGGGCAGTATGAACAATTAACCTACCGTGGGCAGTATGAACAATTAGCCTACCGTGGGCAGTATGAACTATTAGCCTACCGTGGGCAGTATGAACAATTAACCTACCGTGGGCAGTATGAACAATTAACCTACCGTGGGCAGTATGAACAATTAACCTACCGTGGGCAGTATGAACAATTAGTCTACCATGGGCAGTATGAACAATTTGCCTACCATGGACAGTATGAACAATTAGCCTACCGTGGGCAGTATGAACAATTAGCCTACCGTGGGCAGTATGAACAATTAGCCTACCATGGACAGTATGAACAATTTGCCTACCATGGACAGTATGAACAATTAGCCTACCGTGGGCAGTATGAACAATTAGCCTACCGTAGGCAGTATGAACAATTAGCCTACCGTGGGCAGTATGAACAATTAGCCTACCGTGGGCAGTATGAACTATTAGCCTACCGTGGGCAGTATGAACAATTAGCCTACCGTAGGCAGTATGAACAATTAGCCTACCGTGGGCAGTATGAACAATTAGCCTACCGTAGGCAGTATGAACTATTAGCCTACCGTAGGCAGTATGAACAATTAGCCTACCGTGGGCAGTATGAACAATTAGCCTACCGTGGGCAGTATGAACTATTAGCCTACCGTAGGCAGTATGAACTATTAGCCTACCGTAGGCAGTATGAACTATTAGCCTACCGTAGGCAGTATGAACTATTAGCCTACCGTAGGCAGTATGAACTATTAGCCTACCGTAGGCAGTATGAACTATTAGCCTACCGTAGGCAGTATGAACAATTAGCCTACCGTAGGCAGTATGAACTATTAGCCTACCGTAGGCAGTATGAACTATTAGCCTACCGTAGGCAGTATGAACAATTAGCCTACCGTGGGCAGTATGAACTATTAGCCTACCGTAGGCAGTATGAACAATTAGCCTACCGTAGGCAGTATGAACAATTAGCCTACCGTGGGCAGTATGAACAATTAGCCTACCGTGGGCAGTATGAACAATTAGCCTACCGTGGACAGTATGAACAATTAGCCTACCGTGGGCAGTATGAACAATTAGCCTACCGTGGGCAGTATGAACAATTAGCCTACCGTGGGCAGTATGAACAATTAGCCTACCGTGGGCAGTATGAACAATTAGCCTACCGTGGGCAGTATGAACAATTAGCCTACCGTGGGCAGTATGAACAATTAGCCTACCGTGGACAGTATGAACAATTAGCCTACCGTAGGCAGTATGAACTATTAGCCTACCGTGGGCAGTATGAACAATTAGCCTACCGTAGGCAGTATGAACTATTAGCCTACCGTGGGCAGTATGAACAATTAGCCTACCGTGGGCAGTATGAACAATTAGCCTACCGTGGGCAGTATGAACAATTAGCCTACCGTGGACAGTATGAACAATTAGCCTACCGTGGGCAGTATGAACAATTAGCCTACCGTGGGCAGTATGAACAATTAGCCTACCGTGGGCAGTATGAACTATTAGCCTACCGTAGGCAGTATGAACAATTAGCCTACCGTGGGCAGTATGAACAATTAGCCTACCGTGGGCAGTATGAACAATTAGCCTACCATGGACAGTATGAACAATTAGCCTACCATGGGCAGTATGAACAATTAGCCTACCGTGGACAGTATGAACAATTAGCCTACCGTGGGCAGTATGAACAATTAGCCTACCGTGGGCAGTATGAACAATTAGCCTACCGTGGACAGTATGAACAATTAGCCTACCATGGGCAGTATGAACAATTAGCCTACCATGGACAGTATGAACAATTTGCCTACCGTGGACAGTATGAACAATTAGCCTACCGTGGGCAGTATGAACAATTAGCCTACCGTGGACAGTATGAACAATTAGCCTACCGTGGGCAGTATGAACAATTTGCCTACCATGGACAGTATGAACAATTAGCCTACCGTGGGCAGTATGAACAATTAGCCTACCGTGGACAGTATGAACAATTAGCCTACCGTGGACAGTATGAACAATTAGCCTACCGTGGACAGTATGAACAATTAGCCTACCGTGGGCAGTATGAACAATTAGCCTACCGTGGGCAGTATGAACAATTAGCCTACCGTGGGCAGTATGAACAATTAGCCTACCGTGGACAGTATGAACAATTAGCCTACCGTGGGCAGTATGAACAATTAGCCTACCGTGGGCAGTATGAACAATTAGCCTACCGTGGGCAGTATGAACAATTAGCCTACCGTGGGCAGTATGAACAATTAGCCTACCGTGGGCAGTATGAACAATTAGCCTACCGTGGACAGTATGAACAATTAGCCTACCATGGGCAGTATGAACAATTAGCCTACCATGGACAGTATGAACAATTTGCCTACCGTGGACAGTATGAACAATTAGCCTACCGTGGACAGTATGAACAATTAGCCTACCGTGGGCAGTATGAACAATTAGCCTACCATGGGCAGTATGAACAATTTGCCTACCATGGACAGTATGAACAATTAGCCTACCGTGGACAGTATGAACAATTTGCCTACCATGGACAGTATGAACAATTAGCCTACCGTGGGCAGTATGAACAATTAGCCTACCGTGGACAGTATGAACAATTAGCCTACCGTGGACAGTATGAACAATTAGCCTACCGTGGACAGTATGAACAATTAGCCTACCGTGGGCAGTATGAACAATTAGCCTACCGTGGGCAGTATGAACAATTAGCCTACCGTGGGCAGTATGAACAATTAGCCTACCATGGGCAGTATGAACAATTAACCTACCGTGGGCAGTATGAACAATTAGCCTACCATGGACAGTATGAACAATTAACCTACCGTGGGCAGTATGAACAATTAGCCTACCGTGGGCAGTATGAACAATTAGCCTACCGTGGGCAGTATGAACAATTAGCCTACCGTGGGCAGTATGAACAATTAGCCTACCGTGGGCAGTATGAACAATTAGCCTACCGTGGGCAGTATGAACAATTAGCCTACCATGGGCAGTATGAACTATTAGCCTACCATGGTGACCATAAATACAACACTATTTATTATTTTACGTCCTCCAAATGACCTTTCTCTAAAAAAAAAACCTCATATCCTATAACAAAAATAAACACATTTAAATTCGAAAAAATTTCATCCATTGAGAACCATCGGAGTTTGAATCTGAAACTGCATTCCTAACCCTCCGTTATGTTGTAAAGTGTTACTGAGACTAAACGTGGCGAGAGCTCTCTAAGTCAACACGTATACATGCTAAAGAATGCGAAATTTCCAAATGGAAATAAATTGTCTTTGGTGTTGTAGAGAGCACTGTGACCACTATAAGAAGTAAAGACTTTTAAAGACGTTTGACTGAGTCAGCTGCTTATAAACGTTATATACAAGAATTGGTTTGACCTAACTTCGTTTTTGGGGTACTTGGAATAAAGTCGTGTGATAATGTTGTCAATAAGATAAACATATGAGGCCATTAATGAATGAGAAAACTTTTATTAGGGAAAAAATAGTTTTCTCTTTATTAATTGTTTTAAAAAATTTCAGCAGTAACAATTCCTTTTAGACAAGACACAACAATAACATTGCGTAATACCAATAACAGTGCCACCCTTCATTGCTTTAAGGGAAATTTGAATACTTAGTGGGGGGGGGGGGCCATGGGTACGACTATACAAAGATTGTTACCGTTGTAATCATGACAATGACACTACAATAAGGGAGTTAAACAAGAGCTTTTGCCAAAAGAGCAAATAAATAATATAGAACATGCGTAATTGATGAGAGCACAATCCTAACACATGACACGTGTGCTATATACAATAGCATTACATACCTTCATAGTGAAAGGTGTGCTATGTAGTAGTGTTAAATCCATTCATAAAGACAGGTGTGGTATACAGAAGAAGTACATACCTTTACACTGTCAGGTGTGCAATACAGTAGTACACGCCTTCATAAATTGTGAAGATGTCTATACAGATGGGCCCTAGTATTTCATACCTATAGTAAAGTGACAGGTGTGACAAAAAATAGTATAGCATACCTTAAAAATTATTTTTAAGACAATTACCACTCTCCAAGATCCAACAGAATGTCACATGCATACGGAAACATTGTGGAAATAACATTACATGTGGTTTACCCTTAATTTACCCTCATTTTACCTACGTTTAGCCCTCATATTATCCATATTTTACCTTCTTATTACCGCCATATTGCCACTTAATACTCTATTTGGTCCATAAAACTAAATTGTGAAGAAATGTCACAGAAAAGCAAACACGTGATTTCTCTATGAATTGTCTAGCACGCGACTTGACTCTGAAAGCATGGCATAGACAGAGACCAGCGTGTGGTATGGCCACAGGTTGTACGGCACGGCGTTGGTGCTTGCAATCCGCTGAACACATTTCCCGATTGAGGCATCAGAAGGAAACCAAAGAGTGGAACATTGCGGACATAATATCTGATGGCTGTCGTGGTCAGCGATGTATTCCATAACTTCTGCGTAGAGCATCGCGTGGAGCTGGGTTTCAATCCTGTGCTCTATCAAATCTGCGACGACTGGTTTTTTGGTGGACAGCTGTGCGTTTCGGTGACCTTTTTGATGGAGAGGAAGTTGCAGGTGATTTAAGAGTTTCGTAAACCGATTCGGTTTATAGTTGGTGAACCGTTCGCTGCTTAGCAAAACTTGAAGTCGATGAGACAATGAGTGGGTCTCTTCTAAAATATGGGACACGAGTTCCTCTCTGTGTCGCTGGTGGAGTTGGTGGCAAAGTCCAGGGAAGAGGTTCTGTCTCTTCCACTGGTTGTTGATGACCTGGTGCGGAAGCGTGTGCTCCATGATGGCGTCGACCGCCCCTCTACACATGTGCTCCACTGTTTGGATACTGCAATGTGTGTCAAGGCATGCCATCGTCCACGTTTCTTCAAACTTGCATCCTGGGAACTCGGCCACAGCCCCCGTCCACATGACCCACGCCTTATAACAGAAGACAATGGCCAGGGCGGACATCTTGGAGAAGGAGTCAACTGTCTGACCAAAAATGATCTCCATAGAAAATTGAGGGTCGAATGTTTTACGCTGGTCGCGATTAAAACCTTCGTACCAGACGTTCCTTAAGTGAAATGGCTTTCCTTTGTGCAAGGAACAGTGCGTGGTTACGATAGATTTTGTCATGATTTCCGGGAATGCCAAAGCAAATCTGGTTAGAGGCTGGAGGAGATAAACTGGAAGTGAATGGACGGATGTAAACAGAGTGTCGCGGACAAAGCGATTAGTCGTGTTGGTGACGTTGTTTGGTCTAAGGTCAATGCTGGATATGTTAGCTCCCATGGACTGGGCCAGCCACGTCATCAGGGAATGGTGGAAGCACTCGAGGGGGAAGAGGAAACTTTCCCTTGTCATCAAGGACTTGCTGTCGTCGTAAGTGGACAGAACAGCATTGTGGGTCAGGAACCACAGCTCCATTGAGGGAGAAAGTGACCAAGGTGGAGTGTCGAATCTGACGTCATCATCTAGCAAAATGATAATACAGAAAAAAAGAGAATAAGATAAATGTGTACAGTTTTGAAGTGGTCTTACGGGACTAGATACTATCTTGAATTTTTTTAAAAAGATTTATAACATATTTATTAAATGATTACAACTAAAAATTTTATTAACAATTTAATTTCGATTGGTAAAAAAAAAGGAGATTTATTACAATAACGACAACATAATCATCCGAAAGTATAAGCTTAAAGTCAGTCTGTTAAACGCTTGTCTTGATTTTAACAAATAAAAAATGAGATATTTTAAGTTAAATTGCCCCAAGGTTGGTTTCTGTGTCTTCCCTGAAAGTGCAGTTGTCTCGGGGGAAGCTCTCTGTATAAACCTGATTGAACGCAGTGACGTCATTGAGCAAATCTCGCAGTAGCTGGAAGCCGGACTTTTAAATTCGCCATTTTGGTTTTTTGTTGGAGTTTTGTGCATGAACCCATCCGGGTATTACAGGAATAAAGCCAATGACAACGCTCACTTCAGCGGACCACACCTGTACGCTAACCCCGCATGTACGCTAACCACGCTTGTACGCTAACCACACTTGTACACCAACCACGCTTGTACACTAACCACGCTTGTACGCTAACCACGCTTGTACGCTAACCAGGCGTGTACGCTAACCACGCTTGTACACCAACCACGCTTGTACAATAACCACGCTTATACACCGACCACGCCTGTACGCTAACCATGTTTGTTTGCTGACGCTGTTTGTACGCTAACCCTGTTTGTACGCTAATTACGCTTGTAAGCTCGACACTCGTTTACAAAATAAACAGAAATAATACCAAAAGCGGGTTAGCAATGAGTAAAATGTTAGGACAGTTTACCACTAAAGTCAAACCACTTAAAACAACACTGGCTAAGCCATTTTAACAACACTGGCTAAGCCATTTAAACAACACTGGCTAAGCCATTTAAACAACACTGGCTAAGCCGTTTAAACAACACTGGCTAAGCCGTTTAAACAACACTGGCTAAGCCATTTAAACAACACTGGCTAAGCCACTTAAAACAACACTGGCTAAGCCATTTAAACAACACTGGCTAAGCCATTTAAACAACACTGGCTAAGCCGTTTAAACAACACTGGCTAAGCCATTTAAACAACACTGGCTAAGCCATTTAAACAACACTGGCTAAGCCGTTTAAACAACACTGGCTAAGCCATTTAAACAACACTGGCTAAGCCATTTAAACAACACTGGCTAAGCCACTTAAAACAACACTGGCTAAGCCATTTAAACAACACTGGCTAAGCCACTTAAAACAACACTGGCTAAGCCATTTAAACAACACTGGCTAAGCCATTTCAACAACACTGGCTAAGCCATTTCAACACCAGGTCTGGTGATCATTTATTTAACATCGATTATAGCGTGACCGTGGCATTACTTCGACGTTACTGTGACCACGGCACGGGCGTTGAAGTCTATTTCATCGGTGTACACAATTTGAATTGTTCGGTCCACAAGATTTATCTTTCGCAGTTGGAGTTGATGTTTTAGTGGTGATTTACAATAAATTCAAAACACGTTCCTTCTCTTTAGCGCTGCTCTTATTGTCATTTTAAATTTTAACAGGGCTCTATAATTACATAATAAAACATTTTAAAACATGTCCACCGACATAAGCGACAGGTAACTAAACTCGTAGTTAGTTGTGTACAAAATTTAACATGGTAGTTATCAAGTAGCGCTCACCTGCCTTGTTCAGAAGTCCCAGTGTTTGGCGCGTGAGGTTGTCGAGAAACTGTGAGTCAAATATGAGACGCCTGAATGTAGAGTGCACTCCGATGCAGGCCAGCAGAGAACTGGCAGGAAGATGTTTGAAGATGAGCTGGGGAGAGCAGTAAGAGCAGTAATAGCATCGTTTATTTTGCACACAGTTGTAACAGTTCAAATAAATACATCGGCCACGTACAAGAAGAAGACGTTGACGTCAACCAGAAGCGTAACAACTGTAACTTCATGAGCAACTAACAACGAGAGCGTTTGAAATGAGTGTTAAGGAACACAATTCTTTTCAGACCAACAACTCACCAACAGTATTTCATGGGGCAGATCCAGTAGGTGAGGCGGCTCCAGTAGGTGGGGCAGATCCAGTAGGCGAGGCGGCTCCAGTAGGTGGGGCAGATCCAGTAGGCGAGGCGGATCCAGACTAGCGCCGTCTTCTCTATTCGTGTCTCCACTTTCTGTTAGACCTACGTGGACAATATGATGATCCTCTCCTTTGTCGTAGGTCGTAGGTTTCCTTAGGTTTTCCATTTCAATGTAATTTATCTTGTGGGACATTCACCTATATATAGTCAAGTATGCGATAATAAACTTAAAAATATAGAAGGCCTTTGACTAAAATAGTGACTTTGCATTTGTCCAAAATAATTTTTTTTTACAATTTAGACATTTCCTAAAGGTCAAATCTTGAAGTTTATGATCATCGTGCTGATCCATCAGCCACTGGGGCATGCGCACTTCAGCCCGACAGAGACATGGGTGAAAACCTGGCATACTTTACGAAACTGTTCTTTGTCTATGTCTGATGTTAAACAAGTTGATTCTTTGTGTCTGATGTTTAACTAGTAGATTCTGTGTCTTAGGTTCAACTAGATGATTGCAAAAATAAAACAGAGTCAACGAGTTAAGTATGATGTCATGTTTAACCAAAATTTTTTCATTAATGTGTTTTACAACAGCCGATATTAAAATAACTTCAATTATCATTAATCAACCTGCCATTTTCTTACTTGTACTTAGTCAGCATCCTAATATTGCTATAATTAAATAATCCAAATAATCCTATAATCAAACAATCCAAGTATTGCTATAATCAAATAATCCCACATTGAATATTCACACAGTCCGTCCGACTGAATACTCTCACCCATGTTTTGATATGATGTCCCGTCCCATGGCGTGTAAACTAGACGTAGGCATTTAACATCCCCTAAATCCAGTACGCTTGGTGGTACGGCGAATGATTGACAGGCTGCATCAATCGTGTTTGTATATGGTGTGTTGGGTGATAAGCCAGATTTCTTCTACAAACAGGTTAATATATCATTTAGGAGAAAAACCACCTATTCATTTCCTGAGTCTTAGCGACAAGTGTTGGGCATGAGCATAGGCGTAGCAACAGTGTCTGGTGCCCGGGGACATCTGCCCCCCTTAGCTACGCATCTGTGGGTGAGGATACAACAGAATATCAGAAACTTCAATATTTTTATATCTTGTTTATACGTTTCGAAAATCATAGTTCAAAATTTTTTTAATATTTCTTTTAATTCATGGACTGGAGGTCTTATCATGGACTGGAGGTCTTATCATGGACTGGAGATGTCAGCAGGGACTCGCGGTGTCAGCATGGAGTGGGGGTGTAAGCATGGACTAGACGTCTTATTATGGACTGTGGGTCTCGTCATGGACCGGGGGTCTCATCGCGGATTATAGGGTCTCATTATGGACTGGGGGTCTCATCCTGTATTTAGGGGTGTCATCATGGACTGGAGGTGTCAGCATGGACTAGACGTCTTATTATGGACTGTTGGTCTCATCATGGACTAGGCGTCTTATCATGGACTGGAGGTTTCAGCATGGACTGGAGGTCTCATCGTGGATTTCATGTCTTATCAAGGACTGGGCGAATCATATTGAAATGAAATGTATGAAAAGATCAGCATTCTTTTCCGAATATATTGTGCAGTCTCAAGTGGAATAACTAGAGTTAGGGCCACCGGGTTGGACTGCCGCACAGTAACCCCTTCCTACGTCACTGGATGTCATTGAAAACTGTGTAGTTACAGTTACGCATAATTTTGTTTTACTCTATAGTATAGTGCGTTAAAAAAATATTGACGAAAATTTTAACGTGTGAACTGAAAAAAAGATTCGACCAAATTTCCGTTCGATCAAATTTCCGTCGATCAATTTTCCGTCAACGAAATTTCTTTCAAACAAATTTCTGGTAACCGGGAGGCCAACATGTGGTTGAAATTTTAGAGCTCTGGTCCTTATCGATCAAATCAACTTGTTAACATCTCAAAGTATCTCATTACAGCTAGCTAACATGTTCTAATGAGTTGAACCAGGGGGCACTACTATGTCAAGGTGCCGCCGAGGCTGAATATCATGTCTGCATTTCATTACATCACTAGTTGGTGTCAGGCATACATATTTTGTTATGGTAGAATTGCAACAAGCGAGAAGTCCTTATGCATAGGCTAGACCATTATTTTAATGGTTGAAACCGTGACCAGAGGCAGGGCCGGCCTTAGGCCACTGCAACCTATGCGGCCGCAGTGGGCCCCGCACTTTCATAGGCCCCGCCTCGAATTTATTTTCTAATACAAAATCTTAATTTTCACTTATTATCCTTATTCCCACCCAGAATGGGCCCCGCACAATCCGTTTCGCATAAGGCCCCGCAATTGTTAGGGTCGGCCCTGACCAGAGGCGTACACAAGGAAGGAGGCGAAAGGTTGATGACAAAAAGGGGGGGGGGGGGGTTGAAGCGCGTCTGTCAGTGTCTCTTACCAATAAGCATGTAATAGATGTGTGTAGGGGTGGATGGGTTGGGAGCTCGCCTGGGGCTGATTTTAGTTGAGATATATACCACTGGGTTGCATGATGGATGTTGGGTGATAAGTCACATGATGGATGTTGGGTGATAAGTCACATGATGGATGTTGGGTGATAAGTCACATGATGAATGTTGGGTGATAAGTCACATGATGGATGTTGGGTGATAAGTCACATGATGGATGTTGGGTGATAAGTCACATGATGGATGTTGGGTGATAAGTCACATGATGGATGTTGGGTGATAAGTCACATGATGGATGTTGGGTGATAAGTCACATGATGGATGTTGGGTGATAAGTCACATGATGGATGTTGGGTGATAAGTCACATGATGGATGTTGGGTGATAAGTCACATGATGGATGTTGGGTGATAAGTCACATGATGAATGTTGGGTGATAAGTCACATGATGGATGTTGGGTGATAAGTCAATCATTGATGTTCGGCGATGGAAGGCTATGTCTCACTTGAATCTACGTTTCTAATAAATGACTTAGTTCTTTTTATTTAAAAAAAAACAAACATCTTAGCAATGAAACATTTATCTATATTAAAAAGAAAATGAATGATTATAAATTCTATCATAATAATTATTTTTCTCCTCTCTCCTTACTTTTGTTGACTAGTCCTTACTTTTGTTGACTAGTCCTTACTTTTGTTGACTAGTCCTTACTTTTGTTGACTAGTCCTTACTTTTGTTGACTAGTCCTTACTTTTGTTGACTAGTCCTTACTTTTGTTGACTAGTCCTTACTTTTGTTGACTAGTCCTTACTTTTGTTGAATAGTCCTTACTTTTGTTGACTAGTCCTTACTTTTGTTGACTAGTCCTTACTTTTGTTGACTAGAAACTTGAGATTTGAAGAAGTGGGATAAGAAAGCTTTATTCACAGCTGCTAGGTGGATAATGTTTTACATAACCATCTGCCAAATATTTCGGGGCCTCTCGCCTTCACCTTCTCAAGCGTGGCTGGTTGAACATGGTACAACAATAATACAACTCTGATACAAGGGCAAAATTAAACAGAACTCACCTCTGATCGCAACCGCTGACACCAGCCGGACACCTGAGTGATCTAACAAAGTACAAAGTGATCATCAGCCGGACACCTGAGTGATCTAACAAAGTACAAAGTGATCATCAGCCGGACACCTGAGTGATCTAACAAAGTACAAAGTGATCATCAGCCGGACACCTGAGTGATCTAACAAAGTACAAAGTGATCATCAGCCGGACACCTGAGTGATCTAACAAAGTACAAAGTGATCATACTTATGTGACGCAACATTAACGCACGAAAAAGGTTTTCTTTTTTTTTTAAATATACACACCGGTCTATGAACACTTACTACAGGAGCGGTGTGGATAGGAGCAGAGTGGGTTGGAGCTCACGTGAGCAGAGTGGGTTCGAGCGCAGGTCGGGTAGCCGCAGTGTGGGTAGTAGCAGAGCGGGTAGGAGCGCAGTTGGGTAGGAGCAGTGAGCGTTGGGGCGCAGGTGAGTAGGAGCGCAAGTGGGTAGTAGCGCAGGTGTGTTGGAGCAGTGTGGGCTGGAGCGCAGGTGGGTAGGAGCGCAAGTGGGTTGGAGCAGTGTGGGTAGGAGCGCAAGTGGGTACATTAAATGATGCAACAGTCGGCTGTATGGCTATACCTTAACGACGTGTCTGTGGAAATAGCTGCACACTGTAAGACAAAGAAACATTCCCTTCAACGTGTTATTGTTTGGGTAGAAAGTTGTTCTCTTTCAGATTAAGAATCCATCACTTTGCTACTCCCGACTCAACACAGCTCAGTGTTATATCTGGAATCCGTGGTGAAACAACACCCCCCACCCCCGCGACCCCACCTCCCACCCACAACATAAAAAAACGAAATGTAATTTGGGGAGAACATGTCCTGACACGGATTTTTTTAAAAGACATGCTGCTGTTGTAAGTAACACCATGACACTTGAGCAAATGACACTTTTCGCCATGACACTGTAAGAAATGACACCAACACTGTACGAAATGACACTGTACGAAATGACACCGACACTGTACGAAATAACACTTTAACACTGGAGCAACTTTGTAAACAATGTAACTGCAGTAAATGACATTACCACATGTCACTGTAACAAATGACAAGGAAATGTCGAGAGCCTTACCTAGATGCTACAAGACGGCCTGTTAAGCAATTTAACACAATTTGCCAACGGTATCCAATCCCTAAATGCCCTCCTGTCTACTCGGTCGTACGCCAACACCGCATGGTTAGTATCACTGTCCACATATCACACGTAACCTACCTGTGTCTGATGGTGACAATCAATACAGGTAACTTTCTACCTACCAATTAACACTATGACCCAGTGGTGGGCAGCCCTCCTTTTAAGTAGAGGGCTGCGTGGAAATTATGTTAATTAATTAAACATTTTACGGGTCGCATTATCAGTTTCTACATTGAAGTAGAAAGTTTGAGCTCCGAAAATTTAAGCGCAGAAAATTTTAGCTCCGAAAATTGACTCGACGTTTAATTTGAAACTAAGTTGTGGACTTATTTCGTTTTGCTTTTTTGTGAATATTTACAATAAAAATTCCAAAATACCTTGTGAACTAGCTTATATTTTAATGGAATGTGAATATTAATATAATATTTCGACACTTGGAACGAATGCCAAAATCACAGCGGAGTGAAGAGGGTGCTCCGTTACAACACCCAGAAGAATACGTTTCAAATGTAGACCTAGGCTTTGATGGATCGATGATGAGGAGAGGGAAAATAAAAGCATCAGTTAGATCTGACTTCTGGGTGGAAGGATGTGGTGAGGCAGGTCAGAGGCCTACATGGGCCGTAGCGCCACGGCGGTGGAACAGATTTCTACTTCTACGCATTTATAACGTTCAAAGGTTGTAAAGATGACACTGGTCATCACTAAATTTGGTGACCCAAATGTTTAGATTTGTTCCTAGGTATATCGGACCCACTGATGCCTATAATGGCACCTGATGTCACCATAGTTTCGTTTTTTTGAGATATGGATTCCAGAGCCAGTCCCTGATGGAGCCCATGGAATTTCATTATAGCGTGGAGCATGATAAAAAAGATTTTAAAGAAAAATGTGCGACGTGAAAATGTGCTTTTAAAAACCAAAATCAAATATTTATAACACACACCATGCGGTTATTCTACACAAATGAAGCTCCTTTTCTATGAATTCTGATGGTAGAATCGACCTTGACATTGAAGAATACTGATTCCACCAAAAAAATCTCCATCCTATGCGATGGCGAAACGTGTCTTTATATTTACTGCCACCCGTGGTGTTATGAAGGATGACGTGTACTTAGCACACCTATCTCGCGTCCCACGTGCATGACCCCTCGTGAACTCACGTGACCGCCTGTGAAGTGTGGCTAGAAAAACCTTATTTACAACATAAATTCTAGTCAGGAGAACTGTCGAAAATAATAGAAGATTCTGGATAAAACGGGAAGGCAAAACAATGTGTTAGGTGGTTCGAGAGACCTTAGTAGGAAATGCCTATAAAAAGGACTGACCGATAGGGAGGGGGAGAGATTTTTCATATCCTTGATTACGAGGCACGCTATGTGTCATTATACTTTGTTGTGTGTAGAGATTTTTATTTCCTCGTACAATTGTGTGCTCATTGTATTTTTATATACAGTACCGGTACCAGCAAATCTGTAAGTTTATAATTTCAATCATATTTCACTTGCTGTTATTATTTAATTGAAGTTCACAAATTAAAAAGTTATTAAATGTAATTAGCTCTGGCCTTTATTGTCGTTTTATTTGTTATTATTTTTAAATGTTGGTATCGTCCTTTATTATGGACTGTTTCTAGAACGAGCCGTAGTCTAAAATTAAGAGATTAAATTCTCAATTCATAACGGTCCGTAATAAATTGTGGGCATCGTCCGGCAAAGAAGCCCCAAAATAAATTGTGGGCTCTTCCGTGGATATAAAATCCATATTGTTTATTTCTTACAAGCCCCCCCCCCCCCCCCCCCCCCCCCAAATAAATTGGGTGACTCGTCCTTGGATGTTTTTGAATCCATAACTTTTTATTAAACACCAATAATAATAATAATAATAATAATAAAGTTTATTTGAAAAATCACGCTTCATCCCCAAAGGCTCGAAGCGCGTTACAAAGTCAAATCTTCGATGTTCGAGAGGTATCACTGCTGCCAGTTAGGCGCATGTGAACTCCATCTCCCCATCTTCGGGTTTGAATTCAGAGTTGCCTTCTCTTAGATGAGTTGCCGTCCAAGGTTAACGAGTCCCATCCACCCGGGAGTTGCCGGAATGTTTCATTGTATCAATGTTATCCGCCTATCGGGAATCCATCGCCGGGTTTTGAATTCAGAGTTGCCTTCTCTTAGATGAGTTGCCGTCCAGGGTTAGTCCCATCCACCCGGGGTGCTGGTGGTGTGTTTGCTTGACTGGGCTTTGGTGGGGATTGAACTCCAGACCATAAACTTGAGATTTGCTCAGTTTAGACCACTCGGCCACCCAGGTTTAGGGTCTAAACAGAGATTAGGTTTAGGGTCAAACCCGGGGTTAGGTTTAGGGATAGATTTTAGGGTTCAGATTAGATTTAGGGATAGATTTAAGGGGGTTTAGGGATACATTTCGAAATTTTTTTCATTAATATTTAGTGTTTTATTCCTAATTTTAGCAAACGTGAGATATCTTATTTTCCCACGGCCGCCATCTTAGTTGCAGCAACCAAGATACGGCCGTGTGATACGTCATGGTGCATTCTCTTTGCATTTTTACCAAATTATATTATAATAAATTACCGGTATTAAAAATAATTTTTAAACTTAAACATAAACCGGTAATCATAATAATATAAATTCCAAACCATTTAAGTTTAGCATTTGCCATGATTTTCTTTTTTAGTTTTAGTTTTCAGAAAAATCAACTTAAAAAATAATGGTTAAATTAACTTAAATATCACTGCAAGGGACAGTGACATAAATTTAAATTAAACACAGTCCACATAGATGACAGAATTCAAGTAAAGATATAATTAAAGGCTATGCCTATATAAAATTAATATAAAATATATAAAATAAATTATTGTTTAAAGTAAAGCAGTACTGCCAACTTCTGATTCTCTATCAGCACCAAAGGCAAGCAATTTGAATTTTGATGTGGGTATAAAATTAAAATCCGCATTACCTTTATATACTTATGTACTACCCAAAGCCGTATTGTTAATATTTAAATTATTTAAAAAAGAAAAGAAATTTAGCTACAATTTTGACTTAAAGGTTATCAAAGATAAGTAACTCTTGATGATTTTAATTTCAGAAGGGCTACGTTTACTGCGATGATAAACTCATTGACTAAAAAACTTTGTCAACGGCGATTTTTCATTGATAGGGATAGACATAAAGTCTGCAAAGATGCGTTTACCAATCAATATATTACGTGATAATTTTATCAAACATTTGAGATTTAAACATCAAAGATGAATTTTCAAAGATCTTTATTTCAAATAAAATCGTAATGTAATTCCGCTCATAGAATGTGTTGATAGATTTTTGTGCCACCCATAATGTCTATATTGTGTAACGTATACGGACCCCCCAAAAAAATAATAAATTGAGTGTTTGTGGATTTTTGACCCACTGTTTTCTTTAAATTACTAAGATTAAAATTTAGTATACGATACCATTTTTTTAACGATATCAACAACAGAGCTAGTTGCAATTTTTAAAGAAAGTATATTTTATAAGTGTGTTCATTTAGTTTAAACTTTTATAAAACTTAGTGTTGTATTTTGCCTGTGTCAAAATGGATTTTGATATTAATAATCCATCAGTAGAGGCATTAGACCAGTGTTCTAGAAGGGAGCTATTTTCCATTGCTAAAGAGTTAGGAATAAGTGTAGCTCATTCAGCAGTAAAAAAGACTGTAAGAGATATGATCGTTGTCCATTCGTGGATGAGGATATGTTGTCTGAGGACGAGCTGGCCTCAGTCGCACAACCTCAAGATCCTAGTATGGAGCTCCAACTGAAGCTTAAACAAATGGAGCTAGATGCTCAGAGAGAGAAAGAAGAAAAAGAACGAAAGTTTAAACAAATGGAGCTAGATGCTCAGAGAGAGAAAGAAGAAAAAGAACGAGAGCTTAAACGAATGGAGCTAGAACTGCAAATAAAATTAAAAGAAATGGAAATTAAGGCCCATTTGGGAGTAATGGAAAATAGACTCACGGCTCCAGCCGGTCAGGGTTGCGATGCAATTAAATTTGCAAAAGTAATACCGAAATTTGCAGAAAAAGAGGGCGACCAATATTTTGCACAGTTTGAAATAACTGCCCAAAATTTTAAAATTCCTGAAAACATGTGGTCTACCTTACTGCAGCCGGCTCTGACTGGTAGGGCAGACGAAGTTTTTGTGTCCTTGAACGCGGAACAGCGTGGGGATTATAACATTGTTAAATCCTTAATACTAAAGGCTTATGAATGTGTCCCCGAAGCATACCGTAAAAAGTTTAGGGAGCTGTGGAAACGGGATGGCCAAACTCACGTTGAGTTCCTCCGGGAAAAGGAACGACTCCTGGATAAATGGCTGCACGCAACGAACACTGACACAGACTTCAAAAAGTTCAAGAACCTAATTCTGATGGAAGAGTTTAAGAATTGTGTTCGTGAAGAGGTACGGACACATATTGCCGACCGTGGCGAAGTGACGCACATACGGCAGCAGTGTTAGCTGATGACTTCACCATCTCACATCAACTCTCAAAGAACCCATCTGACACCAGAAAAGAAAGGAAAAATAGGGCAACGACATCGACTTACAGCAAACCTCCACAAAAACCATATAAGGCCGGTTCAAAAGAAATGAGTGCAAAAGAAACATGTGCCTACTGTAAAAAAGAAGGACATACGAGGGATGAGTGTTGGAAACTCAAGAAGAAAACTGAGAAGACCACACATCCTGGTACACCACACAAAGTCTCCGCTTGTAAGTCTCGTCATACATCTGGAAACACATTTTTAAAAGTCAAAAGTTTTGGCTCTCCAGATGTCCATACAAACTTCAAAGAGGTTGTCACAACTCATCAAAGAGTTTCAATATGAACAATAAGGCTAGTTTTACTGACTCCAGCCAAGTTCCTGCTTCGACTGCGAGTTTTATGAGCTTGTCGCCAAGATCCTTTTGCTCCTAGAAGAGGTCTACCTCCAGAGGGCGTTTTACCGAGGACTTGAGTGCAAGTTTTGACGACTCTACACCGAGTTTTACTTCCTCTACCCTAGCCGAATGTTCTCAAGACTCCAACAAGAGTTTTTCTACCAAGGTCCCAAATTCCACATCAGAAAACACTGATGTCATACAAGACTTCATGCCCTTCATATCGGAAGGATTTGTATCACTGCCAGGTGATTTTTCCAATCTACGACCAATCAAAATCCTAAGAGATACAGGTGCTTCACAGTCCTTATTACTAGAGGATATACTTCCCTTATCTGCATCAACTGCTACTGGAAGCAACATACTGTTAAAAGGCGTAGATCTAGAATGTATCGATGTACCTCTACATCTCATCCATCTCAAATCAGACCTAGTTTCCGGACCTGTGGTTGTAGGTGTCCGACCAACATTACCATTGGACGGCATCTCGTTGTTGCTAGGCAACGACTTAGCTGGTGGGAAGGTGAAAGCCGAACCCATCGTAACTCAAGAACCCTGTCTCATTGAATCTCCAGAAGAAGATCCAGAAATATATACAGCATGTGCTGTTACCAGGGCAATGAGTCGGAAGATTTCCGAAAAAGAGAAGTCATTAAAAAGTAATAAAATCCAATCTGAAATTGATCTGTGAACGACCTTTTTTGCCCAACTTAATGAAGAATCAAAGGATCACAAAACACCAACTCGAACACAGCTCATTGAAGAGCAGAAGAATGATCCAGAAATCGTTAAACTTCGAGAGAACGCTATGACCAAAGAAGAAGCTGAGCAATTCCCTGTTTGTTACTTTTTACAAGATGACATACTTATGAGCAAATGGCGACCTCCAGACGCCAAAGCTGACGAAGATTGGAGGCTTGTTCACCAAATTATAGTTCCTGCAATTTACAGGAACGAAGTCCTCAACTTAGCCCATGATTCACCACTTTCAGGCCATTTGGGAGTGAACAAAACATATCACAAAATTACGTCACACTTCTTTTGGCCCAAAATCAAGAAAGATGTAGTGGACTACTGCAGATCATGTCATACGTGTCAAGTGGTAGGGAAACCAAATCAGAAGATACCAGCAGCTCCTCTTCAACCCATTCCAGCGTTTGAAGAACCTTTCAGTCGCGTCATAATAGACTGCGTTGTGCCTCTACCAAAGACAAAATCAGGTCACCAATATTTGCTGACATTCATGTGTGCGTCAACAAGGTTCCCAGAAGCTATTCCTCTTCGCAATATCAAGACTCCGAACATCGTCAAAGCACTGACGAAGTTTTTTACATTGTTTGGTCTTCCGAAGTCTGTACAGTCTGACCAAGGAACCAACTTCAAGGCTGGACTATTCAAAAAAAGTGATGAACCAATTGGGTATAGAACACTGCTTGTCGAGTGCGTATCATCCTGAGTCGCATGGAGCACTTGAGCGATTCCATCAGACATTAAAGAACATGATGAGAACGTACTGCCTAGAACAAGAGAAAGACTGGGATGAAGGGATCAACATGCTACTGTTCGCCGCAAGAGAAGCAGTTCAAGAATCACTTGGATTCAGCCCCTTCGAACTGGTGTTTGGCCATACTGTTCGAGGCCCCCTTAAACTTTTAAAAGACACGTGGATGTCATCGACACCCACTGAAGGACTTTTGGACTATGTCCTAAAGTTTAAAACTAAACTTTTTAATGCCGTTAATTTGGCTTATCAAGTCTGTTATTGCAGATTTTGTTTCACTTTTCCCTGACGTGCCTAATAAAACCAACATTGCTGTACATGATGTTGACATTGGCAATGCAGTTCCGGTCAAGCAACACCCCTATAGGGTCAATCCGGAAAAACTTGAAATAATCCGGTCTGAAATAAAATACATGCTTGAAAATGATATAATTGAACCAAGCTCTAGTAACTGGAGTTCTCCATGTATTTTAGTTCCAAAGCCTGACAAAAGTTACAGGTTTTGCACTGATTTCAGGAAAGTGAATTCAGTTACAAAGTCTGATTCCTTTCCGATTCCAAGGATAGACGATCATTAAAGATCGAATAGGCGATGCCAAATATGTAACCAAGATAGACCTACTATCAGGTTATTGGCAGGTTCCTCTATCTGACAGAGCAAAAGAAGTCTCTGCTTTTTGTACTCCAGATGGTTTATACCAATATAAAGTAATGCCGTTTGGAATGAAAAATGCCCCAGCTACATTCCAACGTCTAGTTAACAACATTATTGCTGACCAGGAAAATTGCAGCGCCTATATTGATGATGTAATTATTTACAGTCAAGATTTTTCCAAACATGTAAAACAATTAAGATCTCTATTTACAAAATTCTTGCAGGCAAATGTAACTGTACATTTAAATAAGTGTGAATTTTGCCATGCAACTGTGGAATATTTAGGTCACATAGTGGGTCAAGGTCATGTAAAGCCTGTTCAAGCTAAGATAAATGCTATTATGTCACTTCCGCCACCCACTACTAGAAAACAGTTAATGAGATTTTTGGGAATGGCAGGTTACTATAGAAAATTTTGCAAAAATTTCTCAGTTATTGCTTCTCCCCTAAGTAATATGTTAAAGAAAAATGCAAAATTTCATTGGTCAGATGTTTGTCAGGAAGCATTCGAAAATATTAAAAAATATACTAGCTAATGCTCCTGTTCTCATTGCGCCAGACTTTAACAAACAGTTTAAATTAGCTGTAGATGCCAGTGATGTTGGCATTGGTGCAGTTCTTTTTCAAGAAGATGACCACAGTGTGGATCATCCTGTTTGTTATTTCTCAAAGAAATTTAACGCACATCAGAAAAATTATTCCACTGTAGAAAAAGCATGTTTAGGATTAATTCTTGCTCTACAACAATTTGATTTTTATGTCAGTTGTTCCTTACATTCAGTACTTGTTTTTACTGATCACAATCCTTTAACATTTTTGAATAAGATGGTCTCCAAAAATCAAAGATTGTTAAGATGGAGTCTATTATTACAAGAATATAATTTGGACATAAAACATATCAAAGGCAAAGATAATGTGATTGCTGATACTTTGTCCAGAAATTAATTTTCTCTGCACAAAAATTATGTAGTTGATTATAAGCTATTAAGAAGCTTGTTTAATATTTTTTTTACAGTAAGAAATTTATTTTCTTTTACTTGTTTAATGGAAAAGAATTCCATTTTTTCGAATAATGTAATTTTTTCTTTTAAGAGGGGAGGTGTTATGAAGGATGACGTGTTCTTAGCACACCTATCTCGCATCCCACGTGCATGATCCCTCGTGAACTCTAGTGACCGCCTTTGAAGTGTGGCTAGAAAAACCTTACTTACAACATAAATTCTAGTCAGGAGAACTGTCGAAAATAAAAGAAGCTTCTGGATAAAACGGGAAGGCAAAATAATGTGTTAGGTGGTTCGAGAGACCTTAGTAGGAAATGCCTATAAAAAGGGCTGACCGATAGAGAGGGTGGGAGATTTTCCTTTCCTTGATTACGAGGCATGCTATGTGTCATTATACTTTGTTGTGTGTAGAAATTCAATTATAACGGCCCGTAATACGTGGGGATCATTCAAATTTGTGCCCCCCCCCCCCCCCCACCTTCCCGCAAATTATCAGTACAGTAGATTTTCGATTTTGCGAGCGCCGATTGTCCGAAACTTCGTTTATCCGAAATGCCCACGTCTTTTATAAGTATGTATATTATTGTACACAATTCGCATGACATGCTTACTTCTGCATTTTACCCCCAATAGGGGAGTAGGCCGTCTACAAGAATTTTACATTCATCTCGGTCCTGTGATCCTCTTTCCAGTTGCTTCCACTTGTATCCCATGCTTTGTGTGTCTGCCTACAAGATGAGTAGAAAGGGGGACAAAAGACATCTTCGTCTGACTCCTTTTTCCATTTTAAAACCATCTGTGAGTCTAACTTCGTGTACCCCCCTGCATGTCATTTCTTCATTAGAACTCTGAATAATCCTGACTAGTTTTCCTGGTACTGCATAGTGCCGAAGAAGTTTCCAAAAGGTTTATCAGTCCAGGCTATCAAAGGCCTTTTCGTCGTAGATAAAATTTAGTAACAAAAACTATTTTGCCGATGAAAACTTGACAGAATGCGTTTTGCTCGGCAACGATTCTATGTGCCAGATAGCTTATTGCCTGTGTACTTAAAATTTCAGTTTATCTTATCTATGATAAGTCCAGATAACTTAATGCCTGTGTACTTAAAATTTCAGTTTATCTTATCTATGATAAGTCCAGATAACTTATTGCCTGTGTACTTAAAATTTCAGTTTATCTTATCTATGATAAGTCCAGATAACTTATTGCCTGTGTACTTAAAATTTCAGTTTATCTTATCTATGATAAGTCCAGATAACTTATTGCCTGTGTACTTAAAATTTCAGTTTATCTTATCTATGATAAGTCCAGATAACTTATTGCCTGTGTTCTTAAAATTTCAGTTTATCTTATCTATGATAAGTCCAGATAACTTATTGCCTGTGTACTTAAAATTTCAGTTTATCTTATCTATGATAAGTCCAGATAGCTTATTGCCTGTGTACTTAAAATTTCAGTTTATCTTATCTATGATAAGTCCAGATAACTTATTGCCTGTGTACTTAAAATTTCAGTTTATCTTATCTATGATAAGTCCAGATAACTTATTGGCTGTGTACTTAAAACTTAAGTTTATCTTCCTCATTTCCTTTTTTTTCGGGGGGGGGGGGGGGGGGGGAGGGTTTGAACGACCATTTCACAATGGCCGCCTAAGACCATCGGAAAACACATGTTCTCTACATTTATGATGCAACAACGAAATTAGTTCTGCGATTGGGGGCCGCCACAACATGATGAACTGTGTTAAGGGGTCGCGGCATTAGGAAGGCTGAGAACCACTGCCCATAAACATATCTTGTCTTGCCCAATGTTCATAGGAAATATTCAGTACTAACTTTGTAAACCAATCCTTTTTTTTTATTATAGCCTATGTCTTGACCCCATTGCACTTAAACATAGAGCTAATTTTAGCCACCACCACCAGTGTTTCTCTCCCGGGGGGAGGGCAGTGCCCCCGGGCAAGTCAAGTACCCCCCCCCCTCGAGAAAATGTGTACAACAATAAAACGAAAACATATTTTTATGTAAACAAAAACCTAAACTGTTATCTTAGAACACATTTAAAAAGAATAGTAACCGTTGTCTTTAACCGTTAACAACCAGACCAACCCATGAAATATGGCTGCGTTCGGTATATTTAAGGCTAAGCTTGTTAGAGGCTTAAGCTATTCGATTATAAGTATCGTACTGGCCGCTCCTGGTTATAAGCCTAAGTCTTGCTTCTTGCTGTTCGCACATATCGGTATTTTTTATTCATTTACTTTTTCCAATTTAACAAGTCTAAAGACTTTTAATAACGCTGTATTAATATACCCTTACTTCAATATAAAGGTCTACATATTTAATTATAGTTCTTGCTAAGTCTCCAATATGTGCAATAATAATAATAATAAAATTAAGATGCCGAATATTCAAATGCTGGACGAAAAAATTTAGATCAATATTTAAAAAATACAAAAAACTTCTACTTAGGATAATAATGGACGGAGGAGTTTTCACGTTTGGCTATTTCTAATACTCTCCACTCTAAAATGTTAAAAATTAATTATTTTTTTATATATATTGTGGAGATATCAACTTGTCTGGAACTATACTTTAGAGTTTCTAGGTGGATTAAAAATGCCCCCATTCCCTAGTAGGAATCCCAGGGGGAAAGATTTTGTATTTTCGATTTATTTTAATGTAACAGCCTCAATGTTGTGAAGGCAAATGTTTCTAAGTTGATTGGAAGTGTACATTCATTTGGGTCTTTCTTTTGGGTTTAATTGCGTCATATATATATGTATATTTGTGTTAATAATATCTAAATGTATCAGACTGGGTAAAAATAGTTGAGCGCATTATAATATGATGAAAAAAGGGAGTGGGGTCTCGTTAGTTAAAAATTTGTTATTGCCGCGTAGCGCCGTTGCCTCAGATGTGAATACACATGTGTGCATGTAGCGCTCATCTCCCTCCGTTCTATGTACGGGTTCACAATAAAAAGAAATAGGCAAAACAAGCATCACTTTTTGGTATATAATAGCTATCACTCTATTGATATAGCTTTATTTTTTATATATAATAGCTATCACTCTATTGCTATAGCTTCCTTTATGATATATAATAGCTATCACTCTATTGATATAGCTTCATTTTTTATATATAATAGCTATCACTCTATTGCTATAGCTTCCTTTATGATATATAATAGCTATCACTCTATTGCTATAGCTTCCTTTATGATATATAATAGCTATCGCTCTATTGCTATAGCTTCCTTTATGATATATAATAGCTATCGCTCTATTGCTATAGCTTCCTTTATGATATATAATAGCTATCACTCTATTGCTATAGCTTCCTTTATGATATATAATAGCTATCACTCTATTGCTATAGCTTCCTTTATGATATATAATAGCTATCACTCTATTGCTATAGCTTCCTTTATGATATATAATAGCTATCGCTCTATTGCTATTCCTACAACTCGATCATTTACCCACTCAACAAAACAGTTCAATATCAAATCATTTGCAGAACTATTTTTGATTGTTTCGATAAGATATCGTGTTTATATATAATAAATAATCTTTATTACCTGCTATTGTCTTTGCATTCATTTCTTTAAGAAATTTTTTGGTACAAAAACAGATAACATATTTTTTTTTAAATTCTGAGTTAACGGAGTCTCAATTAGAACAACTCAAATTTTTATTGATAAACTTCAATTCTGTTATTTTAGATATTCCAGGTAAGACCAATATAGGCCGTCATAGTGTAGAATGGACGTCAGATGAACATATTACGCTAAGCCATTATGCCATCCCTCATAACCTTCAATTAGTTTTAGATAATGAAATGGAGTTTAGTTAGAGTTAGACGTTATAGAGTAATCCAATTCACCATACGAGTCCCCTAAAAAGTAAGTTTAAAACAAATGGATGTTCATGTATATTAATATAATTGTTTGGGTGAGAGAGTGCCATTGTATGCAAGTGTGAGTGTGGTAATATTTGATTATCAACGTAATACGTAAGATAGTTCAATACGTAACAGTCACCCTGCTGGGGTTTTTAACGGATCTCTGATCGTCTTCCGGTATCGGTTTTAGGCCAACTTGACAGTTTGAACAGCTTCATTCCAGTTGATATGTTTGTACTTTTTCCGTGTTTTTTTACCGATAAATTTAAGAGTCAATCCCATAAATGTGTCTGGAGTACACCGGAGATGTCTCGATTGAAATTAAGCTTTGGTAGCTGGCTGACTTGGCCGGTTCAAGCTTTTAGTCCAGTGTAGTCTGATCAAAGTTTGAAGTTTTTATCTGCACTAAATAATAATAGTTAAATTGTCCTGTTCTCTAGTAGGTCCGCATACACACTACATAAGACTTTAAAAACAACAGAATATCGTCCCTGCCAGAAGCCGTCCCACGGTATTGTTGGGGACGACATGTGAATATACATTATATCCTTAAAATTTAATCAAAACGCACAAACAAAACAAAAAAAAAAGATTCCGAACAACCACAAGGGAAAAAAAAAATATATAAAAAATAGATGAAATAAAATTAAATTAACATTAAAAAAAAACAATTTTAAAAAATATGATCCTTTAATTCATTCTTTTTATTTACAATTCCTGACTTCCTTTTTAAAGGAAGGAATCGAATATCTACCAAAAACGGATTGCTTTGTATTGTTGAAATTGCCCGGTGCAAAGGTTATGTCCTCCACGTGGTGCACCGGACTAGTAGGGCTCAGTGAAGTAGTCAGAGCCTGAAGCTAAAGAACCCGTAGTTATAGAAAAATACGGGGGGGGGGGGGGGGAGAGAAGCTGGCGGATCAGGGAAAGTCAACTAATAAACATTATGGAAGGGGTGGTTGGGGGAACCCAACTAATAAACCTTATGGAAGGGGTGGTTGGGGGGAACCCAACTAATAAACATTATGGAAGGGGTGGTTGGGGGGAACCCAACCAATAAACATTATGGATAGGGGTGGATGGGGGGAATCTTATCTAAAACAATTTATGAGTCCTTAGTTTGCCCTTTGTTTAGTGTTGGGTTAAAAAAAAAGCTAAAACAAATTGTAGAATGTTGGATTTGAAAAAGCTTAGTTCAATTTTTATTTTATTATGTCTTTTTTTATGATCGCAAAAGTCGGGCACATTGATAAGTGTCTGTAAATGTCTCACATACTCTCCCATATTGTCTCATATACTCTCTCATATTGTCTCACATACTCTCTCATATTGTCTCACATACTCTCTCATATTGTCTCACATACTCTCTCATATTGTCTCACATACTCTCTCATATTGTCTCATATACTCTCTCATATTGTCTCATATACTCTCTCATATTGTCTCATATACTCTCTCATATTGTCTCATATACTCTCTCATATTGTCTCACATACTCTCTCATATTATCTCACACTGTCTGACATTGTCTAAATCTGTCTAACACTGTCTGATAGTGTCTGACACTGACTTACTCTGCCTCACATTTCTGCAACTGTTTGACATTATTTGACCATATGTGGCCGCCTAGGTTACGCGTTTACGAAAACAGTGTTTAGCGACAAACATTTATTGGAATTGAACCTCGCCCAACAATCGATTGGAATCTTGATCCCAGGTTAGGGCAAGGGCATCAGTGATCGTGCGGAATGACTGGCTGCTCAGGTTGGAGCTTCTTGAAACTGTCTTTCGTCACTGTCTAAATATGTCTGAAACTGTCTTACCTGGTCTCAAAAAGTTAAATAATGCCTGACAATAACTATGTCTGACACAGTCTGTAAATTTATCTAAATCCTTAAATAGTATTTTTATACCATTGTCCAAGAATATCTGAACATTTTTCTGTCTCACACTCTCTAACAATGTCTGAAACTGTCTATGACTCACACTGTCTAACAATGTCTGAAACTGTCTATGACTCACACTGTCTAACAATGTCTGAAACTGTCTATGACTCACACTGTCTAACAGTGCCTGAAACTGTCACTGTCTCGAACTGTCTAACAATGTCTGAAACTGTCTCTCTCTCGAACTGTCTAACAATGTCTGAAACTGTCTCTGACTCACACTGTCTAACAATTTCTTAAAATGTATATTCACCCCTTCGACAGCTTCGCTCCTCCGCAGACTCGATCGCGTATTCTGTCCATTCCCAAGACACTCACTAAAACATATGGTGAACGATCATTCTCTTTCTGTGCCCACAAACAATGGAATTCTCTGCCACTACACATCCGCAATATACCAACCACACAGGCCTTCAAAACTGCACTCAAAACACATCTCTTTAAACTCTATTACCCCGACTGATTCCCCACATCTTACCGATAAACGACCATGGCCTGACATGTTAAAGTTCTGGGGTGGGTGGGGTGAATATGCATTTGTTTTTTTTTTTTGTGTCCATACAGCTGTTCTTTATTACTTAAATGTATTTTATTTTATTGTCACGATTATGTTTCTTTTGCTAATATTTTTATGTACAGCGCTGTGAGCCTAGCCCTAGGCTTGGGTACCGCGCTATATAAGACAACCAATAATAATAAAATTAATCTAGATTCAAATTATATTTCATCATAAAATAATTCTGTTTTAAAGTAGGGATGTGTTTTAATTATACACTGTAAGATGTCATTAATCTTTACAAAATATTAGCATAGTTTTAAGTGTACTCGATGTCACGTATCCTGAGCTAGGTAAAATGAAAACTTAACGAATTGAATATTTATTTATTTATTAAGAACTTAACGGGCTCATATATTTAGTGCACGTTTCATCAATTATTATTAAATCGAGAGCGTTCGTGTTTTCCTTGAATGTGCTGCTTCTGTATCAAAGTTTACTGAATTATAGAGTTTTTACAAAATACTGACGTTATTGTTATGGCCTACTTTCATTGTCTAGGGTCTATTGATGCATGTGAATTATTTCTTACGTCTAGGATTAAAACTATGTCCTTGTACGACGCCCGACTGGGCTGACAGCTGTGGATCACCAATCACACAATTAAGTCCACGAATATCAGAAGTTTCATAATCTAATCCTTTATTCCTCATAAACAAATGCAGTACTAGCAAGAGTCACTAATCCTTTTGTAACACATAATTAAATCCTCATCAAACAGGTATGAAATAAACTCGCACTACAACAGGTGTTCATCACGATCTCTCTGATCTCCCCTTGTCTCCCGCCTTATGTCCACTGACTTGTTTATTAGTATTTCTCTGTCATCCAATGACCATTCAGCCACACTAATACAATTCATGACACAACTCATGGACCAAAAAGTGTTCACACTAACAACAGTGATTCTCATACAAACTCTCACCATGCATGAACAACTTTTGACACCAAAACTTCACGCTACTAAATCTTGTTCACAAAAGCTATATTTATTTAAATCTAAACTGTTTTTGTTTCTTTAATAGCAGAACAAAACAAACTGCCCGACCTATTTTCATGCATTCAAAAAAAAATCTAAATGAAAATCTAATAGAAAGTTGAACAAAAAATATTTTTAAAAAAATAATATTAAAATTAGCACTTCGATTATTATGCAATTTCCATTTTTTAAAAACTAGCTTTAGATAAAAAAATTATTCCTAAATCGCCCATTTGAAATAATATGTTTGAGAAAAATGTTTTAAATTATATCGAAGAGGAAAATTGTAATTTATCTGAATAAAGTTATAATAATTTAAAAAAAAAATTAATCAGCGGAACATTGGGCAAATTTAATTTAATTTTTAAACGATTTCCCCCAGATGAAATCACACATGAATAAATATAGGATGTCTTTTGTAAATAACTCAAATTTTCTGAACATAATTATGCCTTAAATATATGATACATAAAAATGAACAGTTTTGAAAGCCCATGAAAATTAAAGACCTTTCTATTTAACAGTTTTTTTCTCCTTTTTAACTCTGATAAGACGTGGAAATATTAATTAGAAAAGGGAACTATTATAAATACGCTGTACTAGCTTTGTTTACTTGCGTTCAGTGATGTTAGCCGTGCTTTCTTGTGACGGACACCCTTCTTCCCCCCCCCCCCCCCCCCCCCGCCCCGAAAATTCATTTATTAGTTAAGTAATTAACCACCGAAATAGTTTTAATAAGAAATGATATTTACATTAATATTTAGCAGAATGATAAATATTTGCATAACACAAGCGGGTCAAGCAGGTCAAGCGGGACAACCAGGACAAGCAGGTCAAGCAGGACAAGCAGGTCAAGCGGGACAAGCAGGTCAAGCAGGACCTGCAGGTCAAGCAGTGTCATCACTCGACTCCTTAACTTTTCCAAACACACATCTTTATTCGACGAAAATATCCGAGTCCGCCTGTCAGTCGTAGTGGTAGCTGGGCTCACGAGGTGGGTCTAAGGCTTGCTATGTGACCTCTTCATTTTAAAACTAGCATCTCCTCCGTTACTCTCCAATTAAGTGCAGAATGTTGCAAATCTAAATTCTGGAATGTGCTAAAGTTCATTCTTGTATTTTGAATTTATCAAATATTTCATGGGGACTAAAAATATTTAAGGGGTCATAATAAGCTAAGGCAAAGGCATACCCTCAAGGTAATAAGCTAGGGCAAAGGCGTACCCCCAAGGTAATAAGCTAGGGCAAAAGCGTACCCTCAAGGTCGAAGCAATCAGAATGAATTTAGTTTACGTCCCGCTGTTGCAGAGTTGGAGATGCCTTTCATCATTATCATGGCTAATTTTGGCGCGGAGTTGGAGATGTCTTTCATCATTATCATGGCTAATTTTGGCGCGGAGTTGGAGTTGTCTTTCATCATTATTATAGCTAATTTTCGCGTTTCCCTCCAGAAATTTTGAAATACCCACTCAAATTTGTTTTGAAAGAAACGCTGATTTCAAATATGTGCCATAATGCAGCCTTGCATTTTGAAAATTTCCCGACTGTCTTCAGCACCCTTTATCTCTGCATTCCCTTTCCTCACGCTGATCAATGTTACAGTGTGAGGCTGAATTTAAGCTTTTCCACATGATTACTCTGGGGCACGCCCCAACTGGAGTGAGTTTAGTTTAAGTTTGACACTTGGCGCCATAATGCCTCACACAGACCCTTACAAATTCTTTCCCCCTATCAAAAGGTGTAAAAGAACATTTGAATTGAAATATACTCCAAAATGCACCTTTTGATTCTGTTATAATAAAAAAGCATTCTATGGAGTGGGCACCCCAGAAAACTCCGCTCAAGATTCATCGGCACCCTCAGTTTTTTGCCATACTTCTCGATGAAAATTGTCACCAATTTTTGTACCGATAAATCCACTGCCTCGTGGCGTCGCTAGTATTAGTGCCACCATGGGCGGCCAAAGATTTGTGCCACTCTGCCTTTTACGACACAAGCTCTGCTGTTCTCCAAAAATGCCCCAAAAAGTGACTTCTGCATGGACCACCCTTTCCGCTCCCAATCTACACCACAGGGACGTAGCTGGAGTTTTGAGCATCAGGGTATAAGATTCACGTACACCTCCCTCAACTCTGAAACCCATTATTTTCAACCATTAAATACCACGAAAGCCCATTTTGGCGCCCCCGCTAATCTAGCGCCCGGGGACGTCTGAAAGTGACACCGACCACCACCTATCCCCCCCTTGTTTTTCTTTTCTTTGACGTCACAGAATAAATGCATTGTGTCATTTCTTACCCGCCTCTCCCTTGATTGGGAGAAGGTTGTTTATTTTTGAATGCATTCTGTTTCTTTTAAAGTTTGCTAACACGTGATACAATTTCTAAAAAAATAATTGTCTACCCCAGCTGATTTCCTAGCTTAGAAAGAGATTTTTGCTATAATTCATAACATATAAGAGACGTTAAATAATTTCATTAGTGTGTTCTTTATGTTTATGTAAACAAACATTTGTATTTTTCGAAAGGTGTACTTTTTCACTTTGTGCGCTGTTAGTTGATATGTAAGTTTATGTTCATGAATTTCTATTTTATAGAAAACTAATAGTATGACTGAACTGAATATTTTTAGTATCAATTCCTAAGGTATCGTTTTTTTTTTTCGATTACGGTTATCAGTCCTTTGTTAATTTTTATTCATTCTAAGAACCAAAAATTTAACTAATTAAAAATTTTCAACACCAAAGGAAAAAAAATCCTAACATCAATACAGAAATCAATCATTTCCAAACATTCATGATTGAAGGTGGGCCTTTGTGTTTTTTCTTTGACCCCAGCTGATTGGCAGATAAGTTGGGGTCAAGTGACGTATATTGGTGGATGACTCTCTTATGAGTTATCACCTGCTCGTATTTAGGGTTTATTTAGAGATTAAACTCAACCACACACACATATATATATAGATAGATAGATAGATAGATAGATAGATAGATAGATAGATAGATAGATAGATAGATAGATAGATAGATAGATAGATAGATAGATAGATAGATAGATAGATAGATAGATAGATAGATAGATAGATAGATAGATAGATAGATAGATAGATAGATAGATAGATAGATATATTCGCATTAAAGAAAGTTGTTGTTTTTTTTAATCATAGGAAGGAAAAGAAACTATTTATTTACATCAATGTACAAATTTAATAGAAATGAAATGCTGGCAACAATGAAAATCAAATGCCTTTATGAATGAATTAGGTCAATTTTGTTAACTTCAGCTTTTGCTTAGGTCAACTTTTGCTTAGGTCAACTTTTGCTTAGATCAACTTTTGCTTAGGTCGACTTTTGCTTAGGTCAACTTTTGCTTAGATCAACTTTGCTGACAATGTGATAGATATGTGCTGACAGTAAGATAGATGTGTGCTGACAGTAAGATAGATTTGTGCTGACAGTAAGATAGATGTGTGCTGACAGTAAAATAGATGGGTGCTGGCAGTAAGATAGATGTGTGTTGACAGTTAGACAGATGTGTGCTAACAATAAAATAGACGTGTGTTGATAATGAGATAGATGTGTATTGACAATAAGATAGATGTGTGTTGACAATGAGATACCTTTATGCTGATAATGAGACATATATGTGCTGACAGTAAAATATATATGTTCTGACAGTAAGATAGATGTGTTCTGACATATAGATTTGCGCTTGCCGTGAGATAGATCTGTCTTAGACAATGTCTTATATGGGGATATGTTTAGCTGTCTTAAACAGAGAGCTATATGGGCAGGCATATTGTAACAGCTCAAATATTTACAAAATGAATTGTTTCTCAATTTAGGATTAACAGGAAGTTAGATATACGAAAATGTCATGCGCAGAAGTACAAGGAGACCGGGAGTGTGAAAGAAGATTCTGAGTAAGGCACTCGCCGTGTTTAATGTACTTCTTATGACCTCGTGATAGTCATCCAACAAGTCTGAGTAAATTAATATGTATATATGAAGTAATTAGATGATTATTATTATGTTTTCTCCAGTCAGGAGATTTATGTTATATTTGTGAGACTAGAGGAGGAAAAAGAAGAGGAAGACAAAGAAAAAGATGGGATGATAACATCAAAGAGTGGACGGGATTAAAACTAAGCGATGCTGTGCGTAGTACAGAGACCGAGTGGCCTGGAGAAGAATAGTTTTCATGTCATCTGTAGCGCCCCAACGGTTCAAGGACTAAGCGACATGATGATGATGCTGATTTCTGTGAATAAACATCGTGATGCAAGATATGGAGTTTCACCTCCCGCTTTCAATAAATCGATACGAATTGTAACGATAAATAGGAACGCTGGATAAGCAAATACATAAGAAGAGCAACATTGGACAATACTAACAATGATACACTATCAGTGTTTCAATTAACATTGCAGGTATACATATAATGACAGAGGCGTAGCGTAGGGGGGGGCAAAGGGGTACAGATGTACCCGGGCGCCAGCTAGTTAGGGGCGCCAAAATGTGCTTTGGTATTATTTTATTGATGAAAATAATGGGTTTGGGAGTTGAAAAAAGGAAAAGAGGGCGCTTTAAAATGAATCTTGTCCCCGGGCGCCAAACACTCTAGCTACGCCTCTGTATAATGAGCTCTTTTGCTAACTATACTTCAATTCATTGGAGGTCGTAAAAACCGTTAATTGAATTTTAAAAATCAATATTTCTTTCCAAGCTCTATCCGTTGTGCTTAACGGTATAAGCTTAATGGGGTCATCAGTATCGACAGGTCGCGCTCGAGTTTAGAAGAAAACACGTTTTATTAGGCAATCAATAGAAACACATGGCCATAGTGTTAGGATGGCCATAGTGTTAGGATGGCGTAGTGTTAGGATGGCGTAGTGTTAGGATGGCCATAGTGTTAGGATGGCGTAGTGTTAGGATGGCGTAGTGTTAGGATGGCCATATCGTTAGGATGGCGTAGTGTTAGGATGGCGTAGTGTTGGGATGGCCGTAGTGTTGGGTTGGTCCTAGTGTTCGGATGGCCGTAGTGTTAGGATGGCCATAGTATTAGGATGGCCATACTGTTAGGATGGCCATAGTGTAAGGATGCGAAAAAAAATTCTTCAGTTCCTGTCTTCCCCTTCAGTTCCTGTCTTCCCCTTCAGTTCCTGTCTTCCCCTTCAGTTCCTGTCTTCCCCTTCAGTTCCTGTCTTCCCCTTCAATTCCTGTCTTCCCCTTCAGTTCCTGTCTTCCCTTTCAGGTCCTGTCTTCCCCTTCAGTTCCTGTCTTCCCCTTCAGTTCCTGTCTTCCCTTTCATGTTCGTAAGATTTTCACATGAATAACTTCTGAAAACTACGTGCTAATGGCCGGAATTCAACAGTCACCTAACAAAACTACTTCACAGCAACCATCTCACTCATCATTATCTCATTGACCATCTCAATGACCATCTCATTGACCATCTTATTGACCATCTCAATGACCATGTCATTGACCATCTTATTGACCATCTAAATGACCAGTCATTGACCATCTTATTGACCATCTAAATGACCATGTCATTGAACATCTCATTAACCATCTCAATGTCCTTCTCAATGACCATCTCAATAAACATCTGATTGACCATCTCATTGACCATCTCAATAACTGTCTCATTGACCATATCATTGAAAATCTCACTGACCATGTCACTGACCGCCTCACCGATCAACTCAATCACCACCTCACTGACCATCTCACTAAATTTCTTACCGAGTATATCATTGAACAACTCAGTGATCATGTGAGTAACCCACTCACCGACTGTAAAGCAGAACATACCAATAAATTATGAGTGAGTCAAATACTGCAGTATTTACAATTTGAGTTGAGCTGTTTATTTTCTGAATGAGAAATATATTTTCTTAACTCATCGAAATTCCCGAAGACCTCTATCATAAGTCAATAAGTGAGTATTGCTTGTGTGGAGCGAGCAGATCAGCCAGATTATCTTCAGTAATTATTCATGCCCTCTTGGATGTCGACCCCAGGTTTGGTGTCTGGAGATTAACCCTTGCCACAACAAACACGGGGGCCTTTAAAATATGAAGTTGCCTCGTTTCTCTTAGCTCAGTGGTTCTCAGCCTTCCTAATGCCGTGACCCTTTAATACTGCTGATTCTTGTGTTGTGTTGTGGTGACACCCAAATATAAAATGATTTTCGTTGCTACTTCATAAATATGTGTTTTCCGATGATCTTAGGCTACCCCTGTGTAAAGGTCGTTCGACCCCCAAAGGGGTCGCGACCCACAGATTGAGAGCCGCTGTGTCGTATATGATGAGAGATTAAAGGTTAATCTAATCTGCAGCTTGGCTGTTCTCCCCTGCTATGTATGGTCGATTAATTGCTGAAGTTGACATGTGTCTAAAACAAGGGTGAGCTGAGATGGAAGCGTTGGTCTCTGCCCAGAGGCACATCTATGGGAGACAGGGGGGAGGGCAGATGTCCATGGGCTCCACACCAGTTAGGGGCGCCAAAATGTGCTTTGCTATCATTTTATTGATGAAAATAACGAGTTTGAGAGTTGGAAAAAGAAAGGGAGGCTCTTTCAAATGAATCTTGTCCCCGGGCGCCAAACACTCTAGCTACGCCTCTGTCACTGCCCCCCCCACCACCACCACACTTTAACCCTGATGGGTATATTATTTACTTAAAATGGGGTCTGTTCACCTTGCAATCATAGTATGTGCGGCCATAGTCTGGTACCACCCCCCCCCCCACCCAAATTGGGTCCAACCATCCGTAAATGTAAGGATTTTCCGTAAAATGTATGCCTAAAAAATGATTTGTCTGTAAGTGTCAATAAACACTTAAGTTGTCGTTATAAAAGACTTTTTAAAAATAATAAAGTTTTACATAACGAGATCTCTCAGCGGTTGTGCTTTTTTCTGGGTCGCTTTACACTTGTATTACAACACTAGAAGATATGACCCGGTGTTAGCTGGGCTAATAATGGAAGGCATTTTGCGCTGCTACTATCTCCATGCTATTGCTATCTTAAAAAAAAACAATGTTTACGTAGGTAAATGAATTAGGTCTTGCTGTATCGTATCCTGATAAATAAATGCGACTCATCCAGGCCATTGAGATGTACATTTAGGAAAGAGTAATGTCCTTATTTTTAAAGAAGTTTATTTGATGTTAGGTTTTGAGAAATATTTATCCTCTCTGTATAATATAGGCCTCGCAACCCTTTTGACAATATCCTCAACTACAAAGAAAACATATTTTATTTTTAAAAAATTGTTTAAAATTATCATGGCCTTAAATTTAAAGAAATGTGTATACCATATTAAATACAAGCAACATTAGCGAATTTTGATATATTGATATCTTCACTTTAAAATCATCCAAACATTTGCCCCACTCCTGAACTATGTTATCGGAAAATCACTCGGAGATACACAGAATTCTTTTGTTTAAAAAACAACTTCTATACCAATTTTCACGTCCCTAGCAGCATTGTGCCTGTTAGAAATATTATTCATATCATTAGATTTTTTTTTACTCGCACTTTTTCATGAAGTGAATTTGGCGCAAAACGGAAAGATAACGAAACGTTCGATCTTACTATATTTGGTGTATGAGCCGTAAGATCGTAATGTCCTTGTAATGACTAGCAATGACTATACATGTGTACTATGACAGTTTATGTCCCACCTCATTTCATGGGTCGGCGTAAACACTACACTAATACCACTACACTAACTACAACTGTTTAGTTGTGCATCAATGTTTATTCTTCACAATTAACAATAGGGTATTTATATATATATATATATATTAATGAAGTTCCAGCCTAACAAATACATACCACTATCACAACAACTAAACTAAGACGTCATTTCCCCCTACCCAAATACGTCAAAACATTGTCTTACAATATATACAGCTACACATATAATCTCTAACTAAACATGTTTTCCCGACTGTGATTTGAAGATGTAGTCATCCACAAACAAATGTACTCAGCCACCCTTCCTCTCCAGGAAATGTGTTTTCGGAAGAAGGTTAAATGCACTATTTCATTCGTTTAAAACAGTGGTTCTCAACCTTCCTAATGCCGTGAATGTTTAATACAGTTCCTCATGATGAAGTGACCCCCCAACCAAAAAAGCATTTCCGTCAACCCACGTGTAAGGATCGTTCGACCCCCAAAAGGGGTCGCGACCCACAGGTTGAGAACCGCTGGTTTAAAACCACTCATGTATCAATTTCCGATGGGAAATAATTTGGGGCTTTGAGATATTGCTGTACCCATAAAATACGCCCACTTTACTTGAGCGTATCTTGTGCCGCCTGGGGCGAAATCTAAAAATCTCAGCCCCCCCCCCCCCTAAATTTCTCCACCCTTGAAATGTAAAACCTGATTATACTAAAATAAAAATTATAACACTTCGTTTATAAAACTTAAATTGTCATTCAAATCAATAACAGAATAACCTAGGTGATAGTACAGAGTGTAACAATCACTTTATAATTATACTAGTAATAGCTGGACTGTCACAGTCAGATAGATACTTTATGATTTTACATTCGCCCTAAATGACACATGTCATGGCTGACATTCTCCCTAAATGACACATGTCATGACTGACATTTGCCCTAAATGACACATGTCATGGCTGACATTCGCCCCTAAATGACATGTCATGGCTGACATTCGCCCTAAATGAAACATGTCATGGCTGACATTTGCCCTAAATGACACACGTCATGGCTGACGTTAGATTTAGCAAGTATATATTTTTCTATCTTTTAAGTTCGTCGCCTTGTTCAGGTTCGAAATATGACAACGTGATGACGTAATAGCTGAATGGTGAAGTCTTGAAACAAAATACTTAGACGAAAATCCTTGAACCAGAGGAAGTTTATTCAAATCTGACTTCTTGGAACTTGAGGCATGCATCAACAATAATCAGACAAATCTCATGACAAAATTTTTTTTATCAAGTATATTAATCCTAATTTTAAATATTATATTTAATTTAACTTTTTTTCCAAAGTTACAAAATGTAGCAGTGACGTCATCGAGGTTGATTTGTTAAATGTGTCAGAAAATAAAACACATCTGAACTAATTTTCTATGAAAACTCGTTCAAATGTAACACCTTATATTAAATTCTGGATCTCTTGTAACACCAAAACTTTTATTTGAAAAAAAAATTAATTTGTTGAAATTCGTGACCCTATGCCATGCCTGTGGGGGTTAAGTGTGTCAGTGTCATGACATGACATACCGGACAGTGGGCTGGAATAAACACCCAGAGCTGACCAGACACACTTACCAGCAAATGTACTATGGGTAGACGGGACACGTCCACCTTGGAGGGTGATTCGTCTAAAAAGAAAAATCCGATTAATACCATCGCTGCCACAAAACCCATCAAGTCGTCAATGAAAACAAAGTGCTCATGAAACCGAAAGGAGGAAAACTATTGATGTATGACCAATGTGCCCCCCAAAGGAGGAAAAAGTTGATGTATGGCCGATTTGCCTTCCCACCATGCCCTCGTGGTTCACGGGGAAGGAACAACCTTAACAGCAGCAGCAGCATCAACAGAAGCCGTTCATATTAACAATGCCTTCCTTGAAGGTAACTGCAGCTTTTGAGAGATCGTTGTCATAAACATTTCTCTACGATTATGAACAGAGGTTACATTTATAAGATCTATCCCCACCCCCATAAAACACCAAACTCTGTAAAAGCTAAACAAGTAGTCACGTGACCTAGTCCAACATTCAATCGGGAATACTTCCATTACAAATTGTATTGTTTGAAAGATTGCAAGTGATAGTTTAGTTTTGGAGTCTGCGTTGACTCTCTTCAAATCTGAAAAAAACTATTTGTCGCCAGCCATCTATTTGTCACCAGCCAGCTGTTTGTCACAAAGAGAATTTAGAACAAGTAATGTGACAACGCAGTATTCCATACTTCATTGTCTCGATGTTCCTTTATATTTCAGCTCTCCTAATACAATCAAAATGTTGTACTTCGTGGTCTACATCCAACACTAGTTGGATAAATAAAGTCAGAGCAACATATAAAGTGCGTCCTTCAATATCTTGACCATGACAGATGTCAGAATGTATCAGAATGCCACGTAAACCCCCCTCACCCCCACTCTCCTTTGCCCTATGCTTGTGGAGTGCAGTAATGGTCTTTTAATGTTTCAATTATTTCTTATTGGTTAATTATTCATTCCCGGAAGGTAATGAGGGTAATGACGCTTCGGGTGAATAAACTCTTCAAGCAACGTTGAATTATTGAGGCGCTGTTACATGTTCGAACTTAGTAACATTTAGAGATAGTCAGCTAACCAATCACATCTCAACTCTGGCAGCTAAACAATGTCATCTCATCTTTGTTTCATGGGTGAACTTGGCGGACCAGATTGTTTTTAAAATATCGATTTTCTTAAATTAAAATGTAAAATTGGTACTCAATACTATATATACTAAATACCGCTGCACTGATTTTGCTACGAAAGTAATGGCTTGATATCAGACATCTTGATATTAGCCATCTTGATATCAGCCATCTTGATATCAGACATCTTTATATCAGACATCTTGATTTCAGCCATCTTGATATCTGCCATCTTGATATCAACCATCTTGATATCAGCCATCTTGATATCAGCCATCTTGATATCAGCCATCTTGATATCAGCGATCTTGATATCAGCGATCTTGATATCAGCCATCTTGATTTCAGCCATCTTGTTTTTCGCCCACAATTCAACAAACAACTCCATATTTATCAACCAGTCACAGTTTCACCACTCCCACACCACAACGGAAGCACTCCCAAACTATTTCCCCAACGATTCGCCCACCACTTTTTAACCATCCTTGCCATGTCCACGCCCCACCATGTCACATACCGACCCCCCCCCCCCAACCAAATCGCATGCCCACCTCCGCCTCATGCCCCACGCCTTCAAAAGACCATACTCTTATCTCATATAAATAAAGTCGGAGACTAGATACATTTGATGTCCACAGATTTGCCTGTACCTATGTGTATACACGGCCCATGATAGGACCATGATAGATCGGTGATAGATCGGTGATAGATCAATGAGAGGGATGTGAACTCATCTATGTGACGTCGTTGAGCTGTTCTTGTCATAAGAGTTAAACGACAAAAGAATACATGTTGCAGACCAACCTCTAAATGTCTCTAAATTTATCTCATCAGTCAGTTATAGCATTTTAAAAAAACATATTTTTCAGTAGTGTACATGCACATCTTTTAGTAGAGTAAGTACGGTAGCCAATTTGGTGTAGTGTTATAGTGCACATATTTTAGTAGAGTAAGTACGGTAGCCAATTTGGTGTAGTGTTATAGTGCACATATTTTAGTAGAGTAAGTACGGTAGCCAATTTGGTGTAGTGTGATAGTGCATATCTTTTAGTAGAGTAAGTACGGTAGCCAATTTGGTGTAGTGTTATAGTGCACATCTTTTAGTAGAGTAAGTACGGTAGCCAATTTGGTGTAGTGTTATAGTGCACATCTTTTAGCAGAGTAAGTACGGTAGCCAATTTGGTGTAGTGTTATAGTGCACATCTTTTAGTAGAGTAAGTACGGTTGCCAATTTGGTGTAGTGTTATAGTGCACATCTTTTAGTAGAGTAAGTACGGTAGCCACTTTGGTGTAGTGTTATAATGAACATCTTTTAGTAGAGTAAGTACGGTAGCCCATTTGGTCTAGTGTTATAATGAACATCTTTTAGTAGAGTTCTTACGGTAGCCCATTTCAGTTTGTCACGCTCTGCCTGCAAGATGCTTACTTATTTCTTGAACAGTTCAAGTACCGATGCAACTTATCTTGTTTTCTAAGGCGGCATTCTCCGAGTTAGGGCGCGTCATTCAACAACTAGTGCGCCGCAGACAGATGGCTTCTCTCCGTTGATACGACCAAGTGACTCTACATTTATCTCGGTATCCGATGGTCTACTTTATTCACTCGCCGTACTATCACATCAGGCAATCACTCCAGTCGAGCGTGTTGATGTCACGAGTCGGGTAGTCTAATTTTAGATACAGTTCTTTTTAAAATACTTCCACATGAATCTGGGACCAAATGATACAAGCACGCGATCGGTTTAAGTTAATCTGTAATAAATATCTTGCTTCTGGTGTGTCCTGCCTCCTCTTAAAACTGCCCTTCCTCCACATGTTTTATACCAATAGTACCGAGTGAAAGAAGAAGGTCACGCAGCGAGCGTCATCCGTGACGGTTGAACTCAGGTCATTATTATTTTTTTTCCTTAAGGAGGAGGCGACTATTATATTAATCAATAAGGAGCCACGGGTATGGTGTAGGACTGTGTGTAAGACTATGTGTAGGACTGTGTGTAGGACTGTGTGTAGGACTGTGTGTAGGACTATGTGTAGGACTGTGTGTAGGACTGTGTGTAAGACTGTGTGTAGGACTGTGTGTAGGACTGTGTGTAAGACTATGTGTAGGACTGTGTGTAGGACTGTGTGTAGGACTGTGTGTAGGACTGTGTGTAGGACTGTGTGTAGGACTGTGTGTAGGACTGTGTGTAAGACTGTGTGTAGGACTGTGTGTAAGACTATGTGTAGGACTGTGTGTAGGACTGTGTGTAGAACTATGTGTAGGACTATGTGTAGGACTGTGTGTAAGACTGTGTGTAGGACTGTGTGTAAGACTGTGTGTAGGACTGTGTGTAGAACTATGTTTAGGACTGTGTGTAAGACTATGTGTAGGACTGTGTGTAGGACTGTGTGTAGAACTATGTGTAGGACTATGTGTAGGACTGTGTGTAAGACTGTGTGTAGGACTGTGTGTAAGACTATGTGTAGGACTGTGTGTAGGACTGTGTGTAGAACTATGTGTAGGACTATGTGTAGGACTGTGTGTAAGACTGTGTGTAGGACTGTGTGTAAGACTGTGTAGGACTGTGTGTAGAACTATGTTTAGGACTGTGTGTAAGACTATGTGTAGGACTGTGTGTAAAACTGTGTGTAGGACTGTGTGAAGGACTGTGTTTAGACCTAATGTTTAAAGGCCGGCATATGTTATAGAAAATGAGAAGTTAACTCCTTTTGTAGCACTGGGACCCACCGGGTATTTTCTCAAAACACCTGGACCCGGCGTAAACATGTGCACCCGGTTAAAAACCCGGGTCTTTAATATCGGCAAAGTAAATGTGGTTGACGCACTTTTCAGGTACCAATTACAGACCCCCCCTCCCCCCCCCCCAAAAAAAATAATATAAACTTAAAAAAACAATAAACAAACAACCACGTTTAGTTTTTCAATTGATTAGTTAAAACTGAGGTTAAAGTTACTGGCTGCAAGAACTCCGCTGTTTGGTTATGTTCCTCGGCCCATAGACAAGAGACGTACAGTACAACCAATAGAACAAATCCTTGGATCGTCCACACCATACAAACACAATTAATCAAAATGACGTATTTTTTCTATGGTTGGGTTGTATTTGTGTTGAGCTAGATTTACATTTATCAAAGATTGCTTAAGACCTTGATCATTTGCCACAATGTTCTTCTTTTAGTTTACGGAATCAAATGAATTTATTTCGTAAGGTCATCGCTTCGTTTGAGAATCACCGCAGTGACATTAATTTTTGCCCACCCGACGTTATCATCATGTCCGATTCATTTATGTACACAAAGATAAACAAGTCACCACATCTCTTCATTTATCATTCACACTTGCATGTTTGTGGTGACAGATCATGTTTACAAGCCGTCAGTCCTCAGGTGCAACCATGGCCAGTGTAGCAGCTTTGCTTCTTTTGGTCACAATCACGCAGGCGTAAGTGAATGCATTTTTTTCTACCCCACATTCCGACATAGGGTCATATCATAACAGATGAACGATGCAAAAAGACCAACATTTGGAATGTGACTTTCTGAACATAAGCTTTGTTCTTATAGTGTTAAATTTCGATTTAAAATTTTAAAAAAACATTGAAATCTTCGATGCACAATTGTCTTAATCCCGCAAATATTTAGAAACAATTTTTGAAAAAAACTTTTTCAATATTTTATTTTAATCGAAAATTCTAATTACGATATATTCCTATCTTAACTTATATACAAGACCAAACTAGCTCCGTGGTGAATCTAGGGCGTCATCAGTGACCAAACTAGCTCCGTGGTGAATCTAGGGCGTCATCAGTGACCAAGCTAGCTCCGTGGTGAATCTATGGCGTCATCAGTGACCAAGCTAGCTCCGTGGTGAATCTATGGCGTCATCAGTGACCAAACTAGCTCCGTGGTGAATCTATGGCGTCATCAGTCTTAATGTTAACATTATCTTTATGGTCTTCCTGTTTTAACTTTAAATATTATCAATGGGGGGGGGGGGTCCCCTTGTTATTTACCCACACTATTCTTGATGTTAGTGAATAAATATATTTGTGCTGCGGGGAGAGGGGGAAAGGGGAGGGAGAGGAGAGAGAGAGAGGAGGGGGAGAGAGAGAGAGAAAATGAGAGGAAGGGAGAGAGAAAGTGAGAGGAAGGGAGAGAGAAAGTGAGAGGAAGGGAGAGAAAAAGAATAAATAATTAAGTTTACAAACGTATAGTCCATTCAATTATCTTTCATTTGATACCTCATTTGGTCTTAAAAACCCAACAATAGATATTTTAAATCGTTTTTTAATCCCAACCTCTCAATTCTGGTACCCGTGTAACAATAGGTGCAGCCTTTTGTTATATATAATTTCTTAAGGAATATGTGCTTACTTAAATAAGTCTTGTTTGAAACCACTGAATGGTTTGACTTTACTTCAAATATCTCATTGACCATGCAATCAAATTATCCTTTCAGCGCTCGCCAGTATCCAGAGAGCCACACACACGAGGCTGTCAACTTGTTTTCATCATGGAGAGAGAAGTACAACGTCACCTACCGTCATGATGAAGTCTGGCACAGGTAAGTACAGAGTAACAGTACAACATCACCTACCGTCATGATGAAGTCTGGCACAGGTAAGTACCGAGTAACAGTACAACATCACCTCCCGTCATGATGAAGTCTGGCACAGGTAAGTACAGAGTAACAGTACAACATCACCTGCCGTCATGATGAAGTCTGGCACAGGTAAGTACCGAGTAACAGTACAACATCACCTGCCGTCATGATGAAGTCTGGCACAGTTAAGTACAGAGTAACAGTGCAACATCACCTGCCGTCATGATGAAGTCTGGCACAGGTAAGTACAGAGTAACAGTGCAACATCACCTGCCGTCATGATGAAGTCTGGCACAGGTAAGTACCGAGTAACAGTACAACATCACCTGCCGTCATGATGAAGTCTGGCACAGGTAAGTACAGAGTAACAGTGCAACATCACCTGCCGTCATGATGAAGTCTGGCACAGGTAAGTACAGAGTAACAGTACAACATCACCTGCCGTCATGATGAAGTCTGGCACAGGTAAGTACAGAGTAACAGTACAACATCACCTGCCGTCATGATGAAGTCTGGCACAGGTAAGTACCGAGTAACAGTACAACATCACCTGCCGTCATGATGAAGTCTAGCACAGGTAAGTACAGAGTAACAGTACAACATCACCTGCCGTCATGATGAAGTCTGGCACAGGTAAGTACAGAGTAACAGTGCAACATCACCTGCCGTCATGATCAAGTCTGGCACAGTTAAGTACAGAGTAACAGTGCAACATCACCTGCCGTCATGATGAAGTCTGGCACAGGTAAGTACAGAGTAACAGTACAACATCACCTGCCGTCATGATGAAGTCTGGCACAGGTAAGTACAGAGTAACAGTACAACATCACCTGCCGTCATGATGAAGTCTGGCACAGGTAAGTACAGAGTAACAGTACAACATCACCTGCCGTCATGATGAAGTCTGGCACAGGTAAGTACAGAGTAACAGTGCAACATCACCTGCCGTCATGATGAAGTCTGGCACAGGTAAGTACAGAGTAACAGTACAACATCACCTGCCGTCATGATGAAGTCTGGCACAGGTAAGTACCGAGTAACAGTACAACATCACCTACATTCAGGATGAAGTCTGTCGTAGTAAAATTTCAGACTGGTAATTTAGTCATATTATTCAGTTAGTGTAAGATGACATGGCTGGTGGTAGGTAGACATTCAGTTAGTATAAGATGACATGGCTGGTGGTAGGTAGACATTCAGTTAGTATAAGATGACATGGCTGGTGGTAGGTAGACATTCAGTTAGTGTAAGATGGCATTGCTGGTGGTAGGTAGACGTTCAGTTAGTGTATGATGACATGGCTGGTGGTAGGTAGACATTCAGTTAGTATAAGATGGCATGGCTTTGGGTCGATAGACATTAATATATGTTCTAACTATGAGTTGATTAGAATTTGCCAATTTGTTTCATGTGTACACTATGTCTCATGTACAATTATTTTAAATGCAATGTATTTCAGGTACAATATATTTCAGGTACAATATATTTCAGGTAAAATATATTTCAGGTACAATATATTTCAGGTACAATATATTTCAGGTACAACATATTTCAAATACAACATATTCAAGTACAATATATTTCAGGTACAATATATTTCAGGTACAACATATTTCAGGTACAACATATTTCAGATACAACATATTTCAGGTACAATATATTTCAGATAAAACATATTTCAGGTACAACATATTTCAGGTACAACATATTTCAGGTACAACATATTCAGGTACAATATATTTCAGGTGCAACATATTTCTGGTACAATATATTTCAGGTACAACATATTTCAGGTACAACATATTTCAAACATATTTCAGGTACAACATATTTCAGGTACAATATATTTCAGGTACAATGTGTTTTTGGCCAACCTGCAAAAAATCAACACCTTAAACAGCCGACCTTCCCTAAGTGACGACCCTGCCAGGTTTGGACTAGGCCCATTCACTGACCTCACCACAGAAGAGTTCCATAAGACGGTCCTAATGCACTACAGAAAGATAGAGAACGGGCCAAGGAGGGTAACACATTTTTAGTTGATGATATTGTCATAAATCTAGATCCTTTTCTATAACAAAACTGTATGTGTTGCCATGAGTTTATTTGCATAAGATGAATAATGTCTTAAATGGTATAGACAGCAATAGGCCTATGTGTTGGTGGGGGACAGCTGACTGTTAAATGGTATAGGCAGCAAGAGTTACCTATTTTGGAGGACAGCTGTCTATTAAATGGTATAGACAGCAAGAGTTTCCTGTGTTGGACAGCTGTCGTTTAAATGGCATAGACAGCAATAGGCCCATGTTTTGGAGGACAGCTGTTTATTAAATGGCATAGACAGCAAGAGTTTTCTGTGTTGGACAGCTGTCTATGTAAATTCAAGTTCCTTTAATGAGTAACATGGTGAGCAGCGGCGTTACGAGAATTGTGTCATCAAATTGTACAACATTTTATATATTTGCATAAACAGGTGCGCGACTTAAACAGCACACTGAAAGCAGAACCAGTTCCGTTCGACTGGACCAACCAGCCTGGAGTGGTCACTCGGGTCAAGGATCAAGGTCGTGTCGGGACATGCTGGGCATTCGCTGGGGCCGCCAATGTCGAGGTAAACCATGGACTTTTATATCATTTTATGGAAACAATAGTTTTGTTAAAAATGTATACACAAACTCTGTACAGAGTCGTTATGCTGAGGCACAACTGTCATCTGGTACACCTGTCATTAAATATACATCTTGTACAACTGTCATTTGATCTACATTTAGTATAAGTGTAATTTAATCTACATCTGGTACAACTATCATTTAAACTACATTTGATAAAACTGTGTTAAATCTACATCTGGTACAACTGTCATCAGGTCTATATCTTGTACAACTGACATTAAATAAACATCTGGTACAACAGTCATCAAGTCTTTATCTGGTAAAACTGTCATTAAATAAACATCTGGTACAACTGTCATCAAGTTTATATATGGTACAGCTGTCATTAAATAAACATCTGGTACAACTGTCATCAAGTCTATATCTGGTAAAACTGTCATTAAATAAACATCTGGTACAACTGTCATCAAGTTTATATCTGGTACAGCTGTCATTAAATAAACATCTGGTACAACTGCCATCAAGTCTATATCTGGTACAGCAGTCATTAAATAAACATCTGGTACACCTTTCATCAAGTCTATATCTGGTACAGCTCTCATTAAATTGACATCGAACATCATCTCCATGTTACATTTTTAACCTGGATGGGTGTTTTAATTATACATTATTGACCGCACAATTTATTTAGTTCAGAATTTTTTTTTTACAAATTAAACTATAAAATATATTATTAGTTACAATTTTTCGCCCTTCCCCCACGCATGCGCAGATGACCAGGGCTTTGACTGAGTAGTTGCCTTGATCTGAGCTGGAGTTTGTTGAAAGCGAAGGGAAGTTGCTCAGTTCGTCAGCCTCCCTCTCTCGTCCTTGCCTATGTGATCCAATGGGTTGACTTGGTCAAGATGGCTATAAATAGACCAGGATGCCGAAGCAACCCGTGGGGGCTGGTCTTATTTTTGATTCTCCAGGATTATGATGGGGATTGAGCTCCCCTCCACAAGCTTAGCATCAGTTTAGACCGCTCGGCCACCCAGCACCCTATGGCCATGTATTGAAATGCCAGTGTCACGCCAGTCATGACAAACGCCATTAGTTTAGACCGCTCAGCCACCCAGCACCCTATGGCCATGTATTGAAATGCCAGTGTCACACCAGTCATGACAAAAGCCATTAGTTTAGACCGCTCAGCCACCCAGCACCCTATGGCCATGTATTGAAATGCCAGTGTCACACCAGTCATGACAAAAGCCATTAGTTTAGACCGCTCGGCCACCCAGCACCCTATGGCCATGTATTGAAATGCCAGTGTCACACCAGTCATGACAAAAGCCATTAGTTTAGACCGCTCAGCCACCCAGCACCCTATGGCCATGTATTGAAATGCCAGTGTCACACCAGTCATGACAAAAGCCATTAGTTTAGACCGCTCGGCCACCCAGCACCCTATGGCCATGTATTGAAATGCCAGTGTCACACCAGTCATGACAAAAGCCATTAGTTTAGACCGCTCAGCCACCCAGCACCCTATGGCCATGTATTGAAATGCCAGTGTCACACCAGTCATGACAAAAGCCATTAGTTTAGACCGCTCAGCCACCCAGCACCCTATGGCCATGTATTGAAATGCCAGTATCACACCAGTCATGACAAAAGCCATTAGTTTAGACCGCTCGGCCACCCAGCACCCTATGGCCATGTATTGAAATGCCAGTGTCACACCAGTCATGACAAAAGCCATTAGTTTAGACCGCTCGGCCACCCAGCACCCTATGGCCATGTATTGAAATGCCAGTGTCACACCAGTCAACAATCAATATAGTTTCATTGCTCGGTGGCATTACGAGGTTGGGAGGCTTGTTGATTGACCGGTTATTTTTTAAATGACTGGTTACGTGATAATTAAATGGGAACGTGTTAAATGACTTGCCCCATGATAATTGACAGGTCATTTGTTAAATGACTGGTCTCATGATAATTGACAGGTCATTTGTTAAATGACTGGTTCCATGATAATTGACAGGTCACTTGTTAAATGACTGGTCCCATGATAATTGACAGGTCACTTGTTAAATGACTGGTTCTATGATAAATGACCGGTCACATGTTAAATGACTGGTTCCATGACAAATGACCGGTCACTTGTTAAATGGTCAAGTTATCATTTGTTTTTCTTTGACTCCCAGGGTCTGTGGGCAATCAAGACGGGAAATCTAAATACTGAACTTTCCACACAAGCGCTCAATGATTGTGACGGCCTGCACGACGTGAGCCTCCAAGCATTGGCTTGTGGTCCGCTCGGGGCGACCATGCCAGGTTTCTACGAGTTTGTTATTGTAAGTTGACTGCAAAGTTTCTGGAGATGATCCTCGGAGATCTCAGTCAAGTGTTCATTTTAAATGTGTTTTATATAAAACAGTTTTAATTTTAAATGTGTTTTATACAACACAGTTTTAATTTTAATTGTGTTTATATAACACAGTTTTAATTTTAAATGTGTTTATATAACACAGTTTAAATTTTAAATGTGTTTTATATAACACAGTTTTAATTTTAAATGTGTTTTATACAATACGCAGCTGTTGTTTTTTTCTTCAGTAGAAATATGTTTTAAAGAGGTAAATGTAATATCAAATGATGGCCTGTGTTACTATTTAAAATTCACCACAATATGATTTTTTTTTAATGAATATATCTCATCTAGATCGTAAAATCATTTTAGCCTGAAAGGAACTGTTGTCGCCAAGATACACGTTTTGGGTTGGAGACTGGAGATATTCAATTGCAATGTTGTATTGTGGGTTATTTTACATACACTTAAACGAAGACGTACATGGTTTCACGTTGTGTTTAACAGAGTGAAGGTGGCTTGATGACATGGGAAGACTACCCGTACTGTGTTGGATATGGAGAGTGCTCCCCGTTTGCTCCCCCTGACTACAGGTAACATTGTCCAAACCACTTGCGGTTCTCAGTCTTTTACGCCACAATGGTCACAAGATGCACACTGGGACATTTTAGGTTAAATAAAATAAATATTTATGAAAATTCTAAGGAGACAGAAAACATTAAGTAAAGTCATGAAAGCACACAGTAATAAAGTCACTGGAAAGCACACAGTAATAAAGTCACTGGAAAGCACACAGTAATAACGTCATGAAAGCACACAATAATAACGTCATGAAAGCACACAGTAATAACGTCATGAAAGCACCCAGTTATAAAGTCATGAAAGCACCCAGTAATACAGTCATGAGAGAACACAGTAAAGATTTTCATGAAAATCAGGTTATCAACATTTACATTATGAAATTGCCATGTACCGTACTGTCCACTTGACTCCTGTGCTAAAAACAGCCAAAATATATCATTGTTAGTGCAATAAAGTTGGTTCATTTAAATCCTCACATATGAAGTTTCCCCTTGGAAACACGACTCACATTTCGTTTTTCTTGGGGAATACATGCCCCACACCCCACTCCTCTCTAACTTTCCTCCCTACTCACACTCTACACCCCACTCCCAAATCCCACTCCTACTCTCCAAAGCCACCTCACTACCCACACCTTCCCCACCTCCTCTTCTTTCCACCCATTTTTTTTTTAAATTAAATGAAAATGGTTTTGTTAGGGCAAGCAAAAAACTATTTTGAAACCGACAACATGGAGGATTCACCATGTCACTCATTGAACTAAGATGCTACAATAAGTCCTTGTACGTCCTCTCCGAACCATAATAAGTCCTTGTACGTCCTAACCCAGCGCCTACTACTGCGGAGCTGACTGGCCCATCGTCCCATGCAACAAACAGGACAGTTGTAGGGCCAAGTACGACAACACCAAGTTTGTCCCAGGACTCAAACTCTCCAGTTATGTGTCATTCAGCAGCAGTGAAGTCGACCTTCTCAAAGATTTAGTGGAAGTAGGTCAAAGCTGGTACCACGCGGGAAGATGAAAAGTGAAATTTAAAGACAATATATCTTAAAAATGGGTTTAAAAAATTATTTTCATATTGAAATGATGCTGGAGATTTTGGGGGAGATTGGAGATTTTGGGGGAGATTGGAGATTTTTGGGGAGATTGGAGATTTTGGGGGAGACTGGAGATTTTGGGGGAGATTGGAGATTTATAGTAAAGGTTCTCAAACGAAAGTGTTTTTTTCTTCTCCGTTCATTTTTAAGTTTCCCTCCAAGAAAGTTTCTCCAACATATATTCGCATTTGTTTCAGACCGGCCCACTTGTCGCCGGCATTGATGCCACTGACCTGCAGCACTATGAGTCTGGTATCCTGGAGCCGCTCACATGTAGTGCCGCGAGCCTCAACCACGCGGTGCTGCTGACCGGATACGGCGCATCGCCTGAAGGAGAGAAATATTGGCGCATCAAGAACTCGTGGAGCGCCCAATGGGGAGAGCAGGGCTTCGGGCGGGTACTGCGTGGGTTTGGGGCCTGTGGAATCAACTCGGATGTTTCCTCTGCCGTCCTAGGCTGATGGCTGACTTAAAGTAGACGCCATTAGTGCTGATTCGCTCACATGCTGTCTTAGAAGCAAACATTTGACAATGAAAAAAAAAACAATATGAAATTACGTTGATTGTAGATTCTTGCGTCCACAGTTGCTGATTGTTGTTTCTTGCGTCTTCAATTGTTGATTGTAGATTCTTGCGTCCTCAATTTCTTCCTGAAGTAAACTTATTATTTTATTAAACTTGAAACTAATTCTAAATATCATCTGGTCTTGAAACTAATTCTAAATATCATCTAGTCTTGAAACTAATTCTAAATATCATCTGGTCTTGAAACTAATTCTAAATATCATCTAGTCTTGAAACTAATTCTAAAAATCATCTAGTCTTGAAACTAATTCTAAATATCATGTGGTCTTGAAACTAATTCTAAATATCATGTGGTCTTGAAACTAATTCTAAATATCATCTGGTCTTGAAACTAATTCTAAATATCATCTAGTCTTGAAACTAATTCTAAATATCATCTAGTGTTGAAACTAATTCTAAATATCATCTAGTCTTGAAACTAATTCTAAATATCATCTAATCCTGAAATCAAATCCAACATATTATTCAGTTGTGTAACAAAATTGTTGTACGATGTATTTTTGCGTCATGCGACAGGTCATATCTTTTATAATACGGTAGGTCATTAATGGCACACAATAGGTCATTTCTGTCCACACAAAAAATTTGTCACTTTCGTTATACTAGTGGTCCTATTTTATGAACGACGGATCATGCCCTTGGAAATGGTACAGATGATATGTTAAACAAGTCTCATAGATGCAAATGGTACAGATAATATGTTAAACAAGTCTCATAGATGCAAATGGTACAGATGATATGTTAAACAAGTCTCATAGATGCAAATGGTACAGATGATATGTTAAACAAGCCTCATAGATGCAAATGGTACAGATGATATGTTAAACAAGTCTCATAGATGCAAATGGTACAGATGATATGTTAAAAAAGTCTCATAGATGCAAATGGTACAGATGATATGTTAAACAAGTCTCGTAGATGCAAATGGTACAGATGATATGTTAAACAAGTCTCATAGATGCAAATGGTACAGATGATATGTTAAACAAGTCTCATAGATATGTGCGTAGACCTGTTACCATAAACAGTTTACTGCTCAATAAATGTTTGGTGGTGTTGGTTAGTGCTGTGGGTTGGTTTAGTAGGTTGGTGTGGGATGGTGTTGGTTGGATGGTTTTGGTTGGATGGTGTTGGTTGGATGGTGTTGTTGGGATCTTTTTTCATTATTCAGGTATGCCAAGATCTTTTTGTTTGACCAACCCACTCCATCCCCACATTAAATTCAGCATTAAGACTAATATTGATACTAACATTGATACTAACATTGATACTAACATTGATACTAACATTGATACTAACATTGATTCTAACATTGATACTAACATTGATACTAACATTGATAATAACATTGATACTAACATTGATACTAACATTGATAATAACATTGATACTAACATTGATACTAACATTGATTCTAACATTGATACTAACATTGATACTAACATTGATTCTAACATTGATACTAACATTGATACTAACGTTGATAATAACATTGATACTAACATTGGTACTAACATTGGTACTAACATTGATACTAACATTGATACCAACATTGATACCAACATTGATACCAACATTGATACTAACATTGATACTAACATTGATTCTAACATTGATACTAACATTGATACTAACATTGATTCTAACATTGATACTAACATTGATACTAACGTTGATAATAACATTGATACTAACATTGGTACTAACATTGGTACTAACATTGATACTAACATTGATACCAACATTGATACCAACATTGATACCAACATTGATACTAACATTGATACTAACATTGATACTAACATTGATACTAACATTGATACTAACATTGATACTAACATTGATACTAACATTGATACTAACATTGATACTAACATTGATACTAACATTGATACTAACATTGATACTAACATTGGGACTAACATTGAGACTAACATTGGTACTAACATTGATACTAACATTGATACTAACATTGATACTAACATTGATACTAACATTGATACTAACATTGATACTAACATTGGGACTAACATTGAGACTAACATTGGTACTAACATTGATACTAACATTGATACTAACATTGATACTAACATTGATACTAACAATGATACTAACATTGATACTAACATTGATACTAACATTGATACTAACATTGATACTAACATTGATACTAACATTGATACTAACATTGGGACTAACATTGAGACTAACATTGGTACTAACATTGATACTAACATTGATACTAACATTGATACTAACATTGATACTAACATTGATACTAACATTGATACTAACATTGGGACTAACATTGAGACTAACATTGGTACTAACATTGATACTAACATTGATACTAACATTGATACTAACAATGATACTAACATTGATACTAACATTGGTGCTAACATTGATACTAACATTGGTACTAACATTGGTACTAACATTGATACTAACATTGGTACTAACATTGATACTAACATTGATACTAACATTGATACTAATATTGATACTAACATTGGTACTAACATTGATACTAACATTGATACTAACATTGATACTAACATTGATACTAACATTGATACTAACATTGATACTAACATTGGTACTAACATTGATACTAACATTGATACTAACATTGATACTAACATTGATACTAACATTGATACTTACATTGATACTAACATTGATACTAACATTGATACTAACATTGATACTAACATTGGGACTAACATTGATACTAACATTGATACTAACATTGATACTAACATTGATACTAACATTGATACTAACATTGATACTAACATTGGGACTAACATTGATACTAACATTGATACTAACATTGATACTAACATTGATACTAACATTGATACTAACATTGATACTAACATTGGGACTAACATTGGGACTAACATTGTTACTAACATTGATACTAACATTGGTACTAACATTGATACTAACATTGATACTAACATTGATACTAACATTGAGACTAAAATTGAGACTAAAATTGAGACTAACATTGATACTGTTAACATAGATAATTCTGATACGGGTTGCAAGGAAAGGGAAATGACTACTGAATGCATTCACCAACACTTTTTGACATATATAGTTTCCCTTGCTGATGACCAGTTGGTATTGAACATGAATGGTGTACACCTGACACATCTCTAGGAAAGGTTATATATAAAAATAATCCATAACAAAAGTTCATGAACTTAAAATGAACTTATTTGATTTACATGGATTGTCGATTGCTTTGTAACAGATTAATTAGACACGAACAATCTGTGTCAATATAACAATATATGTTAAGCTTTAATGATAATTTTACATACACATAAGAAAACGTTTCGGCACATGCCTTCATCAGTACAACAACAAAACATTTAAATAAGTATACATTAAATTTACAATATTTTGCACAGTTTGAAATAACTGCCCAAAATTTTAAAATTCCTGAAAACATGTGGTCTACCTTACTGCAACCGGCTCTGACTGGCAGGGCAGCAGAAGTTTTTGTGTCCTTAAAAGCCGAACAGCGTGGGGATTATAACATTGTTAAATCCTTAATACTTAAGGCTTATGAATGTGTCCCCGAAGCATACCGTAAAAAGTTTAGGGAGCTGTGGAAACGGGATGGCCAAACTCACGTTGAGTTCCTCCGGGAAAAGGAACGACTCCTAGATAAATGGCTGCACGCAACGAACACTGACACAGACTTCAAAAAGTTCAAGAACCTAATTCTGATGGAAGAGTTTAAGAATTGTGTTCGTGAAGAGGTACGGACACATATTGCAGACCGTGGCGAAGGTGACGCACATACGGCAGCAGTGTTAGCTGATGACTTCACCATCTCACATCAACTCTCAAAGAACCCATTTGACACCAGAAAAGACAGGCAAAATAAGGCAACAACATCGACTTACAGCAAACCTCCACAAAAACCATATAAGCCCGGTACAAAAGAAATGAGTGCAAAAGAAACATGTGCCTACTGTAAAAAGGAAGGACATACGAGGGATGAGTGTTGGAAACTCAAGAAGAAAACTGAGAAGACCATACATCCTGGTACACCACACAAAGTCTCCGCTTGTACGTCTCGTCATACATCTGGAAACACATTTTCAAAAGTCAAAAGTTTTGGCTCTCCAGATGTCCATACAAACTTCAAAGAGGTTTGTCACGACTCATCAAAGAGTTTCAATATGAACAATCAGGCTAGTTTTACTGACTCCAGCCAAGTTCCTGCTTCGACTGCGAGTTTTATGAGCCAAGATCCTTTAGCTCCAAGAAGAGGTCTACATCCAGAGGGCGTCTTACCGAGGACTTGAGTGCAAGTTTTGACGACTCTACACAGAGTTTTACTTCCTCTACCCTAGCCGAATGTTCTCAAGACTCCAACAAGAGTTTGCCTACCAAGGTCCACAATTCTACATCAGAAAATACTGATGTCATACAAGACTTTATGTCTTTCATATCGGAAGGATTTGTATCACTACCAGGTGATCTTTCCAGTCTACGACCAATCAAAATCCTAAGGGATACAGGTGCTTCACAGTCTCTATTACTAGAGGGTATACTTCCCTTATCTGCATCTACTGCTACTGGAAGCAACATACTGTTAAGAGGCGTAGAACTAGGATGTATTGATGTACCTCTACATCTCATCCAACTCAAATCAGACCTAGTGTCCGGACCTGTGGTTGTAGGTGTCCGACCAACATTACCATTGGACGGCATCTCGTTGTTGCTAGGCAACGACTTAGCTGGTGGGAAGGTGAAAGCCGAACCCATCGTAACTCAAGAACCCTGTCTCATTGAATCTCCAGAAGAAGATCCAGAAATATATATAGCATGTGCTGTTACCAGGGCAATTAGTTTGAAGATCTCCAAAGAAGGGAGTTCACCAAAAAGTAATAAAATCCAATCTGAAATTGATCTGGGAACGACCCTTTTTGCCCAACTGACTGAAGAATCAAAGGATCACAAAACACCAACTCTAACACAGCTCATTGAAGAGCAGAAGAATGATCCAGAAATCATTAAACTTCGAGAGAACTCTATGACCGAAGAAGAAGCTGAGCAATTCCCTGTTTGTTATTTTTTACAAAATGACATGCTTATGAGGAAATGGCGACCCCCAGATGCCAAGGCTGATGAAGAATGGAGGCTTGTTCACCAAATTGTAGTTCCTGCACTTTTCAGGAACGAAGTCCTCAACTTAGCCCATGATTCACCACTTTCAGGCCATTTGGGAGTGAACAAGACATATCACAAAATTACGTCACACTTCTTTTGGCCCAAAATCAAGAAAGATGTAGTGGACTACTGCAGATCATGTCATACTTGTCAAGTGGTAGGGAAACCAAATCAGAAGATACCAGCAGCTCCTCTTCAACCCATTCCAGCGTTTGAAGAACCTTTCAGTCGCGTCATAATAGACTGCGTTGGGCCTCTAAAAAAGACAAAATCAGGTCACCAATACTTGCTGACAATCATGTGTGCATCAACAAGGTTCCCAGAAGCTATTCATCTTCGCAATATCAAGACTCCGAACATCGTCAAAGCCCTGACGAAGTTTTTTACATTGTTTGGTCTTCCGAAGTCTGTACAGTCTGACCAAGGAACCAACTTCAAGGCTGGACTATTCAAACAAGTGATGAACCAATTGGGTATAGAACACTGCTTGTCGAGTGCGTATCATCCTAAGTCGCATGGAGCACTTGAGCGATTCCATCAGACATTAAAGAACATGATGAGAACGTACTGCCTAGAACAAGAGAAAGACTGGGATGAAGGGATCAACATGCTACTGTTCGCCGCAAGAGAAGCAGTTCAAGAATCACTTGGATTCAGCCCCTTCGAACTGGTGTTTGGCCATACTGTTCGAGGCCCCCTTAAACTTTTAAAAGACACGTGGATGTCATCGACACCCACTGAAGGACTTTTGGACTATGTCCTAAAGTTTAAAACTAAACTTTTTAATGCCGTTAATTTGGTTTAGTCACATTTGAAGGATTCTCAATCCAAAATGAAAGTTTGGTATAACAAAAAGTCCAAATTCAGACAGTTTGCTTCAGGGGACAAAGTGCTTGTACTTTTGCCAATACCAGGACAGGCACTACAAGCTAGATATTTTGGTCCTTATGTAGTTGAGTCCAAACTTAATGACTTAAATTACATTGTGTTAACACCAGATCGTAAAAGAAAGAAACAGTTATGTCACATTAACATGTTAAAAGAATATGTAGAAAGAAAATGTGATGACAATTGTCCATCCTCAGAAACTAATGTTAACACAATCTCAACTGTAACTTCAGTACCTAAAGTAAATGTTACTGAAATATTTGACAGTGTCCCAGAAAAAGTTGGTCATTACAAACTTAAAAATTCAGAAATACTGGCCAATATTGATCAGAAACTTGGACATTTGTCATTGTCGGAAAAAAATGTTATCAAGTCTGTTATTGCAGATTTTGTTTCACTTTTTCCTGATGTCCCTAATAAAACCAACATTGCTGTACATGATGTTGACATTGGCAATGCAGTTCCGGTCAAGCAACACCCCTATAGGGTCAATCCGGAAAAACTTGAAGTAATCCGGTCTGAAATAAAATACATGCTTGAAAATGATATAATTGAACCAAGCTCTAGTAACTGAAGTTCTCCATGTATTTTAGTCCCAAAGCCTGACAAAAGTTACAGGTTTTGCACTGATTTCAGGAAAGTGAATTCAGTTACAAAGTCTGATTCCTTTCCGATTCCAAGGATAGACGATCTTATAGATCGAATAGGCGATGCCAAATATGTAACCAAGATAGACCTACTATCAGGTTATTGGCAGGTTCCTCTATCTGACAGAGCAAAAGAAGTCTCTGCTTTTTGTACTCCAGATGGTTTATACCAATATAAAGTAATGCCGTTTGGAATGAAAAATGCCCCAGCTACATTCCAACGTCTAGTTAACAACATTATTGCTGACCAGGAAAATTGCAGCGCCTATATTGATGATGTAATTATTTACAGTCAAGATTTTTCCAAACATGTAAACCAATTAAGATCTCTGTTTACAAAATTCTTGCAGGCAAATTTAACTGTAAATTTAAATAAGTGTGAATTTTGTCATGCAACTGTGGAATATTTAGGTCACATAGTGGGTCAAGGTCATGTAAAACCTGTTCAAGCTAAGATAAATGCTATTGCAGCACTTCCACCACCCACTACTAGAAAACAGTTAATGAGATTTTTGGGAATGGCAGGTTACTATAGAAAAGTTTGCAAAAATTTCTCAGTTATTGCTTCTCCCCTAAGTAATATGTTAAAGAAAAATGCAAAATTTCATTGGTCAGATGCCTGTCAGGAAGCATTCGAAAACATTAAAAGAATACTAGCTAATGCTCCTGTTCTCATTGCACCAGACTTGAACAAACAGTTTAAATTAGCTGTAGATGCCAGTGATGTTGGCATTGGTGCAGTTCTTTTTCAAGAAGATGACCACAGTGTGGATCATCCTGTTTGTTATTTTTCAAAGAAATTTAACTCCCATCAGAAAAATTATTCCACTGTAGAAAAAGAATGTTTAGGTTTAATTCTTGCTCTACAACAATTTGATTTTTATGTCAGTTGTTCCTTACATTCAGTACTTGTTTTTACTGATCACAATCCTTTAACATTTTTGAATAAGATGGTCTCCAAAAATCAAAGATTGTTAAGATGGAGTCTATTCTTACAAGAATATAATTTGGACATAAAACATATCAAAGGCAAAGATAATGTGATTGCTGATACTTTGTCCAGAAATTAATTTTCTCTGCACAAAAAAATTATGTAGTTGATTATAAGCTATTAAGAAGCTTGTTTAATATTTTTGAAAGGAAGAAATGTATTTTCTTGTACTTGTTTAATGGAAAAGAATTACATTTTTTGAAAAATGAAATTTTTCTTTTAAGAGGGGAGGTGTTATGAAGGATGACGTATTTTTTAGCACGACTATCTCGCGTCCCACGTGCATGACCCCTCGTGAACTCTAGTGACCGCCTTTGAAGTGTGGCTAGAAAAACCTTATTTATTCTAGTCAGGAGAACTGTCGAAAACAATAGAATATTCTGGATAAAACGAGAAGGCAAAACAATGCATTAGACGGTTCTAGACATTAGTAGGAAATGCCTATAAAAAGGGCTGACCGATAGAGAGGAGAGAGATTTTTTGTTTTGATCACGAGATGCTATGTCATACTTTGTTGTGTGTAGAGATTTTTATTTCCTCGTACAATTTTGTGCTCATTGTATTTTTATATACAGTACCGGTACCAGCAAATCTGTAAGTTTATAATTTCAATCATATTTCACTTGCTGTTATTATTTAATTGAAGTTCACAAAATAAAAAGTTATTAATTGTAATTAGCTCTGGCCTTGATTGTCGTTTTATTTGGTATTATTTTTAAACGTTGGTATCGTCCTTTATTATGGACTGTTTCTAGAACGAGCCATAGTCTAAAATTAAGAGATTAAATTCTCAATTCATAACGGTCCGTAATAATGTTTACCCTAAAACTCTTATAATCGTACAATATCATCACCAAATCGTTCAATACTTAAGAATATAGTAAACATATAAACATACAGTATATATAATGTAGAAACCTCAAAATCGTACATTGTACGCCAAAATCGTACGAGTAAACAGGTCTGCATCAGAGAGAAGCAGGTGTATTAGTTTTAGGACAGAGACGTAATGAGGGCTGGGTTGGTGAGATAAATGGCTTAGCAGTATTGATTGTGAGCACCTGTATGTTGATTTTAATTGCTACGGGTTGCCTAACGCTTCAATCTGACATTAGCTCAGTGATAGCTATGGGGAGATAAACAAGGATGGGGGCATCAACCTCTGACCCCCAACCCCGGGATGAAGGAGTCAGTTACGCCATGTCATTGTAGGACTCATGATAATGAGGATGACAAGGCTGGCCTTGCGTATGTTCATGAGGTGGAACTTATGGACAACTCAAGTCATGTTAATGAGTGAGATAGGGGATTGTTAACTGGTCCGTCGGTCGGTCGGCGTCAAATGGACAACAGCGTTGACAGTGCTGACATCCTGCATTGGTAAAGGGGAGAGATGCGGATGGATTTCAAAAGTGGTTGGGTTACGTTGACCACACGAGATTGAGGTTGTCACAGGGAGTCCCATGGCAGGACTTAATTGGGAACACAAGGGGGGAGGTCTTAGCGCCACGTGTAACAATGATTTGGTGGTTAACGTCACGGGCTTCCCAAGAATCAAAGAGAACCCTGAGGCAATGTCTCAGGTAAACCCTGGAGCAATGTCTGACATAAACCCTGGTGTAATGTCTGAGGTAAATTCTGGTGTAATGTCTGAGGTAAATTCTGGTGTAATGTCTGAGGTAAACCCTGGTGTAATGTCTGAGGTAAACCCCGGTGTAATGTCTGAGGTAAACCCTGGTGTAATGTCTGAGGTAAACCCTGGTGTAATGTCTGAGGTGAACCCTGGTGTAATGTCTGAGGTGAACCCTGGTGTAATGTCTGAGGTGAACCCTGGTGTAATGTCTGAGGTGAACGCTAATGTAATGTCTGAGGTAAATTCTGGTGTAAAGTCTGAGGTAAATTCTGGTGTAATGTCTGAGGTAAATTCTGGTGTAATGTCTGAGGTAAATTCTGGTGTAATGTCTGAGGTAAATTCTGGTGTAATGTCTGAGGTAAATTCTGGTGTAATGTCTGAGGACATTTTTGTTAAGTCATTCATGATGAGCAATTACGTAATGTAACACCTGAGGTGGGTCAGGAGACGATAATATTGTTGAAGAATTTTGTGATTAATCACTAAGGAATGTGAGCCAAGGGTTCTCAAATTTTCATTTTGTTTTTTTTAAAAGCTGTGATGCAAATGAATCTTTAGGTAATGTGAGCCAGGGGTGCTTCGAAGTTAAGCTTGACAAAAATTTTGATTTGGTTAAATAGAGTGATGCTAGCTCTAAATAGATAATGGGTTCTGATTTTGAAAAAGTGGTGAGGCTTTAAGTCCAAGAGGTGGGAGGTGAGGCCTAATTCTATGAGGTGGGGGCTGAGGCTTAATTCCATGAGGTGGGAGGTGAGGCCTAATTCCATGAGGTGGGAGGTGAGGCTTAAATGACATGAGGTGAAAGGTGAGGCTTAAATGACATGAGGTGGGAGGTGAGGCTTAAAGGACATGAGGTGGGAGGTGAGGCTTAAACGACATGAGGTGAGAGGTGAGGCTTAAATGACATGAGGTGAGAGGTGAGGCTTAAATGACATGAGGTGGGAGGTGAGGCTTAAACGACATGAGGTGAGAGGTGAGGCTTAAATGACATGAGGTGAGAGGTGAGGCTTAAATGACATGAGGTGGGAGATGAGGCTTAAATGACATGAGGTGAGAGGTGAGGCTTAAATGACATGAGGTGAGAGGTGAGGCTTAAATGACATGAGGTGGGAGGTGAGGCTTAAATGACATGAGGTGGGAGGTGAGGCTTAAATGACATGAGGTAAGAGGTGAGGCTTAAATGACATGAGGTGAGAGGTGAGCCTCTCTCACTTATTGTTAAAAATGAGTGTTTGAAAATCCTCTGTATTTTTTTCATTTGTTTATAACACTAATTAAAGCGCATCTCCCACTAAGCTGCACATACACCAGGCCTGCGTACTGAGCACACTCCTCTATGGAAGTGAGTCTTGGACCACATACACCAGACCTGCGTACTGAGCGTACTCCTCTATGGAAGTGAGTCTTGGACCACATACACAAGGCCTGCGTACTGAGCGCACTCCTCTATGGAAGTGAGTCTTGGACCACATACACCAGGCCTGCGTACTGAGCGCACTCCTCTATGGAAGTGAGTCTTGGACCACATACACCAGGCCTGCGTACTGAGCGCACTCCTATATGGAAGTGAGTCTTGGACCACATACACCAGGCCTGCGTACTGAGCGTACTCCTCTATGGAAGTGAGTCTTGGACCACATACACCAGACCTGCGTACTGAGCGCACTCCTCTATGGAAGTGAGTCTTGGACCACATACACCAGGCCTGCGTACTGAGCGCACTCCTCTATGGAAGTGAGTCTTGGACCACATACACCAGGCCTGCGTACTGAGCGCACTCCTCTATGGAAGTGAGTCTTGGACCACATACACCAGGCCTGCGTACTGAGCGCACTCCTATGTGGAAGTGAGTCTTGGACCACATACACCAGGCCTGCGTACTGAGCGCACTCCTATATGGAAGTGAGTCTTGGACCACATACACCAGGCCTGCGTACTGAGCGTACTCCTCTATGGAAGTGAGTCTTGGACCACATACACCAGGCCTGCGTACTGAGCGCACTTCTCTATGGAAGTGAGTCTTGGACCACATACACCAGGCCTGCGTACTGAGCGCACTCCTCTATGGAAGTGAGTCTTGGACCACATACACCAGGCCTGCGTACTGAGCGCACTCCTATATGGAAGTGAGTCTTAGACCACATACACCAGGCCTGCGTACTGAGCGTACTCCTATATGGAAGTGAGTCTTGGACCACATACACCAGGCCTGTGTACTGAGCGCACTCCTTTATGGAAGTGAGTCTTGGACCACATACACCAGGCCTGCGTACTGAGCGTACTCCTCTATGGAAGTGAGTCTTGGACCACATACACCAGGCCTGCGTACTGAGCGTACTCCTCTATGGAAGTGAGTCTTGGACCACATACACCAGGCCTGCGTACTGAGCGCACTCCTCTATGGAAGTGAGTCTTGGACCACATACACCCGGCCTGCGTACTGAGCGCACTCCTATATGGAAGTGAGTCTTGGACCACATACACCAGGCCTGCGTACTGAGCGTACTCCTATATGGAAGTGAGTCTTGGACCACATACACCAGGCCTGCGTACTGAGCGTACTCCTATATGGAAGTGAGTCTTGGACCACATACACCAGGCCTGCGTACTGAGCGTACTCCTATATGGAAGTGAGTCTTGGACCACATACACCAGGCCTGCGTACTGAGCGTACACCTATATGGAAGTGAGTCTTGGACCACATACACCAGGCCTGCGTACTGAGCGTACTCCTATATGGAAGTGAGTCTTGGACCACATACACCAGGCCTGCGTACTGAGCGTACTCCTATATGGAAGTGAGTCTTGGACCACATACACCAGGCCTGCGTACTGAGCGTACTCCTATATGGAAGTGAGTCTTGGACCACATACACCAGGCCTGCGTACTGAGCGTACTCCTCTATGGAAGTGAGTCTTGGACCACATACACCAGGCCTGCGTACTGAGCGTACTCCTATATGGAAGTGAGTCTTGGACCACATACACCAGGCCTGCGTACTGAGCGTACTCCTATATGGAAGTGAGTCTTGGACCACATACACCAGGCCTGCGTACTGAGCGTACTCCTATATGGAAGTGAGTCTTGGACCACATACACCAGGCCTGCGTACTGAGCGTACTCCTATATGGAAGTGAGTCTTGGACCACATACACCAGGCCTGCGTACTGAGCGTACTCCTATATGGAAGTGAGTCTTGGACCACATACACCAGGCCTGCGTACTGAGCGTACTCCTATATGGAAGTGAGTCTTGGACCACATACACCAGACCTGCGTACTGAGCGTACTCCTATATGGAAGTGAGTCTTGGACCACATACACCAGGCCTGCGTACTGAGCGTATTCCTATATGGAAGTGAGTCTTGGACCACATACACCAGACCTGCGTACTGAGCGCACTCCTATATGGAAGTGAGTCTTGGACCACATACACCAGACCTGCGTACTGAGCGCACTCCTATATGGAAGTGAGTCTTGGACCACATACACCAGACCTGCGTACTGAGCACACTCCTATATGGAAGTGAGTCTTGGACCACATACACCAGACCTGCGTACTGAGCACACTCCTCTATGGAAGTGAGTCTTGGACCACATACACCAGACCTGCGTACTGAGCACACTCCTCTATGGAAGTGAGTCTTGGACCACATACACCAGACCTGCGTACTGAGCACACTCCTATGTGGAAGTGAGTCTTGGACCACATACACCAGACCTGCGTACTGAGCACACTCCTATGTGGAAGTGAGTCTTGGACCACATACACCAGGTCTGCGTACTGAGCACACTCCTATGTGGAAGTGAGCCTTGGACCACATACACCAGGCCTGCGTACTGAGCGTACTCCTATGTGGAAGTGAGTCTTGGACCACATACACCAGGCCTGCGTACTGAGCGCACTCCTCTATGGAAGTGAGTCTTGGACCACATACACCAGGCCTGCGTACTGAGCACACTCCTATGTGGAAGTGAGTCTTGGACCACATACACCAGACCTGCGTACTGAGCGTACTCCTCTATGGAAGTGGGTCTTGGACCACATACACCAGACCTGCGTACTGAGCGTACTCCTATGTGGAAGTGAGTCTTGGACCACATACACCAGGCCTGCGTACTGAGCGCACTCCTATGTGGAAGTGAGTCTTGGACCACATACACCAGGCCTGCGTACTGAGCGTACTCCTATGTGGAAGTGAGTCTTGGACCACATACACCAGGCATGCGTACTGAGCGCACTCCTATGTGGAAGTGAGTCTTGGACCACATACACCAGACACGAAAAAAGGCTCAATGGCTTCCACCTCAGATGCCTGCGCCGCATCCTTGACATCAAATGGCAGGAAAAAGTCCCCAACACGGATGTCCTGTGTCAAACAAATATGTGCAGCGTCCCAGCCATTTTAATCCAAAGACGCCTCTGCTGGCTTGGGCACGTCAAGCGAATGCAACCTGGTCGCATAGCTAAGGACGTGCTGTACAGCGAGCTGGCGACAGGGACAAGGTCAGTTGGATGGCCTCGTCTCAGATACATAGACATATGCAAAAGATACATGAAGGCGGCCAACATCAACATCTCAAAGTGGGAGGACCTGGCGGAGGATCGATCCACATGGCGGGGCATCGTGAAGTCAGGATCACTACGTGCCGAGGAGCTCTACAGGGCGGAAGCAGCTGTAAAGAGAGCGCAGAGAAAGTCCAGAAAACACTGCGCCACCGCATTCGTGTGTGGGACTTGCAAAAGAGACTGCCACTCGAGGATCGGTCTCACTAGCCACACAAAGAGCTGCAATCAGAGAAGATAAATCTATCGTCTCTTGTAGACGGAAAGATGCCATACAATACAATAACACTAATGTTTCATTATTTAGATATTTCATGGTTGACATGGTTGACATGGTTGACATGGTTGATATGGTTGACATGGTTGACATGGTTGACATGGTTGACATGGTTGACATGGTTGACATGGTTGACATGGTTGACATGGTGGACATGGTTGATATGGTGGACATGGTGGACATGGTTGAATTTGGGTTTTAAAATATGTGCTTTAAAATACAAGTTCCATTTGAGTTGTGACTACGGGTCAAATGTTCAGCGAGAAGGCTGTCACGTGATAAGTAACACAGTAACGTTTATGGACGTTACATCTACGAACAAAAGAAATGTCTGTAAATTGTTCAAATAAGAGCAAATAAAAGCTACATGTATGGTGGTGAGGCATCGACCAATGATTATTATGTTAGATACTATGTGTTCCATTTGTGATAAGCCAATGCGTTTAAGCACACGTCAACAATGGGGGCCTTCTGATCTCAGTTAGTGTTACAAAGTCATCAAAGTGAGGATCTAAATATCCTGTTGTTTGGGAGAGAAGGAATTGTTATGGTTAAAACGAATGTTTCCATGAGAGGCATGTTTAAATCTCATTGCCTTAATTTGTATTCATCGACCTACATGAATTTTATGGCCATGTGTTGTGATAGAATTAAGTACGAATTGATGGTTTTATTGATTGTGGCGAGCCACCACCGGTGCATCAATACCTAGGCTTACAACACCGGTGCATTAATACCAAGGCTTACACCACCGGTGCATCAATACCAAGGCTTACACCACCGGTGCATCAATACCTAGGCTTACACCACCAGTGCATCAATACCAAGGCTTACACCACCGGTGCATCAATACCAAGGCTTACACCACCGGTGCATCAATACCAAGGCTTACACCACCGGTGCATCAATACCAAGGCTTACACCACCGGTGCATCAATATCTAAGCTTACATCACCGGTGCATCAATACCAAGGCTTACACCACCGGTGCATCAATACCAAGGCTTACACCACCGGTGCATCAATACCTAGGCTTACACCACGGTGCATCAACATCTCGGCTTACACCACCAGTGTATCAATACCAAGGCTTACACCACCGGTGCATCAATACCAAAGCTTACACCACCGGTGCATCAATACCAAGGCTTACACCACCGGTGCATCAATACCAAGGCTTACACCACCGGTGCATCAATACCTAGGCTTACACCACCGGTGCATCAACATCTCGGCTTACACCACCAGTGTATCAATACCAAGGCCTACACCACCGGTGCATCAATACCAAGGCTTACACCACCGGTGCATCAATACCAAGGCTTACACCACCGGTGCATCAATACCAAGGCTTACACCACCGGTGCATCAATACCTAAGCTTACATCACCGGTGCATCAATACCTAGGCTTACACCACCGGTGCATCAATACCAAGGCTTACACCACCGGTGCATCAATACCAAGGCTTACACCACCGGTGCATCAATACCTAGGCTTACACCACCGGTGCATCAATACCAAGGCTTACACCACCGGTGCATCAATACCAAGGCTTACACCACCGGTGCATCAATACCAAGGCTTACACCACCGGTGCATCAATACCTAGGCTTACACCACCGGTGCATCAACATCTCGGCTTACACCACCAGTGTATCAATACCAAGGCTTACACCACTGGTGCATCAATACCAAGGCTTACACCACCGGTGCATTAATACCTAGGCTTACACCACCGGTGCATCAATACCAAGGCTTACACACCTGGTGCATCAATACCAAGGCTTACACCACCGGTGCATCAATACCTAAGCTTACATCACCGGTGCATCAATACCTAAGCTTACATCACCGGTGCATCAATACCTAAGCTTACACCACCGGTGCATCAATACCTAAGCTTACATCACCGGTGCATCAATACCTAAGCTTACAACACCGGTGCATCAATACCTAGGCTTACACCACAGGTGCATCAACATCTCGGCTTACACCACCAGTGAATCAATACCATGTTAATATTTCGTGGAATGCTTAAACATTAGTTAATACAGTATGTTTTGTATTTCCAATGGTGCCTTATTTAATATATTTATGGGAATTAAAGCTTTTATGGGTATCGATAGAAATCTATGAGTTAAATCTGAAATGGAAGTAGATGGGGGTATGTCTGTATCAACTGTATGGGTATTCACTAGTAATTGGTGCGCACCACATAATGTTTTATTGTGCGCGGTTTGTTTTGAAGTTTGATGGTTAATGAACGCTTTTCGTATATTTATGGTAATTATGACGTAGCTTCTAGAATGTCTTTAGAAGAAGTTGATTTAGGTTCGGCATTCGATTAAAGAACTTTGTTGTGAATCCATCCAGCCATCCATGTGGCCTGCCTCACTATTTCCTTCGTCCCGGACCTAACTCATGTTCATCTTTTCTGTGCTTGGATTCCCAACTGTTGTAGATCTTTGTCCACATCTTCCATCCATATAAGCCTAGGTCTGCCTTTGGGCTGTTTTCCTCTGGGTTTTTTATGATGCAACCTCTTCACTTCTCTGTCATTTGGCTTTCTTTCTAAGTGTCCTGCCCAGCGAAGCCTGCAATTTTTTTTTATTTCTGCTACTATCGTTGTGTCCTTCATTTTGACTGTACAATTCGTAGTTTGTTCGTTCCCTCCTTCCGAATTCTTGGTTTGTCGATCCATATATTATCGGGAGAACTTTTCCCTCCCATGTGTTTACATGATTTTCTGTCTTTTTTGTCAGGGTCCAAGTTTCACATGCGTATGTTTTTTGTAGTGAATAGTTCTGCATTATTCTCCTTATTAGAGCGAGCTGCGCTATACGTGCGTTTGGTTCAATGTACATCCTGATAATGTTTCTGGATTAAACCTTACAGTACGATGCAGAAACGTGTTAAATAAATCGAGGGCGCCGAGGGCTCTAAGCAAATTGAGGGGGGGGGGGTGGCTTCTGTGGAAACAGTGCCACAAAAGTAGCACACATAAAAAAAAATATAAACGCTTCTGATTTAGCAAGAATTGATGAAACGTGCACTGTGTATGTGCTAAACCGATCAATTCTTGATTTTATGCTTACAAGAAATAATTGATTTCTTAGATGTATGTACAGCGCGGTGAGCCCAACCCTAGGCGTGGTGAGCCCAACCCTAGGCTGGGGTACCTTGTATGTACAGCGTGGTGAGCCCAACCCTAGGCTGGGGTACCTTGTATGTACAGCGTGGTGAGCCCAACCCTAGGCTGGGGTACCTTGTATGTACAGCGTGGTGAGCCCAACCCTAGGCTGGGGTACCTTGTATGTACAGCGCGGTGAGCCCAACCCTAGGCTGGGGTACCTTGTATGTACAGCGTGGTGAGCCCAACCCTAGGCTGGGGTACCTTGTATGTACAGCGTGGTGAGCCCAACCCTAGGCTGGGGTACCTTGTATGTACAGCGTGGTGAGCCCAACCCTAGGCTGGGGTACCTTGTATGTACAGCGTGGTGAGCCCAACCCTAGGCTGGGGTACCTTGTATGTACAGCGTGGTGAGCCCAACCCTAGGCTGGGGTACCTTGTATGTACAGCGTGGTGAGCCCAACCCTAGGCTGGGGTACCTTGTATGTACAGCGTGGTGAGCCCAACACTAGGCTGGGGTACCTTGTATGTACAGCGTGGTGAGCCCAACCCTAGGCTGGGGTACCTTGTATGTACAGCGTGGTGAGCCCAACACTAGGCTGGGGTACCTTGTATGTACAGCGCGGTGAGCCCAACCCTAGGCTGGGGTACCTTGTATGTACAGCGTGGTGAGCCCAACCCTAGGCTGGGGTACCTTGTATGTACAGCGTGGTGAGCCCAACCCTAGGCTGGGGTACCTTGTATGTACAGCGTGGTGAGCCCAACCCTAGGCTGGGGTACCTTGTATGTACAGCGTGGTGAGCCCAACCCTAGGCTGGGGTACCTTGTATGTACAGCGTGGTGAGCCCAACCCTAGGCTGGGGTACCTTGTATGTACAGCGTGGTGAGCCCAACCCTAGGCTGGGGTACCTTGTATGTACAGCGTGGTGAGCCCAACACTAGGCTGGGGTACCTTGTATGTACAGCGTGGTGAGCCCAACCCTAGGCTGGGGTACCTTGTATGTACAGCGTGGTGAGCCCAACACTAGGCTGGGGTACCTTGTATGTACAGCGTGGTGAGCCCAACCCTAGGCTGGGGTACCTTGTATGTACAGCGTGGTGAGCCCAACCCTAGGCTGGGGTACCTTGTATGTACAGCGTGGTGAGCCCAACCCTAGGCTGGGGTACCTTGTATGTACAGCGTGGTGAGCCCAACACTAGGCTGGGGTACCTTGTATGTACAGCGTGGTGAGCCCAACCCTAGGCTGGGGTACCTTGTATGTACAGCGTGGTGAGCCCAACACTAGGCTGGGGTACCTTGTATGTACAGCGTGGTGAGCCCAACACTAGGCTGGGGTACCTTGTATGTACAGCGTGGTGAGCCCAACCCTAGGCTGGGGTACCTTGTATGTACAGCGTGGTGAGCTCAACCCTAGGCTGGGGTACCTTGTATGTACAGCGTGGTGAGCCCAACACTAGGCTGGGGTACCTTGTATGTACAGCGTGGTGAGCCCAACACTAGGCGTGGTGAGCCCAACCCTAGGCTGGGGTACCTTGTATGTACAGCGTGGTGAGCCCAACCCTAGGCTGGGGTACCTTGTATGTACAGCGTGGTGAGCCCAACACTAGGCTGGGGTACCTTGTATGTACAGCGTGGTGAGCCCAACACTAGGCGTGGTGAGCCCAACCCTAGGCTGGGGTACCTTGTATGTACAGCGTGGTGAGCCCAACACTAGGCGTGGTGAGCCCAACCCTAGGCTGGGGTACCTTGTATGTACAGCGTGGTGAGCCCAACACTAGGCGTGGTGAGCCCAACCCTAGGCTGGGGTACCTTGTATGTACAGCGTGGTGAGCCCAACCCTAGGCGTGGTGAGCCCAACCCTAGGCGTGGTGAGCCCAACCCTAGGCTGGGGTACCTTGTATGTACAGCGTGGTGAGCCCAACACTAGGCTGGGGTACCTTGTATGTACAGCGTGGTGAGCCCAACCCTAGGCTGGGGTACCTTGTATGTACAGCGTGGTGAGCCCAACACTAGGCTGGGGTACCTTGTATGTACAGCGCGGTGAGCCCAACACTAGGCTGGGGTACCTTGTATGTACAGCGTGGTGAGCCCAACACTAGGCTGGGGTACCTTGTATGTACAGCGTGGTGAGCCCAACACTAGGCTGGGGTACCTTGTATGTACAGCGTGGTGAGCCCAACACTAGGCTGGGGTACCTTGTATGTACAGCGCGGTGAGCCCAACCCTAGGCTGGGGTACCTTGTATGTACAGCGCGGTGAGCCCAACACTAGGCTGGGGTACCTTGTATGTACAGCGCGGTGAGCCCAACCCTAGGCTGGGGTACCGCACTATATGAAAGCTCTAATAATATTAATAATAATAAAGTTAGCATTTTATCTAGGTCAACATTCATGGAATTGATTACTTTGTGAAATAAGTAAACAAATCTAGAGTATGAACTCATCATAGTTAACAACTCTATTGTTTAAAGTATGATGCCATCACAGCTAACAACTCTATTGTTTAGCGTATGAAGACATCATGGCTAACAACTCTATTGTTTAGAGTATGAAGTCATCAGAGCTAACAACTCTATTGTTTACAGTGTGATGCGATCATACAATTTATAATTAACACGCTAGCATACTGTAAAAGCTATGATTTTATGTTGACATATAATTTAAAAACAGTTTGCAAATGTTGGATACTGTATTAATATGACAGAGCTTGGTATTTATGTTAAAGATATTTTTATACCGTGTTATTCCAAGTATTTAAACTAATAAGGCGGCTACACAAAAATGAGTAAATAAAAAGACCCATACTTGCGAACAACGGGAGAGGCCAGTTATCAAAACAATAGGACATTTATAATTGTATACTGCAAGCCTCTAACAAGATTAGCTTTTAATATACGGATCATCAAATATATAGAACGCCGCGATGTTGCATAGATCCCATTAAGTAAACGAACCAGTTTTAAAATGTCAATTTATCTTAAATTTAAATATTTTCGGTTTTTGTTGTGCACCTATTTTTATTCCCTCCCCAACCTCCCCCCCCCCAACCAATCCCGCGTAGAGATGCCTGATAGAAAGACTGTGTCTGTACTGTGTCTGTACTGTGTCTGTACTATACGTTTGTAAACTTAATTCTTCAGTTTAACTAAAATAAACTACCACAAATGACATCCGAATAGCATTACTCAAAATGGACGCAGCACCGCCATTCGCACCCGGGTCCCATTAACAATAATATTTTAAATAGTTTTTTAATCCCAACTCCTATTCTGGTACCCGGGTACGATTAGCCACTTCGTTATTCCTTATGTACATATGAGCTTTGTTTTGAGAGTTTCTTGATTATGTCATCAATGATAAAAAATCTCGCAAGGTTCCACTACCATTAAGGTGCTCAGATTCAGGGCCGGCCCTACTGTTGCTGGCACCCAAGGTAAGCCTAACTTTGGTGCCACGGACAAACCTAACTTTGGCGCCCCGGACAAGCCTAGCTTTGGCGCCCCGGACAAGCCTAGCTTTTGCGCCCCGGACAAGCCTAACTTTGTCGCCCCGGACAAGCCTAACTTTGGCGCCCTGGACAAGCCTAACTTTGGCGCCCCAGACAAGCCTAACTTCGGCGCCCGGGGCAAGCTGAACTTTGGCCCCGCTTTGAAGCATAATTATGCAATTTTGTTTACGGTTTAAACCAGCGGACTGGGTAATGAGCTGTAAACTAGCTTGTTTCTTTTAACAAACAATGAAAAATAAAAAAAAAAATTCTCAACTTGTATTTTGTAAGTATGAAGAATTAGCCTACCGATAACATTTGCTTTCTAGCCTTTAGGTCAGCGAATCTTTTTATTGCACTCTCTATTTTTCTTCTATGGCGCCCCAGATGCAATGTTTTTTTCCTATTATGAAAGATCGTTGATGGCGCCCTAAGCATGTGGTGCCCCGGGCAACTGCCGGAGTTGCCGGTACCTCAAGCCGGCCCTGTTCAGGTTCCGTTAACAAGCTTAATCTGTAGATTTGAACCATGTAAAGCTTGATAAATCCCTCAGTTACCTATTTCGAAAAATTAGTCTTCTAAAAAAAAAAAACGATTTTGTTTACTATTTCCTCAGGGGAGAGCAGCATAAACGAACTAAATATTGTGTGTAACATACATACGTTGCTGGGCTTTGATAATCCGTCCACAGTCTAGACATTTTTCAAATTATCAACCGATACAAAAGTGGTTTTCAAATGTTCATTCATTTTTTTTTTTAATTTTACGAAGTCAATTTTACAACCAAAAAAAAACAAAAACAACAGTGGCATGACTTTCAATTTTTCATTAATGACTGTTGACTGCGTAACACGATTTTAAAAGTAAGAAAGTGATTAAGAAATACCCCGACTTAGTAGCGTAATGAACAAACAACACATTTGTCCCCTGCCACATACACACAACACAATTCTCCCCTCACACATACACACAACACACCTGTCCCCTGCCACATACACACAACACACCAGTCCCCTGCCACATACACACAACACACCTGTCCCCTCACACATACACGCAACACACTTCTCCGCTCACATATACACACAACACACTTCTCCACTCACACATACCTACAACACACCTGTCCCCTCACACATATACACAACACACTTCTCCCCTGCCACATACACACAACACAATTCTCCACTCACACATACCCACAACACACCTGTCCCCTCACAAATACACACAACACTCTTCTCCCCTCACACATACTCACAACACATCTCTCCCCTCACACATACGCACAAAGCACCTGCCCCCTTTCCCCGTGTACACACCAAACTCCTCCCCCTCCCACATACAAATAACTATCCTGCTCCTCCCACATACACAAAGATAGTTTGTAAATACTTCAAGAATGTTGACCTTTTTATTCCACACACACACAAGCGCGACGTCAAGGAGGAAAACATAACCTATGACCTTTTAGCACTCACAGTTGTACAAGAAAACAATCAGACCAAAAAAATGGCGCCCGTGCGTTGAAATGAGTTTGGAAATTTATTCTTTTGTCATGTAAACGTATAAAACAATCATTAACGCTTGTTGGAAGTCACACAATCATAAACGCTTGTTGGAAGTTACACAATAATAAACGCTTGTTTGGATTTACACAATCATTAACGCTTGTTGGAAGTCACACAATCATTAACGCTTGTTGGAAGTCACACAATCATTAACGCTTGTTGGGAGTTACACAATCATAAACGCTTGTTGGAAGTTAAACAATAATAAACGCTTGTTGGGAGTTACACAATCATAAACGCTTGTTGGAAGTTACACAATAATAAACGCTTGTTTAGATTTACACAATCATTAACGCTTGTTGGAAGTCACACAATCATTAACGCTTGTTGGAAGTCACACAATCATTAACGCTTGTTGGGAGTTATACAATCATAAACGCTTGTTGGAAGTTACACAATAATAAACGCTTGTTGGGAGTTACACAATCATTAACGCTTGTTGGAAGTCACACAATCATTAACGCTTGTTGGAAGTCACACAATCATTAACGCTTGTTGGGAGTTACACAATCATAAACGCTTGTTGGAAGTTAAACAATAATAAACGCTTGTTGGGAGTTACACAATCATAAACGCTTGTTGGAAGTTAAACAATAATAAACGCTTGTTGGGAGTTACACAATCATAAACGCTTGTTGGAAGTCACACAATCATTAACGCTTGTTGGGAGTTACACAATCATAAACGCTTGTTGGAAGTTACACAATCATAAACGCTTGTTGGATGTTACACAATCATTTACGTTTGGTGTCAGGGTGGTGTTATTGTGGCTTAATGGTCATTGGATGACAGCCAAGCATGATTAGCAAGTGTGTGGATCTATGGCGTGAGCTAGAGCGTTCATGCAAGAGAGCTCATTAGATTTGTTGAATGACAGTGCGGTCCAGCCACGAGGACAGTTCCTGTTTTTAATAGTCTTTTCATGATGACTTATTGCAACCAGGTGACAGATACGCAGAACAAAGGTGAACCAGATAACGTCATGGTGTGTTTGTGTTCCAGCATTCGATGTGTCTACTTCTTCGTGGATAGGGGTCTTTTGCTGCAGTTTACCGAAGACTAAGTTTCCCAGCAATACTTAAAGGGTCTAAACTAGAGAAACCAGAGGACCAAGACACCTGTTGTAGTGACAGCTCTGTAAATTGTGGTATGTTGTATAACTAATCAACTTTATGTTCAGCCTCGAGTCTATGAAATAAGAACTTTTCGTAGAGTTGGTAAGAAGTTTTGTTTGTCTGTGACTTTACCGATTTAGCATTTAAATACGCAATGTTATTACATTCGATGCCAGCAAGCCAATGCCAGCAAGCCAATGCCAGCAAGTCAATGCCAGCAAGCCAAAGCCAGCAAGCTAATGCCAGCAAGCTAATGCCAGCAAGCAAATGCCAGCAAGCCAATGCCAGCAAGCCATTGTCAGCAAGCCATTGTCAGAAAGCAAATACCAGCAAGCAAATGCCAGCAAGCCAATGCCAGCAAGCCAATGCCAGCAAGCCAATGCCAGCAAGCCAATGCCAGCAAGCCAAAGCCAGCAAGCAAAAGCCAGCAAGCCAATGCCAGCAAGCCAAAGCCAGCAAGCCAAAGCCAGCAAGCCAATGCCAGCAAGCCAAAGCGAGCAAGCCAAAGCCAGCAAGCCAATGCCAGCAAGCCAATGCCAGCAAGCCAAAACCATTGCCAGCAAGCCATTGCCAGCAAGCCATTACCAGTAAGCCATTACCAGCAAGCCATTGGCAACAGTACAAATGTCTTTTCATGGCAATCATATGAAAAAACACATACTTGACTGACACACTTAATAAATTATATGTGTTTTGTGTTAACAACGCTTTAAATAGACGGCTTTTAAGGCAGTCAAGCCATTCAGGGCATTAGTCTCTTTGCTGTGTGCGGAAGAAAAAATGTATTATGTCTATCCTGGACATTAATTGACACTAACAATCAAAACAGGATGTATCTGTCTATCCAAATTATTATTTTAATTATTTTAAACTCTTACCCTACGTAACTCCTAGCGCCCACATGTTAAGTCCCAGAAGCCGCTAAAATCTCAAAGCGTTGCAGCGCCTCCATGGTTGTCCCGCTTTAAGAACCACCGATGAGATCAGTGATTCCCAAAGTGGTCTATATCGACCCCCAGTGGTCGACGACAACTTGCAAGGGGTCCATGTCAGCAGAAAAAAAAATTGGGTGGTCCATGAAATAAAAATGGGGGTCAACTATAGTGGATCTCATATAAGCAGGTCGTGACTTCTATTCTGGCATTTCATCAATGGAATAATCCACATACACAGATAGTACCTATTTACTTGCGTAATATTACCTTATAATATAAAGACATATATCTTCCTACATAATTTATAAAAAGTACCTTTGAAGTAAAAACTATAAAAACATAAATGTTCATGAAACGTGATGAAAAATCATATTAAAATTTAAGTTATTAGGTATATGTTCTGATAAATGAATATAAATTTAAATTTTTCAAAGTGAGAAGCACTATACCGTCTTTCAAAAATACATTTGAAGTTAATGAATTCGCAAAAAATCAATATCAGGTAAGCAGGGGGTTTACCAAAAACCGAAAAACATGGCAAGTGGTCCACGAGACAAAAAAGTTTGGGGACCTCTGGGTTAAATGAATGAAAGTTTCGGGGGGTGGGGGGCAAAGACAGGAGTTCTTCATTATATTTGACTAAAAGGTGGCAGACAATAGAGATTAGAAGATACAATGATGGATATAAACAAATATGGATATACATTATCAGATACAAAGATGGGTATGAACAAATATGGATATAAATTACCAGATATAAAGATAAGTATGAACAAATATGGATATAATAGATGACTGTTGAGGTTTTACAATATTTCACTATTGCTAGAGTCCCCGGATGTTACAACTTGGGGTTCAGCCAAAAGGAATAATTATAGTACTTAATTACTGGTACTTATTAAGTGTTTATGTATATACTATTCCCTAGCGCTACGGAGATTAGTACGGCTATTATGTCTTGGATATGATTACTCTTAATTAGTTATGCTACATCCAGTCTCACGCACTTTAACGCTACTAAGACACTCTCACTCGCTCTCACCTCTATTACGACTAAAGAACACAAGGGAAGAACACAAGGGAAAAACACAAGGGAAGAACACAAGGGAAGAACACAAGGGAAGAACACAAGGGAAGAACACAAGGGAAGAACACAAGGGAAGAACACAAGGGAAGAACACAAGGGAAGAACACAAGGGAAGAACACAAGGGAAGAACACAAGGGAAGAACACAAGGGAAGAACACAAGGGAAGAACACAAGGGAAGAACACAAGGGAAGAACACAAGGGAAGAACACAAGGGAAAAAACGGCAGGCTCACATATTTGTTGTTTTGAGATATTCCATTTTTTAAAGTTCAGAACTATGTACATTAAAAACTTCTAAACAAAATGCAATTTTTAAAATGCATTTCACAGGAGTGTCCATTTACCTGAGTTATTAAATAGATCAAGTTATTCAATCTTGTATGTAACATGCTTTATTTCATTATAGTAGAGAGTAGGGTCAAAATGGACTCTGCCGTTTGTTTCCTTTTTAGTAGTTTATAAAGGATTGATTATTGATACCTATCTATATATAACTATTTTATAAGTCAATATTCCCATTTACTGTGATTTAGGCAAATCTTTCTTGTGTATACTATAAATGTATAAGTATAAAAGAATGTGGATCGTGCCAATAACTGTCATTTTAAAAATAGTATTTTTAAGAATTTAACATGACAATCAGGTTTAAAATTATACTTTCTATGTTTCTTACAATTTTGGCCCGATATTCGTTTATTTTCTCTAGCAGTATCAGTAGCTGTATGATATGAATTAATAAGTAAACTAAAACTAACATAGGTAGCAAGACAGACACTCGAGGATATAGAGTTCATGGGAGTCAGACACAGAGTTAGAGCGACAGGGAGAGAGACATACATACAAACAGAGATAGAGCGATAGGGAGAGAGACATACATACAAACAGAGATAGAGCGACAGAGAGAGAGACATACATACAAACAGAGATAGAGGGATAGGGAGAGAGACATACATACAAACAGAGATAGAGCAACAAGGAGAGAGACATACATAAAAACAAAGTTAGAGCGACAGGGAGAGAGACATTCATACAAACAGAGATAGAGCGATAGGGAGAGAGACATACATACAAACAGAGATAGAGCGATAGGGAGAGAGACATACATACAAACAGAGTTAGAGCGATAGGGAGAGAGACATTCATACAAACAGAGATAGAGCGATAGGGGGAGAGACATACATACAAACAGAGATAGACCGAAAAGGAGAGAGACATACATACAAACAGAGATAGAGCGATAGGGAAAGAGACATACATACAAACAGAGATAGACCGACAAGGAGAGAGACATACATACAAACAGAGATAGAGCGATAGGGAGAGAGACATACATACAAACAGAGATAGACCGACAAGGAGAGAGACATACATACAAACAGAGATAGAGCGATAGGGAGAGAGACATACATACCAACAGAGATAGACTGACAAGGAGAGAGACATACATACAAACAGAGATAGAGCGATAGAGAGAGAGACATACATACAAACAGAGTTAGAGCGATAGGGAGAGAGACATTCATACAAACAGAGATAGAGCGATAGGGAGAGAGACATACATACAAACAGAGTTAGAGCGATAGGGAGAGAGACATTCATACAAACAGAGATAGAGCGATAGGGAGAGAGACATTCATACAAACAGAGATAGAGCGATAGGGAGATAGACATACATACAAACAGAGATAGAGCGATAGGGAGAGAGACATACATACAAACAGAGATAGACCGACAAGGAGAGAGGCATACATACAAACAGAGATAGAGCGATAGGGAAAGAGACATACATACAAACAGAGATAGACCGACAAGGAGAGAGACATACATACAAACATAGATAGAGCGATAGGGAGAGAGACATACATACAAACAGAGATAGACCGACAAGGAGAGAGACATACATACAAACAGAGATAGAGCGATAGGGAGAGAGACATACATACCAACAGAGATAGACTGACAAGGAGAGAGACATACATACAAACAGAGTTAGAGCAACAAGGAGAGAGACATACATAAAAACAAAGTTAGAGCGACAGGGAGAGAGACATTCATACAAACAGAGATTTAGCGATAGGGAGAGAGACATACATACAAACAGAGTTAGAGCGATAGGGAGAGAGACATTCATACAAACAGAGATAGAGCGATAGGGAGAGAGACATTCATACAAACAGAGATAGAGCGATAGGGAGAGAGACATACATACAAACAGAGTTAGAGCGATAGGGAGAGAGACATACATGCAAAAAGAGATAGAGCAACAGGGAGAGAGACATACATACAAACAGAGATAGAGCGATAGGGAGAGAGACATACATACAAACAGAGTTAGAGCGATAGGGAGAGAGACATTCATACAAACAGAGATAGAGCGATAGAAAGAGAGAAATACATACAAACAGTAATAGAGCAACAGGGAGAGAGAAATACATACAAACAGAGATAGAGCAACAGGGAGAGAGACATACATACAAACAGAGATAGAGCGAAAAGGAGAGAGACATACATACAAACAGAGATAGAGCAACAGGGAGAGAGACATACATACAAACAGAGATAGAGCAACAGGGAGAGAGACATACATACAAACAGAGATAGAGCGACAGGGAGAGAGACATACATACAAACAGAGATAGAGCAACAGGGAGAGAGACATACATACAAACAGAGATAGAGCAACAGGGAGAGAGACATTCATACAAACAGAGATAGAGCAATATGGAGAGAGACATACATACAAACAGAGTTAGAGCGACAGGGAGAGAGACATACATACAAACAGACTTAGAGCAACAAGGAGAGAGACATACATACAAACAGAGATAGAGCGACAGGGAGAGAGACATACATACAAACAGAGATAGAGCGACAGGGAGAGAGACATACATACAAACAGAGATAGAGCAACAGGGAGAGAGACATTCATACAAACAGAGATAGAGCGATAGGGAGAGAGACATACATACAAACAGAGATAGAGCAATAGGGAGAGAGAAATACATACAAACAGAGATAGAGCGACAGGGAGAAAGACATTCATACAAACAGAGATAGAGCGAAAGGGAGGGAGACATACATAAAAACATAGATAGAGCAACAGGGAGAGAGGCATACAAACAAACAGAGATAGAGCGATAGGGTGAGAGACATACAAGCAAACAGAGATAGAGCGATAGGGAGAGAGACATACATACACACAGAGTTAGAGCAACAGGGAGAGAGACATTCATACAAACAGAGATAGATCAATACGGATAGAGACATACATACAAAAAGAGTTTAAGCGATAAGGAGAGAGACATACATACAAACAGAGATAGAGTGACAGGGAGAAAGACATTCATACAAACAGAGATAGAGCGATAGGGAGAGAGACATACATACAAACAGAGATAGAGCGATAGGGAGAGAGACATACATACAAACAGAGTTAGAGCAAAAGGGAGAGAGAGATTCATACAAATTGAGACAGAGCGATAGGGAGAGAGACATACAGACAAACAGAGTTAGAGCGATAGGGAGAGAGACATACATGCAAAAAGAGATAGAGCAACAGGGAGAGAGGCATACATGCAAACAGAGATAGAGCAATAGAGAGAGAGACATACATACAAACAGAGATAGAGCGATAGGGAGAGAGACATACATACAAACAGAGATAGAGCGATAAGGAGAGAGACATACATACAAACAGAGATAGAGCAACAGAGAGAGAGACATTCATACAAACAGAGATATAGCGATAAGGAGAGAAACATACATACAAACAGAGATAGAGCAACATAGAGAGAGAGACATTCATACAAACAGAGATAGTGCCATAGGGAGAGAGACATACATACAAACAGAGATAGGGCCATAGGGAGAGAGACATACATACAAACAGAGATAGAGCGACAGGGAGAGAGACATACATACAAACAGAGATAGAGCGACAGGGAGAGAGACATACATACAGAGATAGAGCGATAGGGAGAGAGACATACATACAAACTGGGATAGAGCGACAGGGAGAAAGACATTCATACAAACAGAGATAGAGCGATAGGGAGAGATACATTCATACAAACAGAGATAGAGCGACAGGGAGAGAGACATACATTCAAACAGAGATAGAGCGACAGGGAGAGAGACATACATACAAACAGAGATAGAGCGATAGGGAGAGAGACATACATACAAACAGAGATAGAGCAAAAGGGAGAGAGACATTCATACAAACAGAGATAGAGCAACAGTGAGAGAGACATACATACAAACAGAGATAGAGCGACAGGGAGAGAGACATACATACAAACAGAGATAGAGCGACAGGGAGAGAGACATACATACAAACAGAGATAGAGCGATAAGGAGAGAGACATACATACAAACAGAGATAAAGCAACAGAGAGAGAGACATTCATACAAACAGAGATATAGCGATAATGAGAGAAACATACATACAAACAGAGATAGAGCAACATAGAGAGAGAGACATTCATACAAACAGAGATAGTGCCATAGGGAGAGAGACATACATACAAACAGAGATAGGGCCATAGGGAGAGAGACATACATACAAACAGAGATAGGGCGACAGGGAGAGAGACATACATACAAACAGAGATAGAGCGACAGAGAGAGAGACATACATACAGAGATAGAGCGATAGGGAGAGAGACATACATACAAACTGGGATAGAGCGACAGGGAGAAAGACATTCATACAAACAGAGATAGAGCGATAGGGAGAGATACATTCATACAAACAGAGATAGAGCGACAGGGAGAGAGACATACATTCAAACAGAGATAGAGCGACAGGGAGAGAGACATACATACAAACAGAGATAGAGCGATAGGGAGAGAGACATACATACAAACAGAGATAGAGCAAAAGGGAGAGAGACATTCATACAAACAGAGATAGAGCGATAGGGAAAGAGACATACATACAAACAGAGATAGAGCAAAAGGGAGAGAGACATTCATACAATCAGAGATAGAGCGATAGGGAGAGAGACATACATACAAACAGAGTTAGAGCGATAGGGAGAGAAACATACATACAAACAGAGATAGAGCAACAGAGAGAGACATACATACAAACAGAGATAGAGCAGCAGGGAGAGAGACATACATACAAACAGAGTTAGAGCAAAAGGGAGAGAGAGATTCATACAAATTGAGACAGAGCGATAGGGAGAGAGACATACAGACAAACAGAGTTAGAGCGATAGGGAGAGAGACATACATGCAAAGAGAGATAGAGCAACAGGGAGAGAGGCATACATGCAAACAGAGATAGAGCGATAGAGAGAGAGACATACATACAAACAGAGATAGAGCGATAGGGAGAGAGACATACATACAAACAGAGATAGAGCGACAGGGAGAGAGACATACATACAAAGAGAGATATAGCGATAAGGAGAGAGACATACATACAAACAGAGATAGAGCAACAGAGAGAGAGACATTCATACAAACAGAGATATAGCGATAAGGAGAGAAACATACATACAAACAGAGATAGAGCAACATAGAGAGAGAGACATTCATACAAACAGAGATAGTGCCATAGGGAGAGAGACATACATACAAACAGAGATAGGGCCATAGGGAGAGAGACATACATACAAACAGAGATAGAGCGACAGGGAGAGAGACATACATACAAACAGAGATAGAGCGACAGGGAGAGAGACATACATACAGAGATAGAGCGATAGGGAGAGAGACATACATACAAACTGGGATAGAGCGACAGGGAGAAAGACATTCATACAAACAGAGATAGAGCGATAGGGAGAGATACATACATACAAACAGAGATAGAGCGACAGGGAGAGAGACATACATTCAAACAGAGATAGAGCGACAGGGAGAGAGACATACATACAAACAGAGATAGAGCGACAGGGAGAGAGACATACATACAAACAGAGATAGAGCAAAAGGGAGAGAGACATTCATACAATCAGAGATAGAGCGATAGGGAGAGAGACATACATACAAACAGAGATAGAGCAACAGAGAGAGACATACATACAAACAGAGATAGAGCGATAGGGAGAGAGACATACAAGCAAACAGAGATAGAGCAGCAGGGAGAGAGACATACATACAAACAGAGATAGAGCGACAGGGAGAGATACATTCATACAAACAGAGATAGAGCGATAGGGAGAGAGACATACATACAAACAGAGTTAGAGCAACAAGGAGAGAGACATGCATGCTAACAGAGATAGAATGATAGGGAGAGAGACATACATACAGAGTTAGAGCGCAGGGAGAGAGACATACAAACAACAGAGTAAGAGCAACAGAGAGAGAGAGACATACATACAGAGATAGAGCGACAGGGAGAGTGACATACAATAACAGAGATATAGTGACAGGGTAGATAGAGAGACAGACCCTACGACGTCACTACACACACATTAATTAACTGAATATAACAAAACAAGGGTATAATCTGATTTTAAAACATACAAATTTTATGTTTTTAGTCAAATTTATCGTGCTTATCTTTATTTGTTTTGTTGTCTTGAAATAGGGAATCAAAAAATTCAGGTCTATTTGATAACTTTTCTTCGGTTTGTCAATCAGTTCAGCGAACATCATCAGTCGCCATCTTTAAAACTTGTTTATATTAAAGCTTCCTCTCATTGGACCTTTACTTCACGTTACTTGAAATGTCATGTGATAATAGTGACTCAGCCTTCTTTTCCATTGTAAACATTGGACTATGCTCCTTTTTCAATTGTAAACGGATTTTTCGATTCCATTGTACTTATCGACTTAGCCATTTTTTCTCCTTTAAACTTAATTCAGCACCTTCTATTTTTAATTGTCTATTAGTCAGGGGCGATAACTAAAAAAATAATTAAAATGTGACTGTCGTTTTTCCCTTGAAGTCTTCACGTGGTTCAGTCCACAAATAAATATTGAATTATAAACAAAATAACTACACACACACATGAACATAAAGAAGGAATGGTTGATACAGACTAGTTACTAATAGAATGAACCGGTGCGATGAACTGCCGGTCCTCTGGTGATCTCTAGTCCTCTACACCCACAGGTCAGGTCCAAAACACACACACAAGCCCTCGGTTGAATGATCTGTGCTCGCTCGCTGGCCACTGGTCACTCTGCGGAAGGGACGAAGGGGGTGGAATCCCTACCACACACAACACGACTCCTGACCTGATTGAGCCTTTGCTGATTTCTCTAGTACGGTAGGCCTCACCCTACACGTGGCTCGTTCAATATGACGTCAGTGTTAGTCTGCGCTAACCTTCTGACTGTACTCAACTGTACTGAGTTATAAGTTAGACTGACCTATACTCTAGTCCAAGGGTCGGGAACATTATTGTATGAGAGAGCCATGGGCACCACATATTTTGAAAAGTAATTCTGTGAGAGCCATACATTATGTTTAAAACTAAAAATTCAAGTAAATGTGTGCATTTTGTGTAATTTCAACACTAAAAATGCAATAATTATGTCTCTGAATTCTTTGTAATGACATTGTTATGCTGTTGCAAATCAATAATGAGTATTTCTTACCATTAATGCAATTAATCTGTAGATCAAAGGAGTATAAAAAAAACATTTTTTTATAATCGAACATTTTTCTGCGAGCCAGATGCAGCCATCAATAGAGCCACATCTCACCACTACTCTATTCTATGCTCAACTCTACTATACTCAAATCAAATCTACTGGCTACTAGACTATACTCTAAACTATACTCAAGTATGCTTATTCTGGGTATACCTATACTATGCTGTACTATACTATACTAAACTGGCTGTAAATGAGAATAATAAATACAACACATAAGCTATAACTAAGAATTACAATCATATTACATTATTAATAATTAATCATAATCTAACTTAGTATTCTAACGGTAACTATAACTACAATTCTAACATTTCTTTCTAAAATTATAAACATGAAATTAACAATACTAATATTACTAGCCTAGCAACTTATGGATAAACAAACTTTATCAACAATAAATGCTAGCCAGGCACTGCTTGTCAATTACAGGTGACGAGAAAGAAGAGCGTGGTGCGCTCTTATTTATAGGTCTGTTTTAGCGTGTTGCCATGCATTCTAAATTCTGGTAAATTCTAGAGTTGGTACGCTGACCTCTGGTCAGACGTGTGCATTGTCTAAGGGGCCATCCATAATGACGTCACGCAAATTTTGCCGATTTTTTACCTGCCCCCCACCCCTCAATCGTCACAAATTGTCACAAAAAGTTAGACCCCCACCCAAATACAAGGTTACAAATCTCTGCACCCACCCTATAAAAAGTCCCTGTCTCCACTACTGTCCCATAAAAACCCCTTAAGAAATTCACCTCCCGTGGATATCAAATTGCTGCACCTGTGTCAGAAACATTTCACTAGTCACTAGAACTATGGTTCTTAACCAGGGGTAAAAGTACCTCCCCAGCCCTGCGGTGTGGAAGACAAGTAAATTGTATTCAGTGGCATAGCTAGGGGGATGCGGACCGCACCAGTCGACACCATCTCAGGGGGTGACACCAAATTGAAAAATTGCGTAATTACAGAGCACACACTGCTCGGTCTAACCAAAATTCATAAAAGGTCAGAAACACACCGTTTTGACCATGTTTCAATGCCAAATGAAGTTTTCGGTAACTTTTGTAAGTGACAGGAAGCTATATTTATCTAAATTATGAGAAATAAAGCTATCCTTTGATAACAATGGGCGATTCTTAGTAGGCCTACATGTCACAGTTCTTAAATACATTTACCTCCTGACCTTCAATTAATTTGTTTTTGTTCTTGTCATTGCTATACTGTGGACTAAGTTTAAAGAGAAGCATTACATGGTGGGAAAACGAGGGGTGGGGTTGACACCACGAGCTTACCGGATCGGGTGCCACTAACCCTAGCTACGACACTGATTGTATTTGCTGACATTGCTAGTTCTTGCTGCTTTTTCTAAAAACTAAGTTTTTAAGCATTTTGATTAGCTGCAGTAAATGTTTTTCTTGTGAATTTTGTTGGCGCATTGCGTGTATTGGTAATTGTTTCCCTTGTTTATAAAAAGTTAATTAAAGAAATAAAACTAAGATAACTAACTAACACACATATTCTGGTGAGGGCCTGAGATCACTCTCTTAAGGCCCCGGCTAGTAAATTGGCAATCAACTCCATCTGCTGAGCTGTGCCATACAACATTTTCCTCACATTGGGTTCCCCCTCCGCCCTGGCCTCCCCCGGAAGCTCCAGTGAGGGACATTCGGTCAACAGATGCGCCAGCGTTTCCGGGACCAGGTTGCAATGATAACTAAATTATTTAATTATACAAAATTTTATTACAAAATATTTTATAGGCCTACGGTTTGGGGGGGGGGGGGGGATAAAAGGGAGTAGGCCTGCAGCGCTGCCAAAAAAAAAAGGTAAGAATCCCTGCCCTAGAGCATTTACTACCACCCCACCCCGCGGTCAACCATTTTTTTCCCCATCCTATTCATGTGGTAGGCCCCCTAGTTCTAATTCTCTGACTCCCGTGTCCACATTTAGCCATAAATTCTCACAACAGCCATTGTAACTACATTCCGATTCTCCTCCTACTTGGCTTTCTGTAACTTGATCAGTTGCCATTATTCCAACCTCGCATACCTGTACTGATTCTCTCGGTAATCGCAGTTGAAAAATAAAATAATTATGATTGTTGTGTAAAAGAATAATGTTAAAAACGTCTGTAATTTAGGGTTATTAAGTGTAGTTCTGTACTACAAACTTCCGCTTTTCATGTGACGTCACATTGCTTGAGCCCCAACCCCCCCCCTTCCTCCTCTTCACACATCATCACAAAAATCTGACCCCACTCCCTCCGCTAGACGCGTGACGTCATTTATGGATGGCCCCTAAGCGATGTCACGGTAATGATTAGTTTCCATTGTTTATGAGTCATTGTTATTATAGTAATTATACTGTAAGGCCCAGCCTAATTGTGTAATATCACGTGGGGTAGCGATGGCGAGATGTGTGAGCCAGCGGTTCTCACAAAGGTGGGGACCAGCGGGTATCAACAATGACATGCTATAAAGATGGGTATGAACAAATATGGATATAAATTACCAGGTATTAAAATGGAATGAAAAGATATTGAAATAGATTACCAGATACAAATATGGGTGTGAGAAAATAAGGATATAGATTACAAGATACAATGTTGGGTATGAACAAATATAGATTTAGATTACCGGAAATTAAGATGGATGTGAACAAATATAGATTTAGTTTCCCGGAAATTAAGATGGATATGAACAAATATAGATTTAGATTACCGGAAATTAAGATGGATATGAACAAAACCAAAAAACGATGAGTGATAGGAGAAACCACCGTTCAAATACAACCTTGACCCTGTACTTACCATGCCCCCAGTGACCGGTCCATGGTAATCCCCGAAGAGCTCGTGACGTCACTCAACATTCATTCACACCTTGCCGACTCCCCGACACATGCGTCACTCGCGCGCTTTTTACGCATGTGGCGTCTGCGACATTTTGGACACGAGGTTATTTTCTTGGGGGACAATTTGACCCTTGTTCACAGGGTGCGCTGACAATAGCAGGTACAGGAGAGAAATATACATGGCTGAAATATGCCGGGTCGGAATTTATTAATTTTTTTTTAAAATTTTGCCGGGGTTTTCTTTTTGTACGGTTAGAGGAGGAGGGGGTCATGGTTAGAGGAGGAGGGGTATCGACAGGGAGGCAATAAACGATCGTAGTTGAGCAGACGTCCAATAAAAGCTGGGACTACGGAGCTGCAGCCAGACCGCCCACCGTGGGAATCTTGAACCAAGTTGCAACATATTGGGTCTGTTGGGTGGGGGAAAATAAGAATGATACATTCACTTAACAATCTGTCAGACACTGGAACTGATTTACAACCTGGTGTCACCATTTGTTGCGTCATCTGTTAACTACGTTGAAATGACAAGTAAGTGTATATGTTCATTCACTGTAATATACACCAAATCGATAAGTTGTGCATGCTAAAGATTTCTTTCTGGTGTATATGTTAATTCATGTAATTTGTCTCCCCGCCACCCAATCCGATTTTGGGATCAACTCACTGCCGTCGGAGTTTGACAGTTAATGCCAAAAGTTGAATGTCAATTCTGAAAGTTGACAATTTATTCTAAAAGTTGACAGTTAATGCCTAAAGTTGAATGTCAATTCTTAAAGTTGACAGTTTATTCTAAAAGTTGACAGTTAATGACAAAAGTTGAATGTCAATTCTTAAAGTTGACAATTTATTCTAAAAGTTGACAGTCAATGCCAAAAGGTGAATGTCAATTCTAAAGGTTGACAATTTAATCTAAAGGTTGACATTTAATGCCAAAAGTTGACATTTAATGCCAAAAGATGACAATTGATGCAAAAGTTGAAATTTAATGCCAAAAATTGACAGTTAATCCCAAAAGTGAGCAGACGTGCACTATATAGTATTTCTCTTTATAAAAATCGTGTCAGTGACTATTTCATGGAAGAAATGTTTGCTACCTGATTCCAAAATTGACTCAACTTAGTTCTGGGTGCGTTCCTTTAGATGTCATAGTCTGGAAACAAGAATCTTGGGCCAGCCCGTTGGACGTCATAGCCTGGCAACAAGAATCTCGAGCCAACCCTTTGGACGTCACAGCCTCGAAACAAGAATCTTGAGCCAGTCCGTTGGACGCCATAGACTCGAAACAAGAATCTTGAGCCAGTCCGTTGAACGTCATAGCCTCGAAACAAAAATCTTGAGCCAACCAGTTGGACGTCTTAGCCTTGAAACAAGAATCTTGAGCCAGTCTATTAGACGTCATAGCCTCGATATAAGAATCGTGAGCCAACCCGTTGGACGTCATAGCCTCGAAACAAGAATCTTGAGCCAACCCGTTGGACGTCATAGCCTTGAAACAAGAATCGTGAGCCAACCCGTTGGACGTCATAGCCTCGAAACAAGAATCTTGAACCAGTCCATTGGACGTCATAGCCTCGAAACAAGAATCTTGAGCCAACCCGTTGGACGTCATAGCCTTGAAACAAGAATCGTGAGCCAACCCGTTGGACGTCATAGCCTCGAAACAAGAATCTTGAGCCAACCCGTTGGACGTCATAGCCTCGAAACAAGAATCTTGAGCCAACCCGTAGCCTCGAAACAAGAATCTTGAGCCAACCCGTTGGACGTCATAGCCTCGAAACAAGAATCTTGAGCCAGTCCGTTGGACGTCATAGCCTCGAAACAAGAATCTTGAGCCAGTCCGTTGGACGTCATAGCCTCGAAACAAGAATCTTGAGCCAACCCGTAGCCTCGAAACAAGAATCTTGAGCCAACCCGTAGCCTCGAAACAAGAATCTTGAGCCAACCCGTTGGACGTCATAGCCTCGAAACAAGAATCTTGAGCCAACCCGTTGGACGTCATAGCCTCGAAACAAGAATCTTGAGCCAGTCCGTTGGACGCCATAGCCTCGAAACAAGAATCTTGAGCCAGTCCGTTGGATGTCATAGCCTCGAAACAAGAATCTTGAGCCAACCCGTTGGACGTCATAGCCTCGAAACAAGAATCTTGAGCCAACCCGTTGGATGTCATAGCCTCGAAACAAGAATCTTGAGCCAACCGTTGGACGTCATAGCCTCGAAACAAGAATCTTGAGCCAGTCCGTTGGATGTCATAGCCTCGAAACAAGAATCTTGAGCCAACCCGTTGGACGTCATAGCCTTGAAACAAGAATCTTGAGCCAACCCGTAGCCTCGAAACAAGAATCTTGAGCCAGTCCGTTGGACGTCATAGCCTCGAAACAAGAATCTTGAGCCAGTCCGTTGGACGTCATAGCCTCGAAACAAGAATCTTGAGCCAGTCCGTTGGACGTCATAGCCTCGAAACAAGAATCTTGAGCCAGTCCGTTGGACGTCATAGCCTCGAAACAAGAATCTTGAGCCAGTCCGTTGGACGTCATAGCCTCGAAACAAGAATCTTGAGCCAGTCCGTTGGACGTCATAGCCTCGAAACAAGAATCTTGAGCCAACCCGTAGCCTCGAAACAAGAATCTTGAGCCAACCCGTAGCCTCGAAACAAGAATCTTGAGCCAGTCCGTTGAACGTCATAGCCTCGAAACAAGAATCTTGAGCCAACCCGTTGGACGTCATAGCCTCGAAACAAGAATCTTGAGCCAACCCGTTGGACGTCATAGCCTCGAAACAAGAATCTTGAGCCAACCCGTTGGACGTCATAGCCTTGAAACAAGAATCTTGAGCCAGTCCGTTGGACGTCATAGCCTTGAAACAAGAATCTTGAGCCAGTCCGTTGGACGTCATAGCCTCGAAACAAGAATCTTGAGCCAACCCGTTGGACGTCATAGCCTTGAAACAAGAATCTTGAGCCAACCCGTTGGACGTCATAGCCTTGAAACAAGAATCTTGAGCCAACCCGTTGGACGTCATAGACTCGAAACAAGAATCTTGAGCCAACCCGTTGGACGTCATAGCCTTGAAACAAGAATCTTGAGCCAGTCCGTTGGACGTCATAGCCTTGAAACAAGAATCTTGAGCCAACCCGTTGGACGTCATAGCCTTGAAACAAGAATCTTGAGCCAGTCCGTTGGACGTCATAGCCTCGAAACAAGAATCTTGAGCCAACCCGTTGGACGTCATAGCCTTGAAACAAGAATCTTGAGCCAACCCGTAGCCTCGAAACAAGAATCTTGAGCCAGTCCGTTGGACGTCATAGCCTCGAAACAAGAATCTTGAGCCAACCCGTAGCCTCGAAACAAGAATCTTGAGCCAACCCGTTGGACGTCATAGCCTCGAAACAAGAATCTTGAGCCAACCCGTTGGACGTCATAGCCTTGAAACAAGAATCTTGAGCCAACCCGTAGCCTCGAAACAAGAATCTTGAGCCAACCCGTTGGACGTCATAGCCTCGAAACAAGAATCTTGAGCCAGTCCGTTGGACGTCATAGCCTCGAAACAAGAATCTTGAGCCAACCCGTTGGACGTCATAGCCTTGAAACAAGAATCTTGAGCCAACCCGTAGCCTCGAAACAAGAATCTTGAGCCAGTCCGTTGGACGTCATAGCCTCGAAACAAGAATCTTGAGCCAACCCGTTGGATGTCATAGCCTCAAAACAAGAATCTTGAGCCAACCCGTTGGACGTCATAGCCTCAAAACAAGAATCTTGAGCCAACCCGTTGGACGTCATAGCCTCAAAACAAGAATCTTGAGCCAACCCGTTGGACGTCATAGCCTCAAAACAAGAATCTTGAGCCAGTCCGTTGGACGTCATAGCCTTGAAACAAGAATCCTGAGCCAAAAAAATTAACTCTATAAGCTTAATGCAAATCAGCCAAATAAAGCATATCGACTGCTGCAAATCAGCCAAATAAAGCACATCGACTGCTCCGTATTCAAATGTGAACTACAGTATCCCAGACACACAGACACACCAATGCGCGAATGGACACATAAGTTAGACATTGTGTCTGGTAATACAATCCCATATAAAGCAAATTTTACATTGCTCCGATTTTGTTTTCTGTTTCAACACTTGCAGTGGCTTCGCGGAGCATTGGTGTTCCGCGGAGCACGGATTTAGACCCACTGCCTTTGACAAGCGATTGTATTAGTTGACAACGTCTAGAACCCAAATGTGAAATTAATTATAAATGTTACAGATTCATAAAATTGACTTATGTTATAAAACAATTTACTGCAATATTAGATTTATTATCTGGGCCCGTGGATCCTTAAGTCCAATGCAATGACCCTAGATGCGATTTATTGAACCTAAACTTTTTTTATAATATTTTTTGTGTGTGGGCTCAGTGCCAGATTAATATTCTGCTTTATCTCACAGAATACTTCCTTTTTTTTCCTTGGACAGTTGTGTCTCTGTTTTACACATCTTGACGAGATGCGGTCATTTGGGACAATATATGGGGGACCGCTGTCAGGCCATGTCAAATAAATGAATAGTGGAACAAGATTTTTTAGGTTTGAAAATTAAAAAACGCGAAAATTCAGGAGGCTATTAGCGGTTCGAGAATCCCTGATACTGACACTAGAAAGGGGGATAATTAAACCACACTACTTCATCGGTGACAACGAGGGTTCGGGCATTTCAATTCAGCACCTTGGTGTCCCGTGGTATCCAAATGGAATCTCACGTCGGCAGACGAGGCGTGATCGAGCTGTACAGCGGGGGTGTGCCAGAGATGTGTGACATCGTGACAGAGAAGATAACACAACTGGAGGCACTGGTAAGTTTGACAGAATTGTGGGGGGGGGGGGGACTTTTGACGGAATGGAACTATGGTAAGTTTGACAGAATTCGATTTGACAGAATGTCATGATGGTAAGTTTGACAGAATAGACACATGGTGAGTTTGACAGAATGAATACATGGTTATTCGGACAAAATGGACACGTGGTAATTTGAAAAGAATGGATACATGGTAAATTTGACATATTGGATACATTCGATTTGACAGAATGGATGCATGGTAATTTGGACAGAACGGACACAATGTAATTTGAAAAAATGGACATATGGTAAGTTTGACAGATTTGAGACTTGTGTCAAGGGGACGTTTAGCAGAATGGTGTCAAGAAACTTCAATATACCAGTTGTATGTAACTATAATATAACATCTCTAGAACTCGCGTTTTCAAAGTAGTACCAGATTTTTCAGGCGTGTCCTATGTATATCTCCTCGTCTAGGACCGTGATGACGCGTTCTTTGTAGTGGATCTCAGCACGATATACAGTAGACTGTTGGACTGGTGGCGGCTGTTACCTCGAGTGCAACCATTTTATGGTAGGTGTTTCAATCAGAGAGATGGTAGTTACCTCGAGGGCAACCATTTGATGGTAGGTGTTTCAATTATAGAGGCTCTGTTACCTCGAGTGCAACCATTTGATGGTAGGTGTTTCAATGATAGAGGCGGCTGTTACCTCAAATACAACCATTTTATGGCCATTTTCGTCTTAAGGCAATGGACACACTGGGCAGTAGCGTGACTTCTTAAGGCAATGGACACACTGGCCAGTAGCGTGACGTCTTAAGGCAATGGACACACTGGCCAGTAGCGTGACGTCCTAAGGCAGGGGTCACCAAACTTTTCCACAGAAAGTCGGATAACGGACAAAATGACGAGCTCAGGCCGTATAATCATTCTGTACATACTTGCAAGTCAGAACGAAAGCTCTGGGGGAAAAATACGAAAAACTAAGTTTAGTATTCCATGTTAAACACGGGTGAGTGGCGTGCGATGTACAAACAACAAAGAAAAACAACATATTTTTTACTGAAAAATTTATCAAAGAAGGCGACGTTAGCAAAAATAGAGTGATATTAGGATGAGTGCGCACATATTTGATTCAATCTTACAATCTCATCCAACGCCAGGTACATATTTCAATCTTACAATCTCATCCAACGCCAGGCACATATTTCAATCTTACAATCTCATCCAACGCCAGAGAATACCACAGCAAGTTCCTAGCTTTCTCACATATCTGTAGCATTAAGTTCTCTCCGAGTTCTTCTATTTTCCGCACAAATGAACTTGCTGAAAGACGGATAGTAGTTCCGACCGCATCGAATACGATGTGAATGCCTCCGTATGTTTCCAACACACTCATCTTCCGTTCACAAACTTACAGTTTGTGGTAGTTATCAGACGATAATATATTAGCGGGAATAGGCTTAATTGATATTGATAATTATTTTTATTTTTTAAACCAGCTTTTCATTTCTTTTTTAAAAACGACCCACGTTATATGGTAGTTTTTTTTAATGATGTCGTCATTTGTTAATTAATTCTTTTTCAAATGAATTTAGTTTTATGCTTCGAGTTTGAACCAAGTTAAATTTCAAAAGTACATTCATTTTTACCTGTGATAGACTGTGATAATGTGATCTGTACGTCCACTCAATATAAATTCTTATCTCTAGCAAATACACGTCTGCAAAAAAAGGGACCGCAGATTGCAATATAAACGTCGTTCATCTACTTTAAGAAATTAACTGTTTTGACTCCAGATTTTCTCGATCCCACTAGGAAACGCGATGCGGGGAGTTATTGTATTCATTATAAATACTGTATGTTTACTTATTTACCATTGTACGAATTTGAGACGGTGCTGTACGATTTTAGGAGTTCGAGGCTAAACAGGTCTGCAATAAATAAGAAAATCTAGATACAATAATTTAACATTGCAAATGGTAAATTTAAGGCGCATAGAAGCCAGAAGGTATCCACCTGTGTGAAGATCTCCTATTCATCTGAACATAATATTTAAATTGTATCACAACGTCTCGTGTTCCATACGTTTTATCACGCAAATTCAAGTACCTTCGGCGGGCCGGATGAACCGACGTCGCGGGCCTCATCCGTAGTTTGGTGACTCCTGTCTTAAGGCAATGGGCACACTGGGAAGTAGCGTGACATCTTAAGGCAATGGGCAAACTGGGCAGTGGCGTGATGTGGAAATAAGTAAAGTTATATTTGTTTTTAAATAACACCAATCCCCCAGTCAGTCCTTACAATCAGTCCTTACAATCAGTCCTTACAATCAGTCCTTACAATCAGTCCTTGCAACCAGTCCAATCCCTTTGGATTAGGTTGTAAAGTGATGGAAGGGGATGGGTGGGGCATTTCGATTACCTGACTGGCATCGATGGACGGCAAAAGACCAGGGGTGAAGCAGGCCGCAATCGTTAAATTATACATTTCGTTTTAAGCCCGATCAAGCAATAAGACAATTGAAACAGGATTTTGTAAGCATTTTTTTGTGTTTGCGCTTCATCTACTTTTTTCGATAATTTACATATTAAAGGGATCGTACTCAAAAGCAGAAATAATATAATTTAATTATAATTTATTTAATGTATTTATTTATTTAAATACTTTGTTTTTAATTAAGAGTTTAAACGTGCAAAAGAAGAAAACATTATTTATAGAGTTCTTTTGCTTTCCACGTTAGACTTCTCATGAAGGAAGGACAAACATTATAGAAAAAATGGATATAAATAAGGTGTACTAACATTTTCAATATTTATTTCAACAGCTATAAAGTGCAACAATGATCCGGAAGTGGTCAGATTTTTGGCAGACGCTGGCATCGGCTTTGACTGTGCCAGCAAAGTAAGTCAAGATTATCTGGCCGATTTGAAAAGCACTTCCATTTAAACATCTGGGTCATGCATATATGTATTAGAAATGTCTTTCTTAAGCCTTTTCAACGTATGGCCCAGTTTAAAATGTATGTATACAAGACTGCTATTTCATTTAAAGGTTTCCTGCCTCCGGAGAAATATGCTTTGGCCCCGGGGCCAAAACAATAATAATGATAATAACTTTGCATAACAATCAGAGTCAGGTTTTGTGACCCCATTGCTAATATAAAAAAATCGCCAAAGTTAACAGTGCTGGAACTCCGACATCTTGAACACTTGCGTGGGTTTGACAACGGTGAATCGCTCCACTCGTCACGTGTTCCCGGTCGTCAAAATAATATCATTACTTTGCTCATACGATACTGGCCGTGAATTAGCACCGAAATGGGGCGTGAATTGACACCGATATGGGTAGTGAATTGGAACCGCAATAGGTCGTGAATTGGCACCCCAATTGGTAAAGAATTAGCAGCGAAATGGGTAGTAAATTAGCATTTCAATAGGTCGTGAATTGGCACCTGAATTGGTAAAGAATTAGCAGCGAAATGGGTAGTAAATTAGCATTTCAATAGGTCGTGAATTGGCACCCCAATAGGTAAAGAATTAGCAGCGAAATGGGTAGTAAATTAGCATTTCAATCGGTCGTGAATTGGCACCCCAATCGGTAAAGAATTAGCAGCGAAATGGGTAGTAAATTAGCATTTCAATAGGTCGTGAATTGGCACCCCAATTGGTAAAGAATTAGCAGCGAAATGGGTAGTAAATTAGCATTTCAATCGGTCGTGAATGTGGACCTCAGTGTGCCGTGAATTGGAATAGATTTTGAAGACATTGGCATAGCTATTCGAGATAGATTCTATGTGACGGCACCTAGTGTGCAGTCTGGTAGAGCGCTGTTTGTGTCGTCATGGTCGATATGTTCTTTGCATCACTTGCTGATCCTTGCAAGTTATGTGTTATGTGTATGTTAGTTCAAGGGACACTTCAATGGCTTGTAATAAGACTTACATTTGGTGTAATCCCAACAGAGAGAGATTGCCCAGGTGCTGGGCCTGGGTGTGGAACCATCTCGCATTGTGTTCGCCAACCCTTGCAAGCAGGGCTCCCATGTCCAATTTGCTGCTCAAAACAACGTTGACCTCATGACCTTTGATGACCTCCATGAGCTAGTAAAGATAAAAAAGTATCATCCGCGTGCCAGGTATGACGTCATGTTTTTTAAAAGATTCAGTTTATAAAATAATATTTACTTAAGGGATTTCTGAACTATTCGGGCACTGATTCATTGTCATAGTTTGATTCATTGTCATAGCTTGATTCATTGTCATAGCTTGATTCATTGCCAAAGCACTGATTCATTGTCATAGCTTGATTCATTGTCATAGCACTGATTCATTGTCATAGCTTGATTCATTGTCATAGCTTGATTCATTGTCATAGCTTGATTCATTGCCAAAGCACTGATTCATTGTCATAGCTTGATTCATTGTCATAGCACTGATTCATTGTCATAGCTTGATTCATTGTCATAGCTTGATTCATTGTCATAGCTTGATTCATTGCTAAAGCACTGATTCATTGTCATAGCTTGATTCATTGTCATAGCTTGATTCATTGTCATAGCTTGATTCATTGTCATAGCTTGATTCATTGTCATAGCTTGATTCATTGTCATAGCTTGATTCATTGCCATAGCTTGATTCATTATCATAGCTTGATTCATTGTCATAGCTTGATTCATTGCCATAGTTTGATTCATTGTCATAGCTTGATTCATTGTCATAGCTTGATTCATTGCCAAAGCACTGATTCATTGTCATAGTTTGATTCATTGTCATAGTTTGATTCATTGTCATGGCACTGATTCATTGTCATAGTTTGATTCATTGTCATAGCTTGATTCATTGTCATAGTTTGATTCATTGTCATGGCACTGATTCATTGTCATAGTTTGATTCATTGTCATAGTTTGATTCATTGTCATAGTTTGATTCATTGTCATAGTTTGATTCATTGTCATAGTTTGATTCATTGTCATAGTTTGATTCATTGTCATAGTTTGATTCATTGTCATAGTTTGATTCATTGTCATAGTTTGATTCATTGTCATAGCACTCATTCATTGTCATAGTTTGATTCATTGTCATAGTTTGATTCATTGTCATAGCACTCATTCATTGTCATTGTTTGATTCATTGTCATAGTTTGATTCATTGTCATGGCACTGATTCATTGTCATAGCACTCATTCATTGTCATAGTTTGATTCATTGTCATAGTTTGATTCATTGTCATAGCTTGATTCATTGTCATAGTTTGATTCATTGTCATGGCACTGATTCATTGTCATAGCACTCATTCATTGTCATAGTTTGAATCATTGTCATAGTTTGATTCATTGTCATGGCACTGATTCATTGTCATAGCACTCATTCATTGTCATAGTTTGATTCATTGTCATAGTTTGATTCATTGTAATGGCACTGATTCATTGTCATAGCACTCATTCATTGTCATAGTTTGATTCATTGTCATAGTTTGATTCATTGTCATGGCACTCATTCATTGTCATAGCACTGATTCATTGTCATAGTTTGATTCATTGTCATGGCACTCATTCATTGTCATAGCACTGATTCATTGTCATAGTTTGATTCATTGTCATAGCACTGATTCATTGTCATAGTTTGATTCATTGTCATAGTTTGATTCATTGTCATAGTTTGATTCATTGTCATAGTTTGATTCATTGTCATAGTTTGATTCATTGTCATGGCACTGATTCATTGTCATAGTTTGATTCATTGTCATAGCACTGATTCATTGTCATAGTTTGATTCATTGTCATAGCTTGATTCATTGTCATAGCACTCATTCATTGTCATAGTTTGATTCATTGTCATAGTTTGATTCATTGTCATAGTTTGATTCATTGTCATGGCACTGATTCATTGTCATAGTTTGATTCATTGTCATAGTTTGATTCATTGTCATAGTTTGATTCATTGTCATAGTTTGATTTATTGTCATAGTTTGATTCATTGTCATAGTTTGATTCATTGTCATAGTTTGATTCATTGTCATGGCACTGATTCATTGTCATAGTTTGATTCATTGTCATAGTTTGATTCATTGTCATAGTTTGATTCATTGTCATAGTTTGATTCATTGTCATGGCACTGATTCATTGTCATAGCACTCATTCATTGTCATAGTTTGATTCATTGTCATAGTTTGATTCATTGTCATAGCACTGATTCATTATCATAGCACTCATTCATTGTCATAGTTTGATTCATTGTCATAGTTTGATTCATTGTCATGGCACTGATTCATTGTCATAGCACTCATTCATTGTCATAGTTTGATTCATTGTCATAGTTTGATTCATTGTCATGGCACTCATTCATTGTCATAGCACTGATTCATTGTCATAGTTTGATTCATTGTCATGGCACTCATTCATTGTCATAGCACTGATTCATTGTCATAGTTTGATTCATTGTCATAGCACTGATTCATTGTCATAGTTTGATTCATTGTCATAGTTTGATTCATTGTCATAGTTTGATTCATTGTCATGGCACTCATTCATTGTCATAGCACTGATTCATTGTCATAGTTTGATTCATTGTCATAGCACTGATTCATTGTCATAGTTTGATTCATTGTCATAGTTTGATTCATTGTCATAGTTTGATTCATTGTCATAGTTTGATTCATTGTCATGGCACTGATTCATTGTCATAATTTGATTCATTGTCATAGTTTGATTCATTGTCATGGCACTGATTCATTGTCATAGTTTGATTCATTGTCATAGTTTGATTCATTGTCATGGCACTGATTCATTGTCATAGCTTGATTCATTGTCATAGCTTAATTCATTGTCATAGCACCGATTCATTGTCATAGCTTGATTCATTGTCATAGCACTGATTCATTGTCATAGCTTGAATCATTGTCATAGCACTGATTCATTGTCATAGTTTGATTCATTGTCATAGCACTGATTCATTGTCAAGGCACTGATTCATTTTCATAGCACTGATTCAATGTCAAGGCACTGATTCATTTTCATAGCACTGATTCATTGTCAAGGCACTGATTCATTTTCATAGCACTGATTCATTGTCAAGGCACTGATTCATTTTCATAGCACTGATTAATTGTCATAGCTTGATTCATTGTCATAGCACTGATTCATTGTCATGGCACTGATTCATTGTCATAGCACTGATTCATTGTCATAGCACTGATTCATTGTCATAGCACTGATTCATTATCATAGCACTGATTCATTGTCATAGTTTGATTCATTGTCATAGCACTGATTCATTGTCATAGCTTGATTCATTGTCATAGCTTGATTCATTGTCATAGCACTGATTCATTGTCATAGCACTGATTCATTGTCATGGCACTGATTCATTGTCATAGCACTGATTCATTGTCATAGCACTGATTCATTGTAATAGCACTGATTTATTTTAATAGCACTTATTTATTGTCATGGCACTGATTCATTGTCATAGCTTGATTCATTGTCATAGCACTGATTCATTGTCATAGCACTGATTCATTGTCATAGCACTGATTCATTGTAATAGCACTGATTTATTTTAATAGCACTTATTTATTGTCATGGCACTGATTCATTGTCATAGCACTGATTCATTGTACTAGCACTGATTCATTGTCATAACACTGATTCATTGTCATAGCACTGATTCATTGTCATAACATTGATTCATTGTCATAGCACTGATTCATTGTCATAGTTTAATTCATTGTTATAGCTTGATTCATTGTCATAGCTTGATTCATTGTCATAGTTTGATTCATTGTTATAGTTTGATTCATTGTTATAGTTTGATTCATTGTCATAGTTTGATTCATTGTCATAGTTTGATTCATTGTCATAGTTTGATTCATTGCCATAGTTTGATTCATTGTTATAGTTTGATTCATTGTTATAGCTTGATTCATTGTCATAGTTTGATTCATTGTCATAGTTTGATTCATTGTTATAGTTTGATTCATTGTCATAGTTTGATTCATTGTCATAGTTTGATTCATTGTCATAGCACTGATTCATTGTCATAGCACTGATTCATTGTCATAGCTTGTTTCATTGTCATACCACTGATTCATTGTCATAGCTTGATTCATTGTCATAGCACTGATTCATTGTCATAGCACTGATTCATTGTCATAGCACTGATTCATTGGTATAGCACTGATTCATTGTCATAGCACTGATTTATTGTCATGGCACTGATTCATTGTCATAGCACTGATTCATTGTAATGGCACTGATTCATTGTCATAGCACTGATTCATTGTCATAGCACTGATTCATTGTCATAGCTTGACTCACTGTCATAGCTTGATTTATTGTCATAGTTTGATTCATTGCCATAGTTTGATTCATTGTCATAGCACTGATTCATTGTCATAGCTTGATTAATTGTCATAGCATTGATTTAATGTCATAGCTTGATTCATTGTCATAGCATTGATTCATTGTCATAGCACTGATTCATTGTCATAGCACTGATTCATTGTCATAGCACTGATTCATTGTCATAGCACTGATTCATTGTCATAGCACTGATTTATTGTCATGGCACTGATGCATTGTCATAGCACTGATTCATTGTAATGGCACTGATTCATTGTCATAGCACTGATGCATTTTCATAGTTTGATTCATTGTCATAGCACTCATTCATTGTCATAGCACTGATTCATTGTCATGGCACTGATTCATTGTCATAGTTTGATTCATTGTCTTAGCACTGATTCATTGTCATGGCACTGATTCATTGTCATAGCACTGATTCATTGTCATTGTTTGATTTATGTCATAGCACTAATTCATTGTCATACCACTGATTCATTGTCATAGCACTGATTCATTGTCATTGCACTGATTCATTGTCATAGCACTGATTAAATGTCATAGCATTGATTTAATGTCATAGCTTGATTCATTGTCATAGCACTGATTCATTGTCATAGCACTGATTCATTGTCATAGCACTGATTCATTGTCATAGCATTGATTCATTGTCATAGCACTGATTCATTGTCATAGCTTTGATTCATTGCCATTACACTTATTCATTTGACATAGCTTGATTCATTATCATAGCACTGATTAATTGTCATAGTTTGATTCATTTTCATAGCACTGATTCATTGTCATAGCACTGTTTCATTGTCATAGCACTGATTCATTGTCATAGCACTTATTCATTGTCATAGCACTGATTCATTGTCATAGCACTGATTCATTGTCATAGTACTGATTCATTGTATTGACAATGATTCATTGTCATGGCACTGATTCATTGTCATAGCACTGATTCATTGCCATATCACTTATTCATTTGACATAGTTTGATTCATTGTCACAGTTTGATTCATTGTCATAGCACTGATTCATTGTCATAGCACTAATTCATTATCATAGCACTGATTCATTGTCATAGCACTGATTCATTGTCATGGCACTGATTCATTGTCATAGCACTCATTCATTGTCATAGTACTGATTCATTGTCATAGTTTAATTCATTGTCATAGTTTGATTCATTGTCATGGCACTCATTCATTGTCATAGTTTGATTCATTGTCATATTTTGATTCATTGTCATAGCACTGATTCATTGTCATAGTTTGATTCATTGTCATAGCACTGATTCTTTGTCATAGCTTGATTCATCATCATGGCACTGATTCGTTGTCATAGAATGATTCATTGTCATAGCACTGATTCATTGTCAAAACACTGATTCATTGTCATAGCACTGATTCATTGTCATAGTTTGATTCATTGTAATGTCATTAATTCATTGTCATAGCACTGATTCATTGTCATAGCGCTGATTCATTGTCATAGCTTGATTCATTGTCATAGCACTGATTCATTGTCATAGCACTGATTTATTGTCATAGCTTGATTCATTGTCATAGTACTGATTCATTGTCATAACACCGATTCATTGTCATAGCACTGATTCATTGTCATAGCACTGATTCATTGTCATAACACCGATTCATTGTCATAGCACTGATTCATTGTCATAGCACTGATTCATTGTCATAGCACTGATTCGTTGTCATAGCTCTGATTCATTGTCATAGCACTGATTCATTGTCATAGCACTGATTCATTGTCATAGCACTGATTCATTGTCATAGCACTGATTCATTGTCATAGCACTGATTCATTGTCATAGCACTGATTCATTGTCATAGCACTGATCCATTGTCATAGCACTGATTCATTGTCATAGCTCTGATTCATTGTCATAGCACTGATTCGTTGTCATAGCTCTGATTCATTGTCATAGTTTGATTCATTGTCATAGCACTGATTCGTTGTCATAGCTCTGATTCATTGTCATGGCACTGATTTACTGTCATAGCACTGATTCATTCTCATAGCTTGATTAATTGTCATAGCACTGATTCATTGTCATAGCACTGATTCATTGTCATGGCACTGTCTCATTGTCATAGCACTGATTCACTGCCATAGCACTTATTCATTTGACATAGTTTGATTCATTATCATAGCACTGATTCATTGTCATAGGTTGATTCATTGTCATAGCACTGATTCATTGTCATAGCACTGTTTCATTGTCATAGTTTGATTCATTGTCATAGCACTGATTCATTTTCATATTTTGATTCATTGTCATGGCACTGATTTATTGTCACAGTTTGATTCATTGTCATAGCACTGATTCATTGTCATAGCACTGATTCATTGTCATAGCACTGATTCATTGTCATAGTACTGATTCATTGTATTGACAATGATTCATTGTCATGGCACTGATTCATTGTCATAGCACTGATTCATTGCCATATCACTTATTCATTTGACAGAGTTTGATTCATTGTCACAGTTTGATTCATTGTCATAGCACTGGTTCATTGTCATAGTTTGATTCATTGTCATGGCACTCATTCATTGTCATAGTTTGATTCATTGTCATAGTTTGATTCATTGTCATATTTTGATTCATTGTCATAGCACTGATTCATTGTCATAGTTTGATTCATTGTCATAGCACTGATTCATTGTCATAGCTTGATTCATCATCATGGCACTGATTCGTTGTCATAGAATGATTCATTGTCATAGCACTGATTCATTGTCAAAACACTGATTCATTGTCATAGCACTGATTCATTGTCATAGTTTGATTCATTGTAATGTCATTAATTCATTGTCATAGCACTGATTCATTGCCATAGCGCTGATTCATTGTCATAGCTTGATTCATTGTCATAGCACTGATTCATTGTCATAGCACTGATTCATTGTCATAGCTTGATTCATTGTCATAGCACTGATTCATTGTTATAGCTTGATTCATTGTCATAGCACTGATTCATTGTCATAACACCGATTCATTGTCATAGCACTGATTCATTGTCATAGCACTGATTCATTGTCATAGCACTGATTCGTTGTCATAGCTCTGATTCATTGTCATAGCACTGATTCATTGTCATAGCACTGATTCATTGTCATAGCACTGATTCATTGTCATAGCACTGATTCATTGTCATAGCACTGATTCATTGTCATAGCACTGATTCATTGTCATAGCACTGGTTCATTGTCATAGCTCTGATTCATTGTCATAGCACTGATTCATTGTCATAGCACTGATTCATTGTCATAGCACTGATTCGTTGTCATAGCTCTGATTCATTGTCATAGTTTGATTTATTGTCATAGCACTGATTCATTGTCATGGCACTGATTTACTGTCATAGCACTGATTCATTGTCTTAGCACTAATTCATTGTCATAGCACTGATTCATTGTCATAGCACTGATTCATTGTCATGGCACTGTCTCATTGTCATAGCACTGATTCACTGCCATAGCACTTATTCATTTGACATAGTTTGATTCATTATCATAGCACTGATTCATTGTCATAGGTTGATTCATTGTCATAGCACTGATTCATTGTCATAGCACTGTTTCATTGTCATAGTTTGATTCATTGTCATAGCACTGATTCATTGTCATAGTTTGATTCATTGTCATAGCACTGATTCATTTTCATATTTTGATTCATTGTCATGGCACTGATTTATTGTCACAGTTTGATTCATTGTCATAGCACTGATTCATTGTCATAGCACTGATTCATTGTCATAGCACTGATTCGTTGTCATAGTACTGATTCATTGTATTGACAATGATTCATTGTCATGGCACTGATTCATTGTCATAGCACTGATTCATTGCCATATCACTTATTCATTTGACATAGTTTGATTCATTGTCACAGTTTGATTCATTGTCATAGCACTGATTCATTGTCATAGCACTGATTTATTGTCATAGTTTGATTCATTGTCATAGCACTAATTCATTATCATAGCACTGATTCATTGTCATAGCACTGATTCATTGTCATGGCACTGATTCATTGTCATAGCACTCATTCATTGTCATAGTACTGATTCATTGTCATAGTTTGATTCATTGTCATAGTTTGATTCATTGTCATAGCACTGATTCATTGTCATAGCACTGATTCATTGTCATAGCACTGATTCATTGTCATAGCACTGATTCATTGTCATAGCTCTGATTCATTGTCATAGCACTGATTCATTGTCATAGCACTGATTCATTGTCATAGCACTGATTCGTTGTCATAGCTCTGATTCATTGTCATAGTTTGATTTATTGTCATAGCACTGATTCGTTGTCATAGCTCTGATTCATTGTCATGGCACTGATTTACTGTCATAGCACTGATTCATTGTCTTAGCACTAATTCATTGTCATAGCACTGATTCATTGTCATAGCACTGATTCATTGTCATGGCACTGTCTCATTGTCATAGCACTGATTCACTGCCATAGCTCTTATTCATTTGACATAGTTTGATTCATTATTATAGCACTGATTCATTGTCATAGGTTGATTCATTGTCATAGCACTGATTCATTGTCATAGCACTGTTTCATTGTCATAGTTTGATTCATTGTCATAGCACTGATTCATTGTCATAGTTTGATTTATTGTCATAGCACTGATTCATTTTCATATTTTGATTCATTGTCATGGCACTGATTTATTGTCACAGTTTGATTCATTGTCATAGCACTGATTCATTGTCATAGCACTGATTCATTGTCATAGCACTGATTCGTTGTCATAGTACTGATTCATTGTATTGACAATGATTCATTGTCATGGCACTGATTCATTGTCATAGCACTGATTCATTGCCATATCACTTATTCATTTGACATAGTTTGATTCATTGTCACAGTTTGATTCATTGTCATAGCACTGATTCATTGTCATAGCACTGATTTATTGTCATAGTTTGATTCATTGTCATAGCACTAATTCATTATCATAGCACTGATTCATTGTCATAGCACTGATTCATTGTCATGGCACTGATTCATTGTCATAGCACTCATTCATTGTCATAGTACTGATTCATTGTCATAGTTTGATTCATTGTCATAGTTTGATTCATTGTCATAGCACTGATTCATTGTCATAGCACTGATTCATTGTCATAGTTTGATTCATTGTCATAGCACTGATTCATTGTCATAGTTTGATTCATTGTTATAGCACTGATTCGTTGTCATAGTTTGATTCATTGTCATAGTTTGATTCATTGTCATAGTTTGATTCATTGTCATAGCTTGATTCATTGTCATAGCACTGATTCATTGTCATAGTTTGATTCATTGTCATAGCACTGATTCATTGTCATAGTACTGATTCATTGTCATAGTTTGATTCATTGTCATAGCACTGATTCATTGTCATAGCACTGATTCATTGTCATAGTTTGATTCATTGTCATAGCACTGATTCATTGTCATAGTTTGATTCATTGTCATAGCACTAATTCATTATCATAGCACTGATTCATTGTCATAGCACTGATTCATTGTCATGGCACTGATTCATTGTCATAGCACTCATTCATTGTCATAGTACTGATTCATTGTCATAGTTTGATTCATTGTCATAGTTTGATTCATTGTCATAGCACTGATTCATTGTCATAGCACTGATTCATTGTCATAGTTTGATTCATTGTCATAGCACTGATTCATTGTCATAGTTTGATTCATTGTTATAGCACTGATTCGTTGTCATAGTTTGATTCATTGTCATAGTTTGATTCATTGTCATAGTTTGATTCATTGTCATAGCTTGATTCATTGTCATAGCACTGATTCATTGTCATAGTTTGATTCATTGTCATAGCACTGATTCATTGTCATAGTACTGATTCATTGTCATAGTTTGATTCATTGTCATAGCACTGATTCATTGTCATAGCACTGATTCATTGTCATAGTTTGATTCATTGTCATAGCACTGATTCATTGTCATAGTTTGATTCATTGTCATAGCACTGATTCGTTGTCATAGCTCTGATTCATTGTCATGGCACTGATTTACTGTCATAGCACTGATTCATTGTCTTAGCACTAATTCATTGTCATAGCACTGATTCGTTGTCATAGCACTGATTCATTGTCATGGCACTGATTCATTGTCATAGCACTGATTCATTGTCATAGCTCTGTTTCATTGTCATGGCACTGATTCATTGTCATAGCACTGATTCATTGTCATGGCACTGATTCATTGTCATGGCACTGATTCATTGTCATAGCACTGATTCATTGTCATAGCACTGATTCATTGTCATAGCACTGATTCATTGTCATAGCACTGATTCATTTGACATAGTTTGATTCATTGTCATAGTTTGATTCATTGACATAGTTTGATTCATTGTCATAGTTTGATTCATTGTCATAGTTTGATTCATTGTCATAGTTTGATTCATTGTCATAGCACTGATTCATTGTCATGGCACTGATTCATTGTCATGGCACTGATTCATTGTCATAACACTGATTCATTGTCATAGCACTGATTCATTGTCATAGTTTGATTCATTTTCCCTTAATGACAATTAATCAGTGTCCCGTAATTGACTGTAAATAGAGATTTAAAGCTTAATGACCTATAAAAAATTATTTATCTTCTTTGAGACTATTAAGAAATTCATAGCCAAAATTACTCCCTATCTTATACCTATGACTAATGGCGTAAGTATGAAGCTGCGAAGGGGCAACAGACCCCGGGGATGTATAAAATTTTGTATAAATGGTGTGTGAGGGTGTGTGTTGGGACGCACATTTAGGAGTTCTCCCCCGGGCGGCAGTAAGTCGCGGTACACCACTGTCCACCATGACATCCATACCTCATCCATTGCGTGTACCCCCAGGCTCCTGCTCCGCATAAAGTCCAGCAGAGAGCACACGGCCAAGCACAGTTTCAACGCAAAGTTTGGCTGTGACCCGGACGCAGCACTGCAGCTGTTCAAACATGCCCAGAACATGGGTCTCGCAGTTATAGGAGTAAGGTGAGTCCAGGCTTCGGGTGTGCTCCACGTTACACGTGAACGTAAGTTCTAACGTGTGTTGTGTGTAATGTTCAGACGTTTCAGAGGTGGAGGGGGAAAAGGTAAGCTTGGGTCTTCTGGTGTCAGGAGAGGGGCGTCACATAATGACATGTCAGTGTTACCTCGTGTGGGTGTTATGCCATCATGACACTCGGGACTGTCCAAAAGGTACGTCGCGATAATTTTGACATTCTGTACCTTTCTCCTGTGACAATATGATAGAAATCTTGGATCCCACCCCCAAAGTACGTTACACTTCAAACATAATTTTAAAATTTTACAAACTATATCCAATTAAATAAAATTCCCTCTAAAACACACTTCAATACTGACATCTTTTTTTCAGAATACATCCGGCACAACTGAAGCGGCCAGTTTCAGCTTGTTCGTGTGTGATCAAAATATAAATAAATGTGTGGCGTCACTTATGATTCAGACCCCCCCCCCCGCCCATCACGTGTCTCAAACTGTCAGAGATTCTTAGACCCCAATCACGCGTCGTGAGACGTACTTTGTAGATGGCCCTATTAAGAATGTGTCTTCACTCAGAAATGTTCCTAAAGATTGTGAGTTTTTTTTAAGGTTGCCTTTTAAACAAAAAAATGTTGAGAACCTCTGTGGCAGACTTTCAGGGTATCAGACTGTACTATCTTGTATCCATGATTTCTCCAGTTTTCATGTGGGCAGTCTCCCCGAAGTGGTTTCCTGTTTCGCCGCAAGCATAGCAGAGGCGTGTCGCGTGTTTCAAGCCGGAGAGGAGGTGGGCTTCAGTATGTCGGTGTTGGACATCGGAGGGGGGTTCCCTGGCGTTGATGCTGACCACATGACATTTGAGAAGGTCGGTGTCTTTATAACAAAAAGTGAAACTTAAATGAAGTCTTTGTTTTGTTTGACATTAAAGACTCAAAGACATAATTGTTGCACTGTATCCAACATCCAAAACACAGAGACATAATGGTGTCAATGTATCCAACATCCAAGACACAAAGACGTGGAAATCTATCCTAACTCGCGTCCGCCTTATTTCAGATCGCTGATGTAGTGAACGGAGCTTTAGATGAGCATTTCCCCGTGTCCAGGAATGTGAGAATCATCGCTGAACCAGGTCGTTACGTGGTGACCTCAGGGTTCACGCTGGCCGTCAGCATTATCGCAAAGAAAACGGTTGGACGGCGGCACTCGGATACAGGTACTCATAAAGAAATGGTAGTGTGGAGCCGTCTCTGTTGGGTGGATGTACTCAGACACAGGTACTCATAAAAAATGGTAGTGTGGAACCATCTCTGTTGGGTAGATGCACTCAGATACAGGTACTCATAAAAAATGGTAGTGTGGAACCATCTCTGTTGGGTAGATGCACTCAGATACAGGTACTCATAAAAATGGTAGTGTGGAACCATCTCTGCTGGATGGCGGCACTCGGATACAGGTACTCATAAAGAAATGGTAGTGTGGAACCATCTCTGATGGATGGCGGCACTCGGATACAGGTACTCCTAAAGAAATGGTAGTGTGGAGACGCCTTTGCTGGATATAGGAATACACCCAGTGGGCCTAAAATGTTAGATGCTGACGTCCGAAAGATGCCTTACACCCCCACTCCCCGTCCACATTTGAACAACTCCCTCCCCGGTCACTGCGCATGTCCTTACCTGTCCCTGTCACTGCGCATGTCCTTACCTGTCCCTGTCACTGCGAACGTCCATTTATTTTTCTTCTTTTTTTTTCGATTTCTAAATTCGACTTTTTAGGTAAGTCTGAATTGAAATGCCAGCGTAACGGCGGTCATCACATACGTCATTAGAAATTGTACGGTCATGTATTGAAATACTAGCGTCATACTGGTCATCACAAAAGCCATTAGAAATGTTGCCCCCTTTCCTGATGACAACGTACCCAAAATGGCATCAGTGGTATTCTCTGCTAGATGTACTTTAGAGATGTATCAGTTAAGTGGCGTACTCTTTGTTTTTTAAATTTAGGAGTCAAGTTTTAATTTTACTTTCGGAACTTGTGACAGCAATGTTTGTTTGTTTGTTTGTTTTAATATATAGTCTATATAAAAAGTACTTCAAAAAAACATAATTAAAACACAAACACTTTCTTTCTTTCAGTGGCATTGCAAGGCATGCAGGGTACTCGCTTGTTAATTTTACAAAATATTTTTTTGTTGTATACATTAAGTCTCTTTTTTTAAGTTTTCAGGGCTACCCCTCCAAAAAATTAATATCTACATGATGCGGCCCACTGGATCTTAATGTCCAACTTGAGAAGCTCTGTTTTAGTGCACCGTGGTTCTACCATACTCTGTCCATCTGGTTATCTTTTTTCACTCAAACAGGAACGTCTGACATTGGTAGCCCGTATGGTGTGAGTCAAGTGGCTGGTCCCAGTCCGAAAGACAAGCAGACGGTGGTGACAGATATAGACTGTGAGAACCACTCTGAACGCTTGATGTATTACGTCAATGACGGCATCTTCGGGTCATTTAACAACGTCTTTACTGACCATGCCGTCATATTCCCTAATCTTGTTTTGGTAAGTGATAGATTAACAACGTCTATACTGACCATGCCGTCATATTCCTTACCCTAACCTTGTGTTGGTAAATGATAGATTAACAACGTCTATACTGACCATGCCGTCATATTCCCTAACCTTGTGTTGGTAAGTGATAGATTAACGTCTTTACTGACCATGACGTCATATTCCCTAATCTTGTGTTGGTAAGTGATAGATTAACAACGTCTTTACTGACCATGACGTCATATTCCCTAATCTTGTGTTGGTAAGTGATAGATTAACAACGTCTATACTGACCATGCCGTCATATTCCCTACCCTAACCTTGTGTTGGTAAATGATAGATTAACAACGTCTATACTGACCATGACGTCATATTCCCTAACCTTGTGTTGGTAAGTGATAGATTAACGTCTTTACTGACCATGACGTCATATTCCCTAACCTTGTGTTGGTAAGTGATAGATTAACGTCTTTACTGACCATGACGTCATATTCCCTAACCTTGTGTTGGTAAGTGATAGATTAACGTCTTTACTGACCATGACGTCATATTCCCTAACCTTGTGTTGGTAAGTGATAGATTAACGTCTTTACTGACCATGACGTCATATTCCTTAATCTTGTTTTGGTAAGTGATAGATTAACAACGTCTATACTGACCATGACGTCATATTCCCTAATCTTGTGTTGGTAAGTGATAGATTAACGTCTTTACTGACCATGACGTCATATTCCTTAACCTTGTGTTGGTAAGTGATAGAAAAACAACGTGTTTACTGACCATGACGTCATATTCCCTAACCTTGTGTTGGTAAGTGATAGATTAACAATATCCATAATATACACCGACCCAATCTGATTTCCCGAAACCAAACCGAAAGTTAAAAATTACTTTCGACCGAAGCCGAAACCACAAGATTAACCAGGGGCGCCCACAGCCTTCAAAAAAATGGACGCACACCTTCCCGTCTCCTATCGTCATTGATCAGACCTTCTTAATCATATACTGCCAAATAAATGTCACCACATGCCATGACTCATATGTCTCATATTTGCAAAAGTACTCCAGCAAAACATAAAGCAAAACGGGCATATTTTTAATCATTTTCTCTTATTTCACCAATATTTCAAACATTTTACGCAAAGAACGGGCTACAAACATAATCTAGCCTAAGTATATTTACCGTCATATACCTTACGTAAACACGTTGCTTGGCAAATCAGTCATCATTGTCAACAAAGGCACACACAATTCTACGATGTCCTGTGGCATCGAAGTCTTTTATGACTTTAGTGACGTCAGGAAATATGTCGGTGTGGACATGCAGCAGCGTCAGAGCTGATAGTCGTTCTGATCCCATTGTTGAACGCATAGAACTCTTGAGACGGCGGAGTGTCAGAGCTGATAGTCGTTCTGATCCCATTGTTGAACGCATAGAACTCTTGAGACGGCGGAGTGCCAGAGCTGATAGTCGTTCTGATCCCATTGTTGAACGCATAGAACTCTTGAGACGGCGGAGTGCCAGAGCTGATAGTCGTTCTGATCCCATTGTTGAACGCATAGAACTCTTGAGACGGCGGAGTGTGAGAGCTGATAGTCGTTCTGATCCCATTGTTGAACACATAGAACTCTTGAGACGGCGGAGTGCCAGAGCTGATAGTCGTTCTGATCCCATTGTTGAACGCATAGAACTCTTGAGACGGCGGAGTGTCAGAGCTGATAGTCGTTCTGATCCCATTGTTGAACACATAGAACTCTTGAGACGACGGAGTGCCAGAGCTGATAGTCGTTCTGATCCCATTGTTGAACGCATAGAACTCTTGAGACGGCGGAGTGTCAGAGCTGATAGTCGTTCTGATCTCATTGTTGAACGCATAGAACTCTTGAGACGGCGGAGTGTCAGAGCTGATAGTCGTTCTGATCCCATTGTTGAACGCATAGAACTCTTGAGACGGCGGAGTGTCAGAGCTGATAGTCGTTCTGATCTCATTGTTGAGAGCATAGAACTCTTGAGACGGCGGAGTGTCAGAGCTGATAGTCGTTCTGATTCCATTGTTTAACGCATAGAACTCTTGAGACGACGGAGCGCCAGAGCTTATAGTCGTTCTGATCCCATTGTTGAACGCATATAACTCTTGAGACGGCGGAGCGCCAGAGCTTATAGTCGTTCTGATCCCATTGTTGAACGCATATAACTCTTGAGACGCCGTAGCGCCGAGAAGCTGCGTTCAGCTGTGGCGGATGTAACAGGCATCGTTAAAAGTACATGAAAAACAGTGTGCAAATTTGGGTATAAATCCTTCGTGAGTAAAAAACAGTCTTGCAAAGACACGGCAGTGTTGCTGACTTCTCCTTCACGCGCAGAAAGTTTGAACTTCCACCTCTCAATCTCTACATCAAGGATCATCTGAATTAATGAATGCCGCATAAGCTTCCCGAATTTTATCCATGTCATCCTTACTCAGACTGGATATATGTTGCGGCATAAGCATTTCTGCTGTCAAACGTCCTGATGATGCACAAATGCGGTTTTGAAGTTTTGTTATTAGGTGATCCAAAAAGGAATTGTGAACAATATCGAAAAATACAGGCGAACAGAGACTTTTAATGCATGTGGCTTTCTTTGCGGCTGATGATGTCAATGTGTCACATAATGATGATTCTGAATCAGATTCGGGTTCACTAGAATTTGAGGACACACTGGATATGTGGTTATCCAATAATAATGTCATTGCACAGAAAGTGCAGACATTCATAAACACATGCCTTAGAAAGATCCTTAACATCAAATGGCCAAATACAATCACCAACAAAGATCTATTAGAAAGGACATACCAGGTGCCCATTGATAAAGACATCATAAAGAAAAGATTGAGGTGGATTGGGCATACTCTGAGAAAACCCCCAGATAGCACCACCAGACAATGTCTAACATGGAATCCACAGGGAAAAAGAATACATGGAGACGCGAGCTAGAGACCGACACCCAAAATATGGGATACACCTGGAAGCAATTGGAAAGGAAAGCACAGGACCGGGATGAGTGAAAAATTCTTGTGGATGGCCTATGCCCCAGACGGAGTAAAAAGGCATAAGAAGAAGAAGAAGAAGGATATTTTTGGCAGCATCTTGTACCTGTGGCACATTTGTTGATGACGTTGATGTTGCTGATAAACCGGGCGTTGCAATTTTTTTAAAGAATGACGTAATACACAGTTTCTTTTTAGGAGGAGATTTTTCGCCGGTCTCACCTTTATTACTGTCACCCATTATTAAAAATTGAGGAAATACAAGAATACTGCAACGATTACAAAAATACAACGTGCTAGTGTAGACTACTTGAAGAACGACTTGAACGTAAACAAATATGGCCGCCCGGACATGCGCACGTCTTACAATAGAGATGTAAAAGTAATAAATACCCGGTAGTTGCATAGATATTTTTAAAAAGTTTCTAACGGTCACTCACATTCTCACAAGTCAGGGCTGAGGGGAACTCTTAAATTTGATATTTTTCATTTTGTTAATATTTTAATATTTAATTTAATAATTGAGTTCCGTGGTGCAGCGGTAAGGCGCTAATTGACTTTTATAAACAAATATTAATTTTGTAAATTTTAGTGGACGCACGTGCGTCCAGTGCGTCACGCTGCGGGCGCCCCTGAGATTAACTATACTTTCGTACGTAACCGAAACCGAAAGATTCAGATATTTCGAAACTAGTTTGCGCATGCGCTGATGAAAAGTATCGATATTTATATTCTTCTTATAAAAAATGAGATAATGATTTTAATAGATAAACATTTTAATACTTTGGCTATTGCCATTCGAATTAACAAGTAATTTAATTTTTTTTAAACTTAATTTTAAACTAGTATGGTAACAGAACATTTTGATTGGGGGGGAGAGGGGTCAAACTTCATGCAAAATACACCTTGGGTGCAGTGGCGTAGCGAGCTTAACTCGCGCCCGGGGCACAATACCTTTTTAGCGCCCCCCCCTATTCGAAAACCATACAATATTATATGTAAAATATACCATTTGGCGCCCCTTTGTGAGTAGCGCCCGGGGCATGATGCCCCCCTTGCACCCCCCTCGCTACGCCACTGCTTGGGTGCCTTTTCCTTTTATAATGTAATTACAACGCTACCTAGACATATTTGGTAGCGCTCGAAAGCTTAGCCTGTGCGTTTTTTATTGGTATGTCCCTCTAAAATGTCCAGACAGACCTTGGAGGAACACTTTGTTGCGTTGAACCAGACATTTTCGTCCAAACACGATTTCCTCACTGGTCGACATTTAAAATGTTCGTTTATCGGCAATTATTCATTGGCCGGCTAATTTTAGATTTGACCCAGAGGCAACAAAAGTTGAAAAAAATCTGAACTACGTTTCGTATGATCCTACATCAGGTCTACCACATAGTTATTCCACGACACAGTGCTACGTGAACAATCGTGTGTAGACGTTTCAGTCAAATTAAAGGCGATTTTATGCTTAATTATACAAAATTGAAATAAATATATTTATTTCTTGAAATATTATGAAATGTTTCATTATTCTCTTTCTTTAAATTTGTGTCAATATCACGTGACTAATTTAGTGGAATATTGTTTATTTCGTCACTGACAATGTTCATCAACATGATAATGATGCATTTCAATAAATAAATGAATTAATTAAGACTAAAGTTCCTTAATTTTTATTTACTTTTTAAATTTTAAAACAAAGGGAATAATGGAATACGATGAGTCACTTCCTTGTTTTGTCACGTGATAAGTACCAGCCATTGGTAGACTTTCTGCTACACATAACAACAGATAACAGCTGATCAGCCATTATCATTAATTTTAAAGCACAATGTTTGTCTCCGTCAGTGCTTCCCCCAGTGTTAATTAAAAATTTTACTTTTCAAAATATTCTTGAATACACGCGTTTCTTTAAATGACATTCATAAATGTGACAATAATTATAATTCAGTTATGATTAAAGGAAGAAAATTGTTTGCAGAAAAATTTGTGAGCGACTAGTGTGTTGCAGACAGCCTACCGGAAGTCTTACTCGTGCTTACGCTTATCACGTGACAAAACAATCGACTCATCGTAGTCCATTGAAAAGTTGTTGACAAAGGGGAGGGGAGGTAAAAATCGCCAAAAATGTGTTGACATAATTAATGGACAGCCCCTTTGCCTATCACAAATGTATGAGCATGATAATGATAAATCAAAATAAATATCACGAACGAATGAATTTAACAAACCTAGTTGTTCCCAAAATTTAGTTTTTGCAAGAAAAAATTAAAAAATAAAATATGACCATTTCTTTTCTTTTTTTTCGACATTATTATTTATATTTGCATAATTGAAATTTTATTTTTGGAAATATTTTACACATAGCTCATCAAGCAACTGTGACCATTATTTGCATACAATGACAGCAAGACGTCGAGCAAAAACAGAAAATATCATATTGCCAGCCGACAGACAGAGTGATAGTCTGACTTCTGGTAGACGACCTAATTTGCCGCCGAAACTGAAACAGAAATTCGGTTGGCCTCTATTCCATACCGTGTTGGAAAGTGATAGATTACCTTTGTCCTAAACTTGTGTTGGTACGTGATAGATGACCCATGTCCAAACCTTGTGTTTGCAATATCACTAGCAAGTTTAGTTTGGTTTATTGTTTACTACGTTCGAAGCCGAAACAACCAAAAAGTGTCAGAGGGATCCCCACATCAAAAAAAAAAAAGTCACATGACGTCGCTGATACTAACCTTTGTGACTCTGGCTATTCTAGGACCCCAGGGATCACGGCAAGAGAAGTGGTGGATCGTGTCACTCTAACCGGAAGTATCAGTCTATCATCTGGGGTCCCACGTGTGACGGGCTGGACTGCGTCTTGAAAGATTGCTGGCTGCCTGAGCTGGACGTTGGTCAGTGGTTGTACTTCCATGACATGGGAGCTTACACCATAACGTTGTCCTGTGACTTCAACGGCGTCCCAAGGCCCCTGAGATTCTATGTCTGTGATGTTTTCAGCTGGTGAGTAAAATCAGTGGCGGAAACCCGGGGGTGGGGGCGACGAAAAATCGATGTAGTTATGAAAACTTGGGGGCGATAGATGTGTACACCGGTTGGAGGTTTAATTAATTATAAAAATTAGGTTGGGGGGCAGTGGGTTGTTTAACAAATGTGTATGTCAGTTGGCATCAGTTGGCACCAGTTGGCATCAGTTGGCATCAGTTTGCACCAGTTGGCATCAGTTGGCACCAGTTGACATCAGTTGGCACCAGTTGGCATCAGTTGGAACCAGTTGGCATCAGTGATAGTTCTACTTGATTATAAATGAAGCACCGCGATCAAGCTGTGTGAAGGAAATAGAACAAGCTGTATGAAGGAAATAGTAGAACAAGCTGTGTGAAGGAAATAGTAGAACAAGCTGTGTGAAGGAAATAGTAGAACAAGATGTGTGGAGGAAATAGTAGAACACGCCGTGAGAAGGGAATAGTAGAACAAGGCGTGAGAAGGGAATAGTAGAGCAAGGCTATGTGGAAGCCAGACTCGAAAGATGGGACAATAATATAAGAACGTTTTGGCTAAGGGCCTTACTCGGCAGACTTATGATCTTACTCGAAAATGTTCTTACCTTACGGCATAGTCTTTCGATCCCAGCTTCAACACGCCTTGTTTTACCATTTAATTCTGCTTGAGTGTGCGGGCTAGGTTGATGGGATGTACTAGGCCAGCTGTTCTCAACGTGTGGGTCGCGACCCCTTTGGGGGCGGGTCGAACGACCCTTTCACAGGGGTCACCTAAGACCATTGGAAAACACATATACTCTACAGTTTTGAAGTAGAACGAAAATAATGTGTGGTGGGGGGGACTGTATAAAAGGGTCGTGGGGCAGTGACAGAGATGTTTCCAAAGTTCAATGAAATAATTATTGGGGGGGGGGGGGTTTGCGGGGGAGGGGGGGGGGCAATGGAATCACTGGGACGGGGATTTTTCTACATTTTGATCAATGTTTTCTATACTTCTGCTGTTTAAATTCAACAACTTTCTGTAGTTTTGTAACAGAGTAATTCGTGTTTTTTTTTTATAACGCTTGGCTGAGTTAGAGCAGTTGTAAAACTGTCATTTTGAAAACATAACAATAATTTATGGTCATAGTTTAAGAGAAATTGTGTGTTGTGTTTTACAGGCGCACTGTCTACCCCAGAGGGTGTGAAGAGACGTACATGAATGCTCCGCCTTTGCTAGACGAAGCTCATGTCTGGCATGTTGATTCTCCTCTGAAAATCATTTCCTGTCTTTTCCAAGACCCATTACTCACCGACCAGAAGCGACAATATGGGGTAACGGGCAGTTCCGGCTAATCAACCCTACGCTGTTACCGACCAGAAGCGACAATATGGCGTAACGGGCAGTTCCGGCTACTCAACCCTACGCTGTTACCGACCAGAAGCGACAATATGGCGTAACGGGCAGTTCCGGCTACTCAACCCTACGCTGTTACCGACCAGAAGCGACAATATGGCGTAACGGACAGTTCCGGCTACTCAACCCTACGCTGTTACCGTCCAGAAGCGACAATATGGCGTAACGGGCAGTTCCGGCTACTCAACCCTACGCTGTTACCGACCAGAAGCGACAAGATGGCGTAGCGAGCAGTTCCGGCTACTCAACCCTACGCTGTTACCGACCAGAAGCGACAAGATGGCGTAACGGGCAGTTCCGGCTACTCAACCCTACGCTGTTACCGACCAGAAGCGACAAGATGGCGTAACGAACAGTTCCGGCTACTCAACACTACGCTGTTACCGACCAGAAGCGACAAGATGGCGTAACGAGCAGTTCCGGCTACTCAACCCTACGCTGTTACCGACCAGAAGCGACAAGTTAAGCCAATGGCAATATTTTCCTCGACGTCTGTGAACGCCTTTTAATTGCAGCAATTTACTAACAATATACCTACGCAATTACATGAGGGTGTATAATAATTGAATAGTTTTAAAACTAGATTATTCAGAATATAATTATAGTATATAATTTAAAGCGATGGTTTTCAAGTGTGCGTTAGGATACCCCGAGGGGCTCTAAAATGCTCATTGGATTTATATTTTATAGATTATACCAGAATTTTTTAATTTTTTTTTCAAACAAATATATTAAACATTGAAGAAGGAAAATATTTAAAATTGACATATCATTTTCAGCCTTGATAAAGTCATGAAAAGTCATCAGTCGAACAGTACAAAGGTCATGAAAAGTCATCAGACACTTAAGCCATCAGGCATGAAAGTCATCAGACACCTAGGTCATCAGACACCTAATGTCATCAGACACCTATGTCATCAGACACCTATGTCATCAGACAACTAGTCATCAGACACTAATGTCATCAGACACCTATGTCATCAGACACCTATGTCATCAGACAACCAATTCATCAGACACCTGAGTCATCAGACACCTAGGTCATAAGACACCTATGTCATCAGACACCTAGGTCATCAGACACCTAAGTCATCAAACACCTAAATCATCAGACACCTAAGTCATCAGACACCTATGTCATCAGACACCTATGTCATCAGACACCTAGGTCATCAGACACCTAAGTCATCAAACACCTAAATCATCAGACACCTAAGTCATCAGACACCTAAGTCATCAGACACCTAAGTCATCAGACACCTAAGTCATCAGACACCTAAGTCATCAGACACCTAAGTCATCAGACACCTAAGTCATCAGACACCTAAGTCATCAGACACCTAAGTCCACTCTGCTCAATGGCAATATTGACCAATACACAAGCCGATTTATTTATTTATTGGGTGGGGGGGGGTTACGAGTAAATCACTAGGTTTTGGTGCTATCCAGTGCTGTAAATCACTAGGTTTTGGTGCTATCCAGTGCTGTAAACTCATAGTGTTACCCAGCTCCTTTGCTAACTTTCCCATGGACGCCATGAATTTGTCTGCTCTGGTCACAACCTTTTCTGTAAGCAACCTGAGATGATGCAATCCTCTTTCGTGGTCATCTACTCTGATGGCAGCCTGCTATGTCTGGCAGCATTCTGTTCTGATGACAACCTGCTACGGCGACAACCCGATCGTGTAGCCCCATGGTCACGATATTCATTGAACTCTGTGTCGAAACGGACCTGAGTGAAAATTGTCCAATTTGCAATTTTCCATTTGGTGTCACCCACCTGTTAGTTGTTACCCCCTGTCAGGGTATCACGCCCGTGGGCCATCTTAAAGCATGGGCACACTGGGCAATTGCCCAGGACCTCGCATTTCTAGGGGGCCTCAACTTTCTAAAAAGTTTCACGCTTCTAGGGGATCTCACCTTTCTAAAAGGCTTCAAGCTTCTAGGGGACCTCACCTTTCTAAAATGCCTCACCGGACTAGGAGGTCTTTCGCTTCTAGGTTCTGACGCTTGTATGAAGTCTCACCTTTCTAGGTTGCCTTACGCTTCTAGGAAGCCTCACGCTTCTAGGAGGCCTCACGCTTCTAGGACGCTTCACTCTTCTAGGAGGCCTCACGCATCTAGGAGGCTTCACGCTTCTAGGAGGCCTCAAGCTTGTATGAAGTCTCATCTTTCTTCACGCTTCTAGGAGGCCTTTCTAGGGTCATTCATTCACCCATATTATTAATGAATATTAAAAGAGCTACCGGTATAGGCAAATACATTTGCTTACAAAATGCCATGGGACGCTGGATTCCCAAGTTGTTCACATCAATTCATTTTTTTTAAATATGTGTTGGTACTTCTTTTAGAGAAATAATCAAGCGATTTCCGGGAATGGGGTGAAACGTTTTAAAATAAACCAAAGAGTTTGCAATAGGCGCCATATGTTCATAAAGTAGTAAACGATCAGAAAAATTTTATGGTAAGTGCGGCAGCCTGACGTTTGGGTCCAGGGGGGTCCTGGGTCCATACTACGGTTCTGGTTGAAGTAACCTTAGCTTTTTTAAACTTTCTATTTACTAAATGTTTTGTAAACTGATACTGCTCCCACTTCCCTCAAATAAATCACGTATTGATCTTTGCCAACTGATCATGTCACGTTTACATAATTTGTTTCACGTATATTCAATTTATATTAAACAACATATAAAAACTAAAATTTTCATATAAGCCTTTTTTTTTTTTCAAATTTGTTTGCATTTTTTGTAATTGTAAGTAATTTATCATTTATGTGATGTGAACAAGGGGGGGGGGGGGGGTAGTTTTTGTCTAAGTTATTTCATGTAAAATCTAATGAGATATATTTAAACCCAAATACGTCACATTTACAAAGCACAAAGCAACAGATATACAATTAATCTCCACACCAAAACACGCAATCATTTTCTCCTTAAGAAACAGAAAAACATTTTTCGGGGGGCGAGTGGGGTGAGGCTGAACATTCGATAGAATGTTTTGTCATAGGCATCGAGTAATTGTTCCAAGTTTCAGTTAGATAGGGTGACGAGAAATGTGTCAATTAGCCGTGCGAAGATTTTTGACACGAACACAATTGAAGAAAATATTTAAAAAATCAACTAGACAACCCCTAGAGCATGGGCGCCTGTAGATGGGTCAAGGTGGGTCACATGCAGAGCCGTCTTAAGGCATGGGCCTTCTGGGCACTGGCCCAGGGCCTCAAGCTTCTAGGGGGCCTCGCGCTTCTAGGACACTCTTTTTTTTTTTTTTTGGCAATTTAAATTGATTAAAAAGATGAGTGGACAGCACATTTCCCAATTTTAACCCACGATATTATTGGAACATTCCAAAATTAATTTTATACATCACAAATTGGAGACTTCTTAAAGGGGAATAACTCAATAAGTTTTACTTCTCCCAGATATGAGTCGAAAAAATAAAGTAAGAATTTGTGTTTACAATCATGATAGACTAAGATGTTAGCCCTGGGCGGTAATAACCCTCTGGGTGGCCTAATGCTTGAGGGGGCCTCATGCCTCTAGGGCACCTCACACTTCTAGAGGCATTATGCTGCCAATGTTATTAGTGAATATTGAAATATTTCTGGTAATTTATTTTGCTTTCAAAATGAAAGTGAGAAGTCCATTTTTTATATATATTTTTTTAATAACTTTAGAAAAGTTGCTTTTGATAAATTATCGAGTCTTACAGAAAGCACCAAAAATTTTTAATATTTAGTAACTTAAATGCAAACTGTTATAGTAGTTAGTAATTCCAAACAAACTTTTTAAGTTACCGGGTAATGCATTTATTTGGAAATTCCCACTGTCTCAGTTTCCCCTCGAGTAAATTACATATTAATAAATATATGGCAACTTTTGTAAATTGTTAATTTCTTCTCTTTATACAACTTAGATACAATTTTTTTTTAATGATATGTTTTAAATACCCATACAAATTCTATAGACCTTTTCTACAAAATAGATTTTCTTATCATTTATTGTAACTGTAAATTTTGGAAAAACCTCCTTAAGTATTAAATTAAATCCAAAATGATAATCATTAAATTAATATACTAATATATTGTTAGTCGGATTGTTTAAATTGTATTTTTTAATTCGTGCATTTATTTAGGGTCGGTTCACACGATCACACTTTCCTTCAAGCATTTGATTCAATTCGTGTATGAAGCCTTGTCACAACTTTCAAATTACTATTTGATCAAATTCCCCCAAAAAGAAACCGCGCACAAAATAGTGCGTTCATACAACAATTTGACGCGAAATTTGATCATGTGAGCTGACGCTTACGTAGTATTTTAAACAAATAAAAAGATTCAAAATAAAATTGTGAAACACAATTATTCTTTTGATCCAGAACCCTGCCGGAAAAGCTCTATCTTGCGGCACGGGGCTGGTGAGTCTTTGCCCAGTGCCACCGATGCTGTTAAGGCGGCCCTGGTCAACAGATTAATTATATTATAAAGAAATTAAAACATAATTTCAAATAAGTAGAAATAAATCAATTTACACAAGACAAGTTTTTATTTTCTCGGTTATCTCCCGTTAGTCATTTAATTATTTTTTTTTTAAATTAAAAATTAATTACTGCCTACACACTTGTTTTTAATCCTCTGGACTCACTTTGTTATTTTATTTCACAAAATTTTCAAACAAATTAAATTTTGTAATTAGTAAAGTAATTTCATTGAATACATTTACAAGGATATGATATGAATCTGTCTTCTATTTTCTGGCAATAACAATCTCAGTTCTTAGCGAAGTTGTCAACGAATGCGTGAGATGCTTGTCAAATGAAATTTGGGAATTAAGAGATGAAATCATGAAATCTGCTTACAAAGTTACCTTCTAAATTTCAAGGCAATGGTTCCCAAAGGGTAGTGCTTACGGGTGGCCCCAATGGGGGTGCTACCCAAATGAATGGTTTTTTTTTTTATATTTGACTTAATCATTGTGTTTACACATATGTTGTGTAATGGATAATGGATAGTTGGATGAGTGGATATTTGATTTAACATATTTTGATGTTATAAATTGTTTAAAGATAAGCACATTAGGTTTATAGATATTCTTGTGATGACACTCTTGCTATAATGCATTTCTGATGTAATGTATATATGATAAAATGTATACGTGATATCATTTACATGTGGTGTAATGTATATGTGATATAATGTACATGTGATGTAATGTATATGTGATTTAATTTATTTGTGATGTAATGTATGTGTGATATAATGTATATGTGATATAATATGTATGTGATATAATGTATATGTGATATAATATGTATGTGATATAATGTGATTTTTAAAACTTTCATTCTTATGCAGATATTGCCCTCAAATTGTACTTATTTAAAATTTGATTATTTTGCACCTATTCCTCTCTGTACAGCTATTTCCCCCAAACAGCGGTTTTCCCCTGTGCAGCTATTTCTCTCTATACAGCTATTTCTGTCTGTACAGCTTTTTAACTGTGTGCAGCTATTCCCCTTGTACCACTATTTCCCTCGACATCCATTTCTCTATGTTCAGCTATTCCCCTTGTACCACTATTTCCCTCTACATCTATTTCTCTCTGTACATCTATTTCTCTCTGTACATCTATTTCTCTCTGTACAGCAATTTCCCTCTAACCGTTGCTTCTATTGTCACTTAATTCAAATCAGATTTCTTAAATTTTCGCCTCTTCTTTTAAAGAACACTTAACTCAGTTGTAACCAAGACAAGCCTAATATTTCATTGTACTGTCCCATGAGTCGTAGAGGAAGAAACTCGTTGCACCGTTGGCTAAGATTGGAACATAGCCGTAAAGACTTTTAAAGTCTGGCTCAGGGTTTCTTTCAGGCATACCTCCGGGGGAAAAAAAAAGGGGGGGGGGGGGGGGGATTGCACTAAATTTTAAAACAAAAAATTAAGAATTTACTGGTTGCTTATAAATAGTGGACGTTTCATCAATAATTATTAAATCGAATGCTTTTCTGATTTTTTAACACAATTTTGGGAATAGAGTAAAATCATTTTAAAAAAAATACTTAGCCTTTATTTATTAAATCCCCAACGACTTTTCTCTGCTAATATGATAATAATAAACAATCTTCCCCAGCTGTTTGAACTATTTAAAAAAAATATTTTAAGATGATAATCCAGTAGAAAGAATATATATATTTTTAAACAACGTATTTTAAAAGAGTATTTCGATTATCTTGTAAATGCCACTATTGGTAGTAGTTAAAAAACATTCTATGGCATTGGTAAAAAATTGTTTTAAAGTATAATATCAAAGAGGCAAGTTGTAATGATCTGAAGCAAATTATAGAAGTTTAAAAATCTTTATTAACATTTCAATCAACTGAATATTGAGAAATTAAAATTTATTTTATACGAACAAAATCACACTTTAGTAAATATATGATGTCTTCTTAACAATTATGTCGGTTAAATCTGATTTATAAATACATACCAATTTTGAAAACCCATAAAGATTTAGTCTATAGCCTTTTGTACAGAAAAGCCTTTTTTTTTCTTTTTGACTTTGGTGAAACTTGGAAATATTTAGAAATAAACGTATGTTTTTGGTTTTTCTTTTTCGTTCACAATTAAAAACTATTTTAGCATTTCTTTTTTGTGATGGATACCTTTTTTCGGGAGGAATTCTTTTTAAAAATTTAAAAAATATTTTGTAGTAAATTCATTATTTTTTATGCAGTTCACTCCAAAAATATTTTAAATAAAAACTTAAAAAAAACACATTACTTTTCAATTTTAAAAAATTGTTTGCATAACACAGTTAGTCAAGCAGAGACGTCGCTTGACTTTTTGTGGCACCCCTTCTACTTTTCGGTTTTATCCTTCCCTACCTAGCAGTAAAAGTTGATAATTTAATGTAATTACAGCCCAACTTTAAGCCCCTAAAATATACGAGGCCCCATGCAGCTATACGGTTTGCAGACCTCACACGATGGCTCTTAGGTCAAATGACACATAAAATCTTAACTAGCATCTCTCCCGTTGCTCTCCAGTTAAGTGTATAATGATGCGAAACTAAATTTAACAATTTTAATCAAACATTTTCCGGGCCTATAACGTTTTAAGGGGCGAGTCTAAGCTATGAAGTATCTCTCGATAAAAAAGCATACCCTAAGGGCTCTCAACTGGACTGAATTTATTTAATATTGGGCTGGTGGAAGAGTTAGTGATGTCCTGTTATTATGGTAATTTCTAGCGCTTCCCACACAAATGTCTGAAATGTTTACATCAGTGGCACTTCATCTCATGTAGGGCCCTGGCCTGCTCTACCACATTCTTATCAAAACATTCACATCATCTATACTCCAAAATGCACCTCGTCATTGATAAATAATCGCACATTTTCTGGTTAGGAAAGCCATCGGGATGCTTGATTGCTGCACTACTTCTCCGATAAAAATGGCAGCATTACTTGCCCTGACAACAAATTTTGGTGCTCGTATATACACTGCCCAGCGGCGTGCCTAGTGTTAGCGCCACCCTAGGTGGGTTAACTTTTTTGCCTCGCTACCTTTCTCGATAGAAACTCTGCAGATGTCAAAAAATCCCGCCGCTCAATCTAAAGAAAAAAGGGACACCTGGGAAGACCAAAGTTTCGCCCCCCCCCCTTTCTACGTCACTGGCGTGAGTCTTTGGTGCCAGGGGACAAGATTAATTGTTACTCTCTCCCGCACCCCCACTAAACTCTGAAACCCATTATTTTCATCCATTAACACTATAGCCCATTAGATGCCCCCGCTAGTCTGGCGCCAGGGGAAATATGTCCCCTATACCCACCTTAGCTACGCCTCTTTCCAATGGCACATTGCCTCCGAAAATCTTAAATGCCCCCCGGGGGGAATTGTCTGAAAGAAACACTGGTCTGGCTATGGTTGGAACACAGTCGCGTAGTCTTTAATCTGTTAACTAAGCCACAAAGTAAACTAGCTTCAAATGGAACTATCGAATCATATTGCTATGAATGTGTTTAGCCAAAATTGTATGGTCACCTAGTTCATGGGTTCTCAACCTTCCTAATACAGTTCCTCGTGCTGTGTTGACCCCACGGCCATTAAATTATGTTCGTTGCTACATCATAACTGAAGAGCATATGTGTTTTCAGATGGTCTTTTTCAGATGGTCTTAGGCGACCCCTGGAAAAGGGTCGTGTGCCCCCCAAAGGTTGAGAACCGCTGACCTAGTTAGTGTTTTCTTTCAATCCAACTACCTGCCCACCAATATACTTATTTATCAATCCACCTTTCTGTCAACTTATTTCACACACACTATTCAACTCTTCCTCTCTCTATCTCGCTCTACCTTCCTCTCTCGCTCTCCTCTGTCTCACTTTCTCTCCATCTCCCTCTCTCTCTTATTCTACTTTCAGTTTTCATTACGATCTTTCATCTACACTTTCATCCACATATTTTCCTCCTACTGTCTGTACAGTGTCGTGGCAAGACAAGTTTGAGACATTTTCATCCACATATTTTCCTCCTACTGTCTGTACAGTGTCGTGGCAAGACAAGTTTGAGACATTTTCATCCACATATTTTCCTCCTACTGTCTGTACAGTGTCGTGGCAAGACAAGTTTGAGACATTTTCATCCACATATTTTCCTCCTACTGTCTGTACAGTGTCTTGGCAAGACAAGTTTGAGACATTTTCATCCACATATTTTCCTCCTACTGTCTGTACAGTGTCGTGGCAAGACAAGTTTGAGACATTTTCATCCACATATTTTCCTCCTACTGTCTGTACAGTGTCTTGGCAAGACAAGTTTGAGACATTTTCATCCACATATTTTCCTCCTACTGTCTGTACAGTGTCTTGGCAAGACAAGTTTGAGACATTTTCATCCACATATTTTCCTCCTACTGTCTGTACAGTGTCTTGGCAAGACAAGTTTGAGCCGCCATCATTCTATGTATTCCAGAGCTCCATGTCTTAGTTACCTCTACTACCAACACTGAACCACATACCGCGCCCCACACACAGTGCCCCTCAAACCACGACCCACACCATGCCCCTCACATCGTGCCCCATACAGAGGGATTTTTAAAAAATAGATTGCCTTAATTTTTCTACTCGATAAATGGTCGTCTATCTATCTATCTATCTATCTATCTATCTATCTATCTATCTATCTATCTATCTATCTATCTATCTATCTATCTATCTATCTATCTATCTATCTATCTATCTATCTATCTATCTATCTATCTATCTATCTATCTATCTATCTATCTATCTATCTATCTATCTGTCTGTCTGTCTGTCTGTCTGTCTGTCTGTCTGTCTGTCTGTCTGTCCGTCCGTCCGTCCGTCCGTCCGTCCGTCCGTCCATCCATCCATCCATCCATCCGTCTGTCTGTCTGTCTGTCTGTCTGTCTGTCCGTCCGTCCGTCCGTCCGTCCGTCCATCCATCCATCCATCCATCCATCCATCCATCTATCTATCTATCTATCTATCTATCTATCTATCTATCTATCCATCTATCTATCTATCTATCTATCTATCTATCTATCTATCTGTCTGTCTGTCTATCTATCTATCTATCTATCTTTTTCCTTCATCCACACACACAAACTCCCGGACACAGATCCACCCACCACAGCAGGTGCAGACAACTCCCCAAAGTACATAACAAAGTACAAAAGAAAGAAAAAACACCGGAAAGCGAGTGATCAAATTTCGACAAAATAAACTGATTCCTCCTCTCTTACATCATCCAGGTAGTTGCAGATGCCTGCAGGTAGTTGCAGGAAATTCACAACACGGAAACGCATGCACCTTTAAAATATGCTAGAGCGAAGTCTGAAAGTCTGTGGCATCAACCTGTACCCCCCTCCCACACCCACCTTCCCACACCCACACAAACGCACACACACACAGCGGTTTATCCTCAAAACAAGCTCGTTAGAGTTCAACAATCAGTAGAGATGGGATAAATATTGGTCCATCTGTCACAGTAGAGATGGGGTAAATATTCGTCCATCTGTCACAGTAGAGATGGGAATAATATATAGCAATCTGTCACTTATATATTTCAAGGCTCTCAAATTATGTGAATAACTTTTTTAAATTTCCATATATCCCTATTATACTCGTTTATTTAAATATATATATTATTAGATGTTTTATATTGCTCGGTACCCCAGCCTAGGGCAAGGCTCACCGCGCTGTACATAAAAATATTAGAAAAAGAGACATAATCGTGACAATAACATAAAATACATTATGTAATAAAGAACAGCTGTATAAAGACAATACAAAAACAAATGCATATTCAACCCATCCACCACAGAACTTTTACATGACAAGCCATGGACGGCGGCTAGCAGCATCGTTTATCGGTCAGATGTGGGGAATCAGTCGGGGTAGTGGAGTTTAAAGAGATGTGTTTTGAGTGCAGTTTTGAAGGCCAGTGTGGTTGGTATATTGCGGATGTGTAGTGGCAGAGAATTCCATTGTTTGGGGCGCAGAAAAAGAAAGATCGTTCCCCATATGTTTGAGTACGTGTCTTAGCAACGGACAGAATACGCGTGTCTGCGGAGGAGCGAAGCTGTCGAAGGGGTGAATAGACAGAAAGATGTTCGGTTAGATAGGAAGGGAGGAATATGAGAAAATGTTATGACAGAGAACAGACAGCTTGTAATCAATGCGTGCACGTATAGGAAGACAATGAAGTGAGTGAAGTAGTGGAGTGACATGATCAAGTTTTTTTTTTTTGCCTTTAGAACTAGCCTAGCAGCTGAATTTTGAACCTTTTGTAGTTTTTCTATGAAGTGTTTTGGTGAACCTGACAGAAGAGAGTTGCAATAGTCAAGACGAGAGAGAACAAGAGCACAGACTAGGGTTTTTGTTTCACTATAACTGTGAGGTAGTGGCGGATGGAGCTGATCTGACGGATAACGGTGTAGGCAGAACGACAAATGTGAGAGATATATTTATCAAGAGACATGTTGTTAGAAAGAATATAACCAAGATTCCTAGCAGAGGGTGTAAACTGTATGTCGGCGTTACCTAATTGAAATGAGGTTGGGAGAGTTGAGGTAGAGGATGATTTGTGATTTTGAATGAGGAGTGCTTCCGTTTTGTCATCATTAAGCTTCAACTTGTTGAGTGACATCCATGACTTGACATCACCAATGCACTCCCGCAAATTCTGGACAGAGAGGGTTGGGTATGCTTGTATAGCTGCGTGTCATCTGCGAATGACTGGCTCTCAACAGCATGCCTCCCAAGCAAGAGGAGCAGTGGCCTGGTATACAATGTGAATAGAACCGGGCCCAAAACTGACCCCAGTGGCACTCCGTACACCAAATCAGCACCTAATCCCTAATATACACTTTTATGTATATCCTTAATACACACTATTATATATGGCTGCGACTAGTCGTACCCGGGCACCAGAAGTGAGAGGTTGAGTCAAATGGTACCCGGGTGCGAATGGCGGCGCTGCGTGTCCTGGTCCATTTTGACGAAATGCTATTCGCATGTCATTTGTGGTAGTTTATTTTAATTAAACTGAAGAATTAAGTTTACAAACGTATAGTTTATTCAATTATCTTTCACTTGATACCTCATTCGGTCTTACAAACCCGACAATACTATTTTAAATAGTTTTTTTAAAATCTCAACCTCTAACTTCTGGTACCCGGGTACGAATAGCCACTTCGTTCATATATATCCCTATTTATACACGTTTATATATTCCCCATTGTATCATTTGCTTTGCTCAACATGCATCCCCTGATTGCGCCTGGACTCCCTGTTCATAAAGACTCTCTGTTTTTAAGGACTCCCTATTCTAGAAGGCTCTATGAGTAAGCCAGGTAACTCTATGAGTGAGCCAGGTAACGCGGCAACAGGTAAGAAATGGAACCAGGGAATGCTGAGAGTCTGGCGAATGGTGTGGTTATACTGGAACTTGAACCCATACCATAGGTTGTTACCCTACACGCTGTGAACTAATGTATGGCGCTCGGAATTGGGGCAAGGGTGGCGGTTTTCATCAGAGCGCCCCCCCCCCTCATAGCGTGTTTTGAATATAGAGATAAGGACACAACGTGCACCAAACTTCTTTTGGCGCCCCAACCACCCCTCCTGCCAACCTACACCCCCAGTCACCCCCACCCCTCCTGTCGCCGCAACCCCTTTTTCACGCCCCTGAACTATTTTAACCATACTCTCACATTAACATCATGCTCACATTACTCTTACACCACACTCTCACATCATACTCACACCACACTTTACTCACTCTCACATCACTCTTACACCACACCCACACACTGTTGCGTCACTTTCAAACCACACTCTAAATACTCTTACGTCACCCTCATGCCACACGCACACTCACACATCACATTTACACACTCTCTTGTCACACTCAGTGACACACACCTTGCACTCTTAATCACACTCACCAAATAAATGAGAACCATTGCTTTGGTTCTAGATATGGAGTACCCCAAGTCTAATTATAGAATTGTAACTCTGAGAGCTCTCTAACCTTAAACCCTCTGAGCTCACATTATGTTGGCTTAAAAGTGATGTAAGATTGAAATAAAAGACAAGTCTATTTGTAGGTAGGGAAACCACGTGATGATGGTGTACACTCAATGGTGAACTCACTTGATTGTGTGAGTACGATGTTTGGTGAACTCACTTAATTGCAAGTGTACGGTGAATGGTGAACTAGATTGTGCCTACACTAAATAATGGACTGAGACGCCATTGTGTACAATGATATCTGTACTTACGTTGCAGTGGGAAAATGTAGGGAGTTAATTTAGTGGCTGGACGTAGGCCTTATCGAGCCGTGATGACAAAGTCCTGTTATCTGCAAGGACAACGTCCTATATAAAGAGGTAATTAAATTCAAAAATCGCTTCTAGCGTTTGGTGGAAACTCCTCACTTAGTCAGATAAGACACGCTGTTTCCTCATCATGACCTACATATCCATCAGTCGCGACTAACTATGGTAAGAAACTCCTCACTTAGTCAGATAAGACAATCTGCTTCCTCATCATGACCTACATACTTATCCACTAGTCGCGACTGGTATGATAAGAAATGCAACTCCTTTTCTCACAAACAACTGATCACAAACTGCACTCGTGGTGGCTAGAGATGGGGGGGGGGGGGGGGACAAGGTCGGGGGCACCCCGCCCGCCCCCCACACCCTTGCGTAACGTGTTACTGCGGGAAAAACAGATCGTGACAGTTTACCTGGCACGCAGATTCGTACTCACCACTGTTTGATCATTTCATCGGTATCGATATGTCAATATTCTATTATTAGCACCTGACTCATGATTTTGCTCCAGCAATACTACTCAACCACAATCCCCTCTTCTACGAAATTTCAAGTCTATTTTTAGAGTTGAGTAAGGCAACAACAACAACAAAAAAAAGCATTGCTTAGTGAGGCGGGGGATGGATGGTTGTGTGAGTCATGATGAGGCTTTAAATCAATGACAGCCGCGAGGCGCTTATCCGTGTGAGCCATGAGGCAGTCATCAACAGTGTCAGTCATCGACGTTAATCGGTAATCACACAATGGTCCGTCACGTTCTTTGATGTCAACCACAACAAACACGGGGGGGGGGGGCAGTGTTGACATGGCGTAACTAAACAGGATTGTGGGAGGCGGGGGGGGGGGGCTGTGAGCAAGGCAGTGACGTTATGGAGTTGCCCGACGATACCAGTGGGGGCGCTGGGAATCTCTTGTATTATATATCAGCAGGTCGTAACTCGACAAGGCAAGGGCTCAGCTTTTTGGTAACAAGGGAAAATCTGGAGTGGAGAGTCTGAGACCATGCATGGCTTTGAACAAATGTATCTCTATCGGACATGACCAGAGATTTGGACAGGGCTGTCAACTGTCCGTTAATTTACGGACAGCCCGTAAAAACTTAACCTAAAATAAATTGTCCGCAAATTTTTGTAAGAGCTTTAAGATGTCTGTGTGTCCCACCTTGATTCTCAGCTTTTCTTTTCTGTCCCACCTTGCCTCTCAGCATTTCTTTTGTGTCCCACCTTGATTTAGACTTAATGGGATGGCTCGTATGTCCCACCTTGTATGATCTTAATGGGGTGGCTTGAGCGTCCCACCTTGTATGATCTTAATGGGATGGCTTAAGTGTCCCACCTTGTATGATCTTAATGGGATGGTTTGTATGCCCCACCTTGTGTGTCCCACCTTGTATGTCCCACCTTGTGTGTCCCACCGTGTGTGTCCCACCTTGTATGATCTTAATGGGATGTCTTGTGTGTCCCACCTTGTGTGTCCCACCTTGTATGATCTTAATGGGATGGGTCTTCACAACGCCAAGAATCCCATATATTACAATGCCCCAATAATATTATGTTAATGCCTGATAGTCATGTGATAGCCGTATGATAGTCATAGTGAGGTATTCATAGACACAAAGTGATACGATTATTTGACATAACACAATAGTACACAGTGTCATCCACATACATAGCATAACACAATAGTACACAGTGCCATCCACATACATAACATAACACAATAGTACACAGTGCCATCCACATACATAACATAACACAATAGTACACAGTGCCATCCAGATACAGTCATGTGGAGATGTGAATGGTTTTATTAGCCTCATAGTTCTCTAACACGTTGATTTTAAAGACGTGTCTGTAAGCGTCAGTTCACACGATCAGGTTAGCTTCAACTTTTGCGCCAAATTTATGTATGAACGCGCCATTTTGTGCATGGTTTCTTTTTTTTAGACAGAAATGGGAATTGGATGAAATAGTAATTATAAAGTTTTGACAAGGCTTCCTACAAAAATTGCACCGAACGCATGATCGAAAATTTGATCGTTTGAATGTAACGGGATGTCTCTCAATGTGTCTGTCAGATTTGTAGAGATATTGTATATATTATTGTCCATACATTTTATTTGATGGATTTGGCAGGCCTAGACAGGACCCTGGATAGGACCCTGGACAGGACACTAGACGGGACCCTGGACAGGACCGTGGACAGGAATGTGGACAGGACCGTAGACAGGTCCGTGGACAGGACCGTGGACAAGACTGGACAGGATCGTGGATAGGACCGTGGACAAGACTGTGGACAGGACCGTGGACAGGACCGTAGACAGGCCCGTGGATAGGACCGTGGATAGGACCCTGATGTTTAGATGAAATTTCCTTGTAATTTATATGTTAAACCTAAACATATCTTGTTCCACTAAACATTTCTTGTTCCACTAAACATTTCTTGTTCCACTAATCATTTCTTGTTCCACTAAACATATCCTGTTCCATCATATATTTATGACACTGGAGTCAGGTATTTATATCGATACCATACTAATTGACTGTTAGTCTCTCAATTCATCTCTTTATCTTTAGTTCATCATACTCTCTATACCAGCTTCCTTGCTGGCGTTTTCCCGGAGTCACTGATTCGGGAAACTCTGTGAGAGTTTATTCTTCACAATCAATAAGTCCACTTGTTCATATTTCCGTTGCCTATAATTAACAATGGTGACAGTTTTCGCCTTCATCAATGACAGCTGATTGGATGGGACACATACACGCGTGTCATCACCGCGTCACAGCTGATTGGATGGGACACATACACGCGTGTCATCACTGCGTCACAGCTGATTGGATGGGACACATACACGCGTGTCATCACCGCGTCACAGCTGATTGGATGGGACACATACACGCGTGTCATCACCGCGTCACAGCTGATTGGATGGGACACATACACGCGTGTCATCACCGCGTCACAGCTGATTGGATGGGACACATACACGCGTGTCATCACCGCGTCACAGCTGATTGGATGGGACACATACACGCGTGTCATCACTGCGTCACAGCAGATTGGATGGGACACATACACGCGTGTCATCACTGCGTCACAGCTGATTGGATGGGACACATACACGCGTGTCATCACCGCGTCACAGCTGATTGGATGGGACACATACACGCGTGTCATCACTGCGTCACAGCTGATTGGATGGGACACATACACGCGTGTCATCACTGCGTCACAGCTGATTGGATGGGACACATACACGCGTGTCATCACTGCGTCACTGCTATTTTGGTCTTTTAGTTTTCAAGGACACTGCAATCTAGCCAAGGCTGGAGCCCATTACTTTAAGTTTGTACAATTATCTGTATTGATATTGGTACAATTGTTTGTAAAATTATTTGTATCAATGGTTTTTTTATAGTTGTTTGTATCAATGTGTGTACACTTGCTTGCCTTGTATCAATATGTGTACACTTGCTTGCCTTGTATCAATATGTGTACACTTGCTTGCCTTGTATCAATATGTGTACACTTGCTTGCCTTGTATCAATATGTGTACACTTGCTTGCCTTGTATCAATATGTGTACACTTGCTTGCCTTGTATCAATATGAGTACACTTGTTTGCCTTGTATCAATATGTGTACACTTGCTTGCCTTGTATCAATATGTGTACACTTGATTGCCTTGTATCAATATGTGTACACTTGCTTGCCTTGTATCAATATGTGTACACTTGCTTGTCTTGTATCAATATGTGTACACTTGCTTGCCTTGTATCAATATGTGTACACTTGCTTGCCTTGTATCAATATGTGTACACTTGCTTGTCTTGTATCAATATGTGTACACTTGCTTGCCTTGTATCAATATGTGTACACTTGCTTGCCTTGTATCAATATGTGTACACTTGCTTGATTTGTATCAATATGTGTACACTTGCTTGCCTCGTATCAATATGTGTACACTTGATTGCCTTGTATCAATATGTGTACACTTGCTTGCCTTGTATCAATATGTGTACACTTGCTTGCCTTGTATCAGTGTTTTTGCAAGTGTTTGTCGCAATACAAAATGTTTTACCTTTTTTTTTTTGTAGTGCAACTGTAGTGCCATTATGCTGCCCCTGTAGTGCAATTGTAGTGCCATTATGCTGCCCCTGTAGTGCAACTGTAGTGCCTTATACTGCCCCTGTAGTGCAACTGTAGTGCCATTATGCTGCCCCTGTAGTGCAATTGTAGTGCCATTATGCTGCCCCTGTAGTGCAACTGTAGTGCCATTATACTGCCCCTGTAGTGCAACTGTAGTGCCATTATACTGCCCCTGTATTGCAACTGTAGTGCCATTATGCTGCCCCTGTAGTGCAACTGTAGTGCCATTATGCTGCCCCTGTAGTGCAATTGTAGTGCCATTATGCTGCCCCTGTAGTGCAACTGTAGTGCCATTATACTGCCCCTGTAGTGCAACTGTAGTGCCATTATACTGCCCCTGTATTGCAACTGTAGTGCCATTATGCTGCCCCTGTAGTGCAACTGTAGTGCCATTATGCTGCCCCTGTAGTGCAACTGTAGTGACATTATACTGCCCCTGTAGTGCAACTGTAGTACCATTATACTGCCCCTGTAGTGCAACTGTAGTGCCATTATGCTGCCCCTGTAGTGCATTGTAGTGCCATTATACTGCCCCTGTAGTGCAACTGTAGTGCCATTATGCTGCCCCTGTAGTGCAACTGTAGTGCCATTATGCTGCCCCTGTAGTGCAACTGTAGTGCCTTATACTGCCCCTGTACTGCAACTGTAGTGCCATTATACTGCCACTGCAGTGCAACTGTAGTGTCATTATACTGCCCCTGTAGTGCAAATGTACTGCCATTATACTGCCCTTGTATTGCAACTGTAGTGCCATTATACTTCCCCTGTAGTGCAACTGTAGTGCCATTATACTGCCCCTGTAGTGCAACTGTAGTGCCATTATACTGCCCCTGTATTGCAACTGTAGTGCCATTATACTGCCCCTGTAGTGCAACTGTAGTGCCATATACTGCCCCTGTAGTGCAACTGTAGTGCCATTATACTGCCCCTGTAGTGCATTGTAGTGCCATTATACTGCCCCTGTAGTGCAACTGTAGTGCCATTATGCTGCCCCTGTAGTGCAACTGTAGTGCCATTATGCTGCCCCTGTAGTGCAACTGTAGTGCCATTATGCTGCCCCTGTAGTGAAACTGTAGTGCCATTATACTGCCCCTGTAGTGCAACTGTAGTGCCATTATACTGCCCCTGTAGTGCAACTGTAGTGCCATTATACTGCCCCTGTAGTGCAACTGTAGTGCGATTAAAATGCCCCTGTAGTGCAACTGTAGTGCCATTATGCTGCCCCTGTAGTGCAACTGTAGTGCCATTATACTGCCCCTGTAGTGCAACTGTAGTGCCATTATACTGCCCCTATAGTGCAACTGTAGTGCGATTATACTGCCCCTGTAGTGCAACTGTAGTGCCATTATACTGCCCCTATAGTGCAATTGTAGTGCCTTATACTGCCCCTGAAGTGCAACTGCAGTGCCATTATACTGCCCCTGTAGTGCAACTGTAGTGCCATTATGCTGCCCCTGTAGTGCAACTGTAGTGCCATTATACTGCCCCTGTAGTGCAACTGTAGTGCGATTATACTGCCCCTGTAGTGCAACTGTAGTGCCATTATACTGCCCCTATAGTGCAACTGTAGTGCCATTATACTGCCGCTGTAGTGCAACTGTAGTGCCATATACTGCCCCTGTAGTGCAACTGTAGTGCCATTATACTGCCCCTGTAGTGCAACTGTAGTGCGATTATACTGCCCCTGTAGTGCAACTGTAGTGCGCTTATACTGCCCCTGTAGTGCAACTGTAGTGCGATTATACTGCCCCTGTAGTGCAACTGTAGTGCCATTATACTGCCCCTATAGTGCAACTGTAGTGCCTTATACTGCCCCTGTAGTGCAACTGCAGTGCCATTATACTGCCCTTGTAGTGCAACTGTAGTGCGATTATAATGCCCCTGTAGTGCAACTATAGTGCCATTATGCTGCCCCTGTAGTGCAACTGTAGTGCCACTATACTGCCCTTGAAGTGCATTGTAGTGCCATTATACTGCCCCTGTAGTGCCATTATACTGCCCCTGTAGTGCTAATGTAGTGCCATTATACTGCCCCCGTAGTACATTGTAGTGCCACTGATTGCAATGTTTGTACTGTTAATATAGCATTGTTTAGCGATTGTTTGTATCATCTGGGGTGAAGGGGGATGGGGGGGGCGCCTTTTTGTATAGTAGTCAGTAGGTCCGTGTCCTTTGTGTACCGTCTGACCTTGATCGCATGACGCATAACGTCAATACCTGTTGCGACGTTGATCATTTGACCAGTCCCCCCCCCCCAAACCCACCGTGTGGTCGGTCACCTGGAGTTCAGCTGGCCTTTCGCCTATACAGTCATCTGATACAACCAGGCGTATGTCCTTCAACGGTCGTAAGGTGCGAGTTGGGATACAATGGGACTGTCACAACCCACTGACCATGACGCATCGTGAACAAAACCCCCCGGAGCTGGACACCAACTGGTCAGGACACAATGCCAGAGCGACCCGTGACTTTGCTGATGCAGTGGCGTAGCGAGGGGTGAGCAAGGGGGCATCATGTTCCGGGCGCTACTCACAAAGGGGCGCCAAATGATATATTTTACATATAATATTGTATGGTTTTCGAATGGGGGGTGGCGCTAAAAAGGTATTGTGCCCCGAGCACGAGTTAAGCTCGCTACGCCACTGTGCTGATGTATGATGTATGTCTAAATTGTGTTGTTTCTTCTGTCTAATTGTCTTTCCCTTGACACATGCTTTCAGGTGCCCAAACGTTCAACTAATAGGTTCACTGGACAAGTGCCATCACGTATGTCTAAAGTTTAATGGAGTCTTACAACCGCTGTACAATATGACCCTTCAGGTGGGAACTAGAATTTTGCACTGGTAACTGAGGTGTTTATGTGGAGGGTGTGGGGGGGGGGGGGCAACTCGTAGGAATTAGGTCCTTCAAAACAAAGGCCGATAACCTACCTAGTAACCGCATGACACCAGAGTGTGGCCGAACCTGAAGGCAAGTCAATTGACCTTGACTGGAACATTGGAAGAAATAAAATTAACTGGTGTCACCAAAATGTCTTATTGAGTACGGTTTACCTTGCCGATGTGCCGGTTTGGTGCGGACGTGGGGGGGGGGGGGGGGGGTTGCGAGGTAGGGTGATGGTGGCCATCGTACGATGGGTCAGTAGTTCAAGCGATAAGTGACCGGCGACTGGAGATTACAGAAATTGTTACTTAACTTAACACAAAGAGTTGCACTCGCCTTTGTCTGACTACTACGTCCCAAAGACGGAATAAGCGGGTTAGTAGATTAAAAAGGTGGAGGGGGGGGGGCGGCAGGGGGGCAGGGTTAAAGTTGTTAAGTTTGAACCTTGTTTCAAATTTTAAAAGAAAACTGGCACGCTTTGTGGGCATGCCGTTTGGGCCATAGTTCAAAGGTCAAGTAATTAATGTTATTTATCCACAAAAATTTTCCTGTTAGATTTGGGTAAAACCAGATTTTTAACATCTTGAATGGGTTCAAAGGATAGAACACGGCTGGAAATCAGGTCACACACACACTATCATAAAAACAAAATTAAGTGCATTTTAATGATTAATTTAATATAGTTTACGTTAACTGATGTTTAGTTATTGTTTAGTTATTGTTGTGTTTTTGTTGTGTTTTTCACAGCTTGAAGTTCTCAATTAAATATCTCTGTTAACACGGTGAATTGTTGTCTGGTCACATTGTTGTCTGGTCACATTGTTGTCTGGTCACATTGTTGTCTGGTCACATCATTGTCTGGTCACATCATTGTCTGGTCACATCATTGTCTGATCACATCATTGTCTGGTCACATCATTGTCTGGTCACATCATTGTCTGGTCACATCATTGTCTGGTCACATTATTGTCTGGTCACATAATTGTCTGGTCACATCATTGTCTGGTCACATCATTGTCTGGTCACATCATTGTCTGGTCACATCATTGTCTGGTCACATCGTTGTCTGGTCACATTGTTGTCTGGTCACATCGTTGTCTGGTCACATTGTTGTCTGGTCACATCATTGTCTGGTCACATCATTGTCTGGTCACATCATTGTCTGGTCACATCATTGTCTGGTCACATCATTGTCTGGTCACATCATTGTCTGGTCACATCATTGTCTGGTCACATCATTGTCTGGTCACATCATTGTCTGGTCACATTATTGTCTGGTCACATAATTGTCTGGTCACATCATTGTCTGGTCACATCATTGTCTGGTCACATCATCGTCTGGTCACATCATTGTCTGGTCACATCCTTGTCTGGTCACATCATTGTCTGGTCACATTATTGTCTGATCACATAATTGTCTGGTCACATTGTTGTCTGGTCACATCGTTGTCTGGTCACATCATTGTCTGGTCACATCGTTGTCTGGTCACATTGTTGTCTGGTCACATCATTGTCTGGTCACATCATTGTCTGGTCACATCATTGTCTGGTCACATTGTTGTCTGGTCACATCATTGTCTGGTCACATCATTGTCTGGTCACATCATTGTCTGGTCACGTCATTGTCTGGTCACATCATTGTCTGATCACATCATTGTCTGGTCACATTGTTGTCTGGTCACATCATTGTCTGGTCACATTGTTGTCTGGTCACATCATTGTCTGGTCACATTGTTGTCTGGTCACATTGTTGCCTGGTCACATCATTGTCTGGTCACATCATTGTCTGGTCACATTGTTGTCTGGTCACATTGTTGTCTGGTCACATCATTGTCTGGTCACATCGTTGTCTGGTCACATCGTTGTCTGGTCACATCATTGCCTGGTCACATTATTGTCTGGTCACATCATTGTCTGGTCACATCATTGTCTGGTCACATCATTGTCTGGTCACATTGTTGTCTGGTCATATCATTGTCTGGTCACATCATTGTCTGGTCACATCATTGCCTGGTCACATTGTTGCCTGGTCAAATCATTGTCTGGTCACATCATTATCTGGTCACATCATTGTCTGGTCACATCATTGTCTGGTCACATCATTGTCTGGTCACATCATTGTCTGGTCACATTGTTGTCTGATCACATCATTGTCTGGTCACATCATTGTCTGGTCACATCATTGTCTGGTCACATCATTGTCTGGTCACATCATTGTCTGGTCACATCATTGTCTGGTCACATCATTGTCTGGTCACATCATTGTCTGGTCACATTTTTGTCTGGTCACATCATTGTCTGGTCACATCATTGTCTGGTCACATTATTGTCTGGTCACATCATTGTCTGGTCACATTGTTGTCTGGTCACATCATTGTCTGGTCACATTGTTGTCTGGTCACATCATTGTCTGGTCACATCATTGTCTGGACCCATTATTGTCTGGTCACATCATTGTCTGGTCACATCATTGTCTGGTCACATTGTTGTCTGGTCACATCATTGTCTGGTCACATCATTGTCTGGTCACATCATTGTCTGGTCACATCGTTGTCTGGTTACATTGTTGTCTGGTCACATTGTTGTCTGATCACATCATTGTCTGGTCACATCATTGTCTGGTCACATCATTGTCTGGTCACATTATTGTCTGATCACATCATTGTCTGGTCACATTGTTGTCTGGTCACATCGTTGTCTGGTCACATCATTGTCTGGTCAAATCATTGTCAGGTCACATTGTTGTCTGGTCACATCATTGTCTGGTCACATAATTGTCTGGTCACATCATTGTCTGGTCACATTGTTGTCTGGTCACATCATTGTCTGGTCACATCATTGTCTGGTCACATCATTGTCTGGTCACATTGTTGTCTGGTCACATCATTGTCTGGTCACATCATTGTCTGGTCACATCATTGTCTGGTCACATGGTTGTCTGGTCACATTGTTGTCTGGTCACATCATTGTCTGGTCACATCATTGTCTGGTCACATTGTTGTCTGGTCACATCATTGTCTGGTCACATTGTTGTCTGGTCACATTGTTGTCTGGGCACATCATTGTCTGGTCACATCATTGTCTGGTCACATTGTTGTCTGGTCACATCATTGTCTGGTCACATTGTTGTCTGGTCACATTGTTGTCTGGTCACATCATTGTCTGGTCACATTGTTGTCTGGTCACATCATTGTCTGGTCACATCATTGTCTGGTCACATCGTTGTCTGGTCACATTGTTATCTGGTCACATTGTTGTCTGGTCACATTGTTGTCTGGTCACATTGTTGCCTGGTCACATCATTGTCTGGTCACATTGTTATCTGGTCACATTGTTGTCTGGTCACATCATTGTCTGGTCACATCATTGTCTGGTCACATTGTTGTCTGGTCACATTGTTGTCTGGTCACATCGTTGTCTGGTCACATTGTTGTCTGGTCACATTGTTGTCTGGTCACATTGTTGTCTGGTCACATCATTGTCTGGTCACATTGTTGTCTGGTCACATTGTTGTCTGGTCACATTGTTGTCTGGTCACATTGTTGTCTGGTCACATTGTTGTCTGGTCACATCGTTGTCTGGTCACATTGTTGTCTGGTCACATTGTTGTCTGGTCACATCATTGCCTGGTCACATTGTTGTCTGGTCACATCATTGTCTGGTCACATTGTTGTCTGGTCACATTGTTGTCTGGTCACATCATTGCCTGGTCACATTGTTGTCTGGTCACATTGTTGTCTGTTCACATCATTGTCTGGTCACATTGTTGTCTGGTCACATTGTTGTCTGGTCACATCATTGCCTGGTCACATCATTGTCTGGTCACATTGTTGTATGGTCACATCATTGCCTGGTCACATCATTGTCTGGTCACATTGTTGTCTGGTCACATCATTGCCTGGTCACATTGTTGTCTGGTCACATCATTGCCTGGTCACATTGTTGTCTGGTCACATCATTGTCTGGTCACATCATTGTCTTGTCACATTGTTGTCTGATCACATCATTGTCTGGTCACATCATTGCCTGGTCACATTGTTGTCTGGTCACATCATTGTCTGGTCACATCATTGTCTGGTCACATTGTTGTCTGATCACATCATTGTCTGGTCACATTGTTGTCTGGTCACATCATTGCCTGGTCACATTGTTGTCTGGTCACATCATTGTCTGGTCACATCATTGTCTGGTCACATCATTGTCTGATCAGATCATTGTCTGGTCACATTGTTGTCTGGTCACATCATTGTCTGGTCACAACATTGTCTGGTCACATCATTGTCTGATTACATCATTGTCTGGTCACATCATTGTCTGATCACATCATTGTCTGGTCACATCATTGTCTGGTCACATCATTGTCTGGTCACATCATTGTCTGGTCACATCATTGTCTGGTCACATTGTTGTCTGGTCACATCATTGTCTGGTCACATCATTGTCTGGTCACATCATTGTCTGGTCACATCATTGTCTGGTCACATTGTTGTCTGGTCACATCATTGTCTGGTCACATCATTGTCTGGTCACATCATTGTCTGGTCACATCATTGTCTGATCACATCATTGTCTGGTCACATCATTGTCTGGTCACATCATTGTCTGGTCACATCATTGTCTGGTCACATCATTGTCTGGTCACATTGTTGTCTGGTCACATCATTGTCTGGTCACATCATTGTCTGGTCACATCATTGTCTGGTCACATCATTGTCTGGTCACATTGTTGTCTGGTCACATCATTGTCTGGTCACATCATTGTCTGGTCACATTATTGTCTGGTCACATCATTGTCTGGTCACATCATTGTCTGGTCACATCATTGTCTGGTCACATCATTGTCTGGTCACATTGTTGTCTGGTCACATCGTTGTCTGGTCACATTGTTGCCTGGTCACATCATTGTCTGGTCACATCATTGTCTGGTCACATTGTTGTCTGGTCACATTGTTGTCTGGTCAAATCATTGTCTGGTCACATTGTTGTCTGGTCACATTGTTGTCTGGTCACATCATTGTCTGGTCACATCATTGCCTGGTCACATCATTGTCTGGTCACATCATTGCCTGGTCACATCATTGTCTGGTCACATCATTGTCTGGTCACATTGTTGTCTGGTCACATTGTTGTCTGGTCACATTGTTGTCTGGTCACATTGTTGTCTGGTCACATCATTGTCTGGTCACATTGTTGTCTGGTCACATTGTTGTCTGGTCACATTGTTGTCTGGTCACATTGTTGTCTGGTCACATTGTTGTCTGGTCACATTGTTGTCTGGTCACATTGTTGTCTGGTCACATTGTTGTCTGGTCACATTGTTGTCTGGTCACATCATTGTCTGGTCACATCATTGTCTGGTCACATCATTGTCTGGTCACATCATTGTCTGGTCACATCATTGTCTGGTCACATTGTTGTCTGGTCACATCATTGTCTGGTCACATCATTGTCTGGTCACATCATTGTCTGGTCACATTGTTGTCTGGTCACATCATTGTCTGGTCACATCATTGTCTGGTCACATTGTTGTCTGGTCACATCATTGTCTGGTCACATTGTTGTCTGGTCACATTGTTGTCTGGTCACATCATTGTCTGGTCACATTGTTGTCTGGTCACATCATTGTCTGGTCACATCATTGTCTGGTCACATCGTTGTCTGGTCACATTGTTATCTGGTCACATTGTTGTCTGGTCACATTGTTGTCTGGTCACATTGTTGCCTGGTCACATCATTGTCTGGTCACATTGTTATCTGGTCACATTGTTGTCTGGTCACATCATTGTCTGGTCACATCATTGTCTGGTCACATTGTTGTCTGGTCACATTGTTGTCTGGTCACATCGTTGTCTGGTCACATTGTTGTCTGGTCACATTGTTGTCTGGTCACATTGTTGTCTGGTCACATCATTGTCTGGTCACATTGTTGTCTGGTCACATTGTTGTCTGGTCACATTGTTGTCTGGTCACATTGTTGTCTGGTCACATTGTTGTCTGGTCACATCGTTGTCTGGTCACATTGTTGTCTGGTCACATTGTTGTCTGGTCACATCATTGCCTGGTCACATTGTTGTCTGGTCACATCATTGTCTGGTCACATTGTTGTCTGGTCACATTGTTGTCTGGTCACATCATTGCCTGGTCACATTGTTGTCTGGTCACATTGTTGTCTGTTCACATCATTGTCTGGTCACATTGTTGTCTGGTCACATTGTTGTCTGGTCACATCATTGCCTGGTCACATCATTGTCTGGTCACATTGTTGTATGGTCACATCATTGCCTGGTCACATCATTGTCTGGTCACATTGTTGTCTGGTCACATCATTGCCTGGTCACATTGTTGTCTGGTCACATCATTGCCTGGTCACATTGTTGTCTGGTCACATCATTGTCTGGTCACATCATTGTCTTGTCACATTGTTGTCTGATCACATCATTGTCTGGTCACATCATTGCCTGGTCACATTGTTGTCTGGTCACATCATTGTCTGGTCACATTGTTGTCTGATCACATCATTGTCTGGTCACATTGTTGTCTGGTCACATCATTGCCTGGTCACATTGTTGTCTGGTCACATCATTGTCTGGTCACATCATTGTCTGGTCACATCATTGTCTGATCAGATCATTGTCTGGTCACATTGTTGTCTGGTCACATCATTGTCTGGTCACATCATTGTCTGGTCACATCATTGTCTGATTACATCATTGTCTGGTCACATCATTGTCTGATCACATCATTGTCTGGTCACATCATTGTCTGGTCACATCATTGTCTGGTCACATCATTGTCTGGTCACATCATTGTCTGGTCACATTGTTGTCTGGTCACATCATTGTCTGGTCACATCATTGTCTGGTCACATCATTGTCTGGTCACATCATTGTCTGGTCACATTGTTGTCTGGTCACATCATTGTCTGGTCACATCATTGTCTGGTCACATCATTGTCTGGTCACATCATTGTCTGATCACATCATTGTCTGGTCACATCATTGTCTGGTCACATCATTGTCTGGTCACATCATTGTCTGGTCACATCATTGTCTGGTCACATTGTTGTCTGGTCACATCATTGTCTGGTCACATCATTGTCTGGTCACATCATTGTCTGGTCACATCATTGTCTGGTCACATTGTTGTCTGGTCACATCATTGTCTGGTCACATCATTGTCTGGTCACATTATTGTCTGGTCACATCATTGTCTGGTCACATCATTGTCTGGTCACATCATTGTCTGGTCACATCATTGTCTGGTCACATTGTTGTCTGGTCACATCGTTGTCTGGTCACATTGTTGCCTGGTCACATCATTGTCTGGTCACATCATTGTCTGGTCACATTGTTGTCTGGTCACATTGTTGTCTGGTCAAATCATTGTCTGGTCACATTGTTGTCTGGTCACATTGTTGTCTGGTCACATCATTGTCTGGTCACATCATTGCCTGGTCACATCATTGTCTGGTCACATCATTGCCTGGTCACATCATTGTCTGGTCACATCATTGTCTGGTCACATTGTTGTCTGGTCACATTGTTGTCTGGTCACATTGTTGTCTGGTCACATTGTTGTCTGGTCACATCATTGTCTGGTCACATTGTTGTCTGGTCACATTGTTGTCTGGTCACATTGTTGTCTGGTCACATTGTTGTCTGGTCACATTGTTGTCTGGTCACATTGTTGTCTGGTCACATTGTTGTCTGGTCACATTGTTGTCTGGTCACATTGTTGTCTGGTCACATCATTGTCTGGTCACATCATTGTCTGGTCACATCATTGTCTGGTCACATCATTGTCTGGTCACATCATTGTCTGGTCACATTGTTGTCTGGTCACATCATTGTCTGGTCACATCATTGTCTGGTCACATCATTGTCTGGTCACATTGTTGTCTGGTCACATCATTGTCTGGTCACATCATTGTCTGGTCACATTGTTGTCTGGTCACATTGTTGTCTGGTCACATCATTGTCTGGTCACATTGTTGTCTGGTCACATTGTTGTCTGGTCACATTGTTGTCTGGTCACATCATTGTCTGGTCACATCATTGTCTGGTCACATTGTTGTCTGGTCACATCATTGTCTGGTCACATCATTGTCTGGTCACATCATTGTCTGGTCACATCATTGTCTGATCACATCATTGTCTGGTCACATCATTGTCTGGTCACATTGTTGTCTGGTCACATCATTGTCTGGTCACATCATTGTCTGGTCACATCATTGTCTGGTCACATCATTGTCTGGTCACATCATTTTCTGATCACATCATTGTCTGGTCACATCATTGTCTGGTCACATGATTGTCTGGTCACATTGTTGTCTGGTCACATCATTGTCTGGTCACATCATTGTCTGGTCACATTGTTGTCTGGTCACATTGTTGTCTGGTCACATCATTGTCTGGTCACATCATTGTCTGGTCACATTATTGTCTGGTCACATTGTTGTCTGGTCACATCATTGTCTGGTCACATCATTGTCTGGTCACATTGTTGTCTGGTCACATTGTTGTCTGGTCACATCATTGTCTGGTCACATCATTGTCTGGTTACATTGTTGTCTGGTCACATTGTTGTCTGGTCACATCATTGTCTGGTCACATCATTGTCTGGTCACATTGTTGTCTGGTCACATTGTTGTCTGGTCACATCATTGTCTGGTCACATCATTGTCTGGTCACATTGTTGTCTGGTCACATCATTGTCTGGTCACATTGTTGTCTGGTCACATCATTGTCTGGTCACATCATTGTCTGGTCACATTGTTGTCTGGTCACATCATTGTCTGGTCACATCATTGTCTGGTCACATTGTTGTCTGGTCACATCATTGTCTGGTCACATCATTGTCTGGTCACATCATTGTCTGGTCACATCATTGTCTGGTCACATCATTGTCTGGTCACATCATTGTCTGGTCACATCATTGTCTGGTCACATCATTGTCTGGTCACATCATTGTCTGGTCACATTGTTGTCTGGTCACATCATTGTCTGGTCTCATTGTTGTCTGGTCACATCGTTGTCTGATCACATCATTGTCTGGTCACATCATTGTCTGATCACATCATTGTCTGGTCACATCATTGTCTGATCACATTGTTGTCTGGTCACATCATTGTCTGGTCACATTGTTGTCTGGTCACATCATTGTCTGGTCACATTGTTGTCTGGTCACATCATTGTCTGGTCACATCATTGTCTGGTCACATTGTTGTCTGGTCACATCATTGTCTGGTCACATCATTGTCTGGTCACATCATTGTCTGGTCACATCATTGTCTGGTCACATCATTGTCTGGTCACATCATTGTCTGGTCACATTGTTGTCTGGTCACATTGTTGTCTGGTCACATCATTGTCTGGTCACATTGTTGTCTGGTCACATTGTTGTCTGGTCACATCATTGTCTGGTCACATCATTGCCTGGTCACATCATTGTCTGGTCACATCATTGCCTGGTCACATCATTGTCTGGGATCTGACATAATGTCTGTGTAACACGATCAAATCAAAGAAAGACAAGAACAAAATGCCATACAGTTAGTGGATAAGCTGAACTTTGGCGCCTTCGAACAAATAATAGCCGCATTGACTTCCTTTCCTTTCTCTTTGGTTACTGCCCTTCGATTTCAAAACTAGTTTAAAAACGTGTCAGAAGAAAGTCATAATATTGAAATAATCAACACAGCATTGTCAGTCTTTGATGTCTACACTTCTCACTGAATCAGATCATTATAACTGACATGGAAAAAACGTGGAAAAAAAACATGTAAAAAACGTGGAACCTTACTGTAATAATTGAGAGCTTGCCTGACATTATTGTAATCATCCTAAACATAAAATAATATTGAAATTATGAATGTTTAGGTGGCCACACTGAGGGTTGGCCACACTGGGGGTTGCGACACACTGAGGGTTTGGACACACTGAGGGTTTGGACACACTGAGGGTTGCGACACACTTGGGGTTGCGACACACTGAGGGTTTGGACACACTGAGGGTTTGGACACACTGAGGGTTGCGACACACTGAGGGTTTGGACACACTGAGGGTTTGGACACACTGGGAGTTGCGACACTGCGGGTTGGTCCCAATGAGGGTTGCGACACACTGGAGGTTGCGACACACTGAGGGTTTGGACACACTGAGGGTTTGGACACACTGAGGGTTTGGACACACTGAGGGTTGCGACACACTTGGGGTTGCGACACACTGAGGGTTTGGACACACTGAGGGTTTGGACACACTGAGGGTTGCGACACACTGAGGGTTTGGACACACTGAGGGTTTGGACACACTGGGAGTTGCGACACTGCGGGTTGGTCCCAATGAGGGTTGCGACACACTGGAGGTTGCGACACACTGAGGGTTTGGACACACTGAGGGTTTGGACACACTGAGGGTTGCGACACACTGCGGGTTGCGACACACTGAGGGTTTGGACACACTGAGGGTTGCGACACACTGAGGGTTCGGACACACTGAGGGTTGCGACACACTGGGGGTTGCGACACACTGGGGGTTGCGACACACTGGGGGTTGCGACACACTGATGGTTGCGACACACTGAGGGTTTGGACACACTGAGGGTTGCGACACACTGAGGATTTGGACACACTGAGGGTTTGGACACACTGAGGGTTGCGACACACTGAGGGTTGCGACACACTGAGGGTTTGGACACACTTAGGGTTGCGACACACTGAAGGTTGCGACACACTCTTTTCACGACGAGCCACGCCAAATATATTGTGTGAATATTGATCTGGTGTTGTTTCTTTGAGTATTGGTTCTCTTGACGGCAGTTTTAAACGTTATGAAAGCCAAATTAGATGTTTCAATCAAATCTAGCCAAATTAGATGTTTCAATCAAATCTAGCCAAATTATATGTTTCAATCAAATCTAGCCAAATTAGATGTTTCAATCAAATCTAGTTTTTTCGGCGAAAGGCCTATATTATCAGCTACTGTTTCATACTATCGTAACAAAACCCGATATTTCCACAACTCCAGGTGTCTCTTTGTGATGTTTCCGTAACTCTGAGAGTCTCTTTGTGATATTTCCATACCTCTTGGGGTCACCTTGTGATATTTCCATAACTCTAGGTGTCAACTACTGACCTAGAGAGACAACACATGGCGTCAGAGCGTATGGTTATGTTACAAATGGTACCCTGTTCTTGTATAGTCTTAGCAATTTATTGAAAGAAATAATTCAATTCAAAAGAGGGACCTCATTTTTTAAATGCACAAAATGAATTAATATATTTCATTTACAGTAAAAGTTGTTGTTCAAGGTTGAACTATTCATCTATGTACAGTGTGGATCTGCGTTTTTTGTTTTGGTCACTGGACAAGGGAAAGAACTCCTTGAACTGAATCTTTGTGTTACCGCCCATATCTCGTGACGCGTTTAATGACGCTATATGTTGTCCCAACCAATGAGGGTCTGTCTTACACTTGTGCGCACTCTGCGCACTTCAGCACACACAAAACAAGTAGGTAGTGTGAAGAAGATAGGTGTATGTGTGTGTGTGTGGCGTTGGGGGGGGGGGGAGAGGGGATATGTAAATGTCAGCCTGTTTAGACACACAGATACATTTGTGCAAACACTCCAAGAAGACATGCTTTTAAAATAACCGACATTTCACATCCTGGAAAAGAATTTAAACACTGTTTAGGATTCGATGTTTTGAGCAGGGCTTGGATTAAGTGGCCTTGGATTAAGTGGCCTTGGATTAAGTAGCCTTGGATTAAGTGGCCTTGGCTCCTTACATCATAGTCATCCTTAGCACCACACATTTTAGTCTAGGATGGTATTGTTAAACATTGGATGCTAGAATGGCATTGTTGAACATTAGATGCTAGGATGGCATTGTTAAACATTAGATGCTAGGATGGCATTGCTAAACATTAGATGCTAGACTGGCATTGTTAAACATTAGATGCTAGGATGGTATTGTTAAACATTAGATGCTAGACTGGCATTGTTAAACATTAGATGCTAGGATGGTATTGTTAAACATTAGATGCTAGAATAACATTGTTAAACATTAGATGCTAGACTGGCATTGTTAAACATTAGATGCTAGGATGGTATTGTTAAACATTAGATACTAGACTGGCATTGTTAAACATTAGATGCTAGAATGGCATTGTTGACCATTATATGATAGGGTGGTATTGTTGACCATTAGATTCTAGGATGGCATTGTTGAACCTTAGATGCTAGAATGGCATTGTTAAACATTTGATGCTAGGATGGTATTGTTAAACATTAGATGCTAGATGGCATTATTGACCATTAGATAATAGGGTGTTATTGTTGACCATTAGATGCTAGGATGGCATTGTTGAACCTTAGATGCTAGAATGGCATTGTTGAACATTAGATGCTAGGATGGCATTGTTAAACATTAGATGCTAGGGTGGCATTGTTAAATATTAGATGCTAGGATGGCATTGTTAAACATTAGATGCTAGGTTGGCATTGTTAAACGTTAGATGCTAGGATGGCATTGTTAAACATTAGATGCTAGGGTGGCATTGTTGAACATTAGATGCTAGAATGGCATTGTTGAACATTAGATGCTAGGATGGCATTGTTAAACATTAGATGCTAGGGTGGCATTGTTAAACATTAGATGCTAGGGTGGCATTGTTAAAAGCTTAATAATAGAAGGGTCACCCCTTTTCCAAAGTATATATATATATATAGTACGTTCCTCTAGCAAATTTAACCGGCGTTGTACAGTGACATTATAAGTAAAAAGTTCATGTCGTGGTACAAGACACGAGCTGTACAGTGACAGTATGAGTAAAAAGTTCATGTCGTGGTACAAGACACGAGCTGTACAGTGACATTATGAGTAAAAAGTTCATGTCGTGGTACAAGACACGAGCTGTACAGTGACATTATAAGTAAAAAGTTCATGTCGTGGTACAAGACACGAGCTGTACAGTGACATTATAAGTAAAAAGTTCATGTCGTGGTACAAGACACGAGCTGTACAGTGACATTATAAGTAAAAAGTTCATGTCGTGGTACAAGACACGAGCTGTACAGTGACATTATAAGTAAAAAATTCATGTCGTGGTACAAGACACGAGCTGTACAGTGACATTATAACTAAAAAATTCATGTCGTGGTACAAGACACGAGATGTACAGTGACATTATAAGTAAAAAGGTTCATGTCGTGGTACAAGACACGAGCTGTACAGTGACAGTATGAGTAAAAAGTTCATGTCGTGGTACAAGACACGTGCTGTACAGTGACATTATAAGTAAAAAGTTCATGTCGTGGTACAAGACACGAGCTGTACAGTGACAGTATGAGTAAAAAGTTCATGTCGTGGTACAAGACACGAGCTGTACAGTGACATTATGAGTAAAAAGTTCATGTCGTGGTACAAGACACGAGCTGTACAGTGACATTATAAGTAAAAAGTTCATGTCGTGGTACAAGACACGAGCTGTACAGTGACATTATAAGTAAAAAGTTCATGTCGTGGTACAAGACACGAGCTGTATAGTGACAGTATGAGTAAAAAGTTCATGTCGTGGTACAAGACACAGGTTCTAACGTGACGTTAATCATGTCATGAAACAAATAAAGGAGAACGAACTCCTAAAAATCAATTTCTACATGATCTAAGACTTCAAGAAAATCGATAAAATAATATATTTTAGTGATAGGTATGAGACCAATCAGCCTTCACACTTTCTTGTGGTCCAGTCAATTAATTCAGTCAGTCTTCACACTTTCTTGTGGTCCAGTCAATTAATTCAGTCAGTCTTCACACTTTCTTGTGGTCCAGTCAATTAATTAAGTCAGTCTTCACACTTTCTTGTGGTCCAGTCAATTAATTCAGTCAGCCTTCACACTTTCTTGTGGTCCAGTCAATTAATTCAGTCAGCCTTCACACTTTCTTGTGGTCCAGTCAATTAATTCAGTCAGCCTTCACACTTTCTTGTGGTCCAGTCAATTAATTCAGTCAGCCTTCACACTTTCTTGTGGTCCAGTCAATTAATTCAGTCAGTCTTCACACTTTCTTGTGGTCCAGTCAATTAATTCAGTCAGTCTTCACACTTTCTTGTGGTTCAGTCAATTAATTCAGTCAGTCTTCACACTTTCTTGTAGTCCAGTCAATTAATTCAGTCAGTCTTCACACTTTCTTGTGGTCCAGTCAATTAATTCAGTCATTCTTCACACTTTCTTGTAGTCCAGTCAATTAATTCAGTCAGTCTTCACACTTTCTTGTGGTCCAGTCAATTAATTCAGTCGGCCTTCACACTTTCTTGTGGTCCAGTCAATTAATTCAGTCAGTCTTCACACTTTCTTGTGGTCCAGTCAATTAATTCAGTCAGTCTTCACACTTTCTTGTGGCCCAGTCAATTAATTCAGTCGGCCTTCACACTTTCTTGTGGTCCAGTCAATTAATTCAGTCAGCCATCACACCTTCTTGTGGTCCAGTCAATTAATTCAGTCAGCCATCACACTTTCTTGTGGTCCAGTCAATTAATTCAGTCAGCCATCACACCTTCTTGTGGTCCAGTCAATTAATTCAGTCAGTCTTCACACTTTCTTGTGGTCCAGTCAATTAATTCAGTCAGTCTTCACACTTTCTTGTAGTCCAGTCAATTAATTCAGTCAGTCTTCACACTTTCTTGTGGTCCAGTCAATTAATTCAGTCATTCTTCACACTTTCTTGTAGTCCAGTCAATTAATTCAGTCAGTCTTCACACTTTCTTGTGGTCCAGTCAATTAATTCAGTCAGTCTTCACACTTTCTTGTGGTCCAGTCAATTAATTCAGTCAGTCTTCACACTTTCTTGTGGCCCAGTCAATTAATTCAGTCGGCCTTCACACTTTCTTGTGGTCCAGTCAATTAATTCAGTCAGCCATCACACCTTCTTGTGGTCCAGTCAATTAATTCAGTCAGCCATCACACTTTCTTGTGGTCCAGTCAATTAATTCAGTCAGCCATCACACCTTCTTGTGGTCCAGTCAATTAATTCAGTCAGCCATCACGCTTTCTTGTGGTCCAGTCAATTAATTCAGTCAGCCATCACACCTTCTTGTGGTCCAGTCAATTAATTCAGTCAGCCATCACACTTTCTTGTGGTCCAGTCAATTAATTCAGTCAGCCATCACACCTTCTTGTGGTCCAGTCAATTAATTCAGTCGGCCTTCACACTTTCTTGTGGTCCAGTCAATTAATTCAGTCAGCCATCACACCTTCTTGTGGTCCAGTCAATTAATTCAGTCAGCCATCACACTTTCTTGTGGTCCAGTCAATTAATTCAGTCAGCCATCACACCTTCTTGTGGTCTAGTCAATTAATTCAGTCGGCCTTCACACTTTCTTGTGGTCCAGTCAATTAATTCAGTCAGCCATCACACCTTCTTGTGGTCCAGTCAATTAATTCAGTCGGCCTTCACACTTTCTTGTGGTCCAGTCAATTAATTCAGTCAGCCATCACACCTTCTTGTGGTCCAGTCAATTAATTCAGTCGGCCTTCACACTTTCTTATGTTCCAGTCAATTAATTCAGTCAGCCATCACACTTTCTTGTGGTCCAGTCAATTAATTCAGTCGGCCATCACACTTTCTTGTGGTCCAGTCAATTAATTCAGTCAGCCATCACACTTTCTTGTGGTCCAGTCAATCAATTCAGTCAGCCATCACACCTTCTTGTGGTCCAGTCAATTAATTCAGTCAGCCATCACATCTTCTTGTGGTCCAGTCAATTAATTCAGTCGGCCTTCACACTTTCTTGTAGTCCAGTCAATTAATTCAGTCAGCCATCACACCTTCTTGTGGTCCAGTCAATTAATTCAGTCAGCCTTCACACTTTCTTGTGGTCCAGTCAATTAATTCAGTCAGCCTTCACACTTTCTTGTGGTCCAGTCAATTAATTCAGTCAACCTTCACACTTTCTTGTGGTCCAGTCAATTAATTCAGTCAGCCATCACACCTTCTTGTGGTCCAGTCAATTAATTCAGTCGGCCTTCACACTTTCTTGTGGTCCAGTCAATTAATTCAGTCAGCCATCACACCTTCTTGTGGTCCAGTCAATTAATTCAGTCGGCCTTCACACTTTCTTGTGGTCCAGTCAATTAATTCAGTCGGCCATCACACCTTCTTGTGGTCCAGTCAATTAATTCAGTCGGCCATCACACTTTCTTGTGGTCCAGTCAATTAATTCAGTCAGCCATCACACTTTCTTGTGGTCCAGTCAATTAATTCAGTCGGCCATCACACTTTCTTGTGGTCCAGTCAATTAATTCAGTCGGCCATCACACTTTCTTGTGGTCCAGTCAATTAATTCAGTCAGCCATCACACTTTCTTGTGGTCCAGTCAATTAATTCAGTCAGCCATCACACCTTCTTGTGGTCCAGTCAATTAATTCAGTCGGCCTTCACACTTTCTTGTGGTCCAGTCAATTAATTCAGTCAGTCTTCACACCTTCCCACGGTCTAATTAATTTATTATACAAGACGTGTTTTCTAACGTTTCACTTAGTTAATAGTTACATTTATCAGTCTCAGCCATAAATGTAGACCTTAGGCCCTAGATTCTCTGTCTAATAGGCCCTAGACACTCTGTCTAGTAGGCCTTAGACACTCTGTCTAGTAGGCCTTAGACACTCTGTCTAGTAGGCCCTAGACACTCTGTCTAGTAGGCCTTAGACACTCTGTCTAGTAGGCCCTAGACACTCTGTCTAGTAGGCCCTAGACATTCTGTCTAGTAGGCCTTAGACACTCTGTCTAGTAGGCCCTAGACACTCTGTCTAGTAGGCCCTAGACACTCTGTCTAGTAGGCCCTAGACACTCTGCTTGTAGGCCCTAGACACTCTGTCTAGTAGGCCCTAGACACTCTGTCTAGTAGGCCCTAGACACTCTGTCTAGTAGGCCCTAGACACTCTGTCTAGTAGGCCCTAGACACCCTGTCTAGTAGGCCATAGATACTCTAACGAGTAGACTTCGACCAACTTTATATGTTTCTTTCATGGAAAACAAGTGGGGGGTGGGGACGAAAAGCATGGTCCGTCCCGGGGACACTAACCCTAGCTTCGCCCCTGCATGGCATCATGGGTTCTTGGTAGACTTAGAGCAGCCACGTGGGACCTGCAAACCATGCGTGGGACCTGCAACCCATGCGTGGGACCTGCAACTCATGCGTGGGACCTGCAACCCATGCGTAGGACCTGCAACTCATGCGTGGGACCTGCAACCCATGCGTGGGACCTGCAACCCATGCGTGGGACCTGCAACCCATGCGTGGGACCTGCAACTCATGCGTGGGACCTGCAACCCATGCGTAGGACCTGCAACTCATGCGTGGGACCTGCAACTCATGCGTGGGACCTGCAACCCATGCGTGGGACCTGCAACCCATGCGTGGGACCTGCAACCCATGCGTGGGACCTGCAACCCATGCGGTTCCAGAAGGCATCGTGTATTTAAAGGGACCCAAAGTTGTGATGCTGTTGTTTTATTTTAAGGATATTTAATTGCAGGAGCAAAACCGAAAACTAACTGTGGTGGAAGGGGTGTGTGTGTACAAAAGTCACATGACGGCTCTGGGGTGTACAAAAGTCACATGACGGCTCTGGGGTGTACAAAAGTCACATGACGTCTCTTGGGTGTACAAAAGTCCCATGACGGCTCTGGGGTGTACAAAAGTCACATGACGGCTCTGGGGCGTACAACTAATTAAATATAGAATTATTCGGAGAACTACTTTTGGGGGAGATAAAAAAAAACACACAAAGGAAAAGTGTAAGGTGGGGGGGGGGGGATCCTATTCATAGAAAATTTATGACAAACGTGATATTGCCCAGATTTAAAATATCAATGCTCGAGGCCACTTTCTTCCTGGCCCTTGAAAACCCCGGTGTACATTGTCTACCTTTCTAGTTATTTGTAGATTTCTCCAACGTCCACCGACTTGAACAGAGTTTGGCCCTTGTCAGGCTGTAGCGGTTGTTGAATAGGACTGGCGCTGACCGGTTTAGTTATCAATGTACAAAGTTTAGACACACCTCGTTCAACTTATCCAATTTCAAATCGAGGTTGTCATGTGACTCTTCTAAAAATAGGTCATGACTTGTTTGAGATAAAGTTATTTTAAAAATTGTGCAAGCTGCCGTGCTGCTCATCTATTTATTATGATTACAAATTATTAAATGTAAATCAGAAAAATAAAACACAACAAACTATTTGGTTATTTTTTGTTTAAAAATAAGGCTTTTTACTTCTTCAAAATTTATTCCTGCCAAAAATACTGCTGTGTTTACAATAATTGAATAATATTATAATTGGTGTAAGTGTAGGCAGGCCTACTTCTTTGAAATAACCTCAAGGGGAAGATATGTGTAACTTTCTTAGAGGACTGGCATTTAGTTGTTCCGAGTTATTGTGTCACCTTGCTATCACAATGTCACATTAAAGTCACAATAATCATCTGACTTTTTCCCTCACTATCTCCCAACTCAGCACGACATAGTCAAGTACGCAAGTCCATTAAGTCGGTGGTACACATCTATTTTTAGCCTAACAGTCTGACGTACACAATGGTTGTGGTGAAATTAATGCGCCGAATAGTTTGGATAACACTCACGCTTTTGTTGACGGACATTGTTGCCGTCTGCTTGATGACGTAATGAGTGTACCGGGCGGAAACCTCATCATTATTATTATCCAATTTATACGACACGGGCCCGCACCTGTGGGGGTTGACCATCATGGCACTTGCCAGGGACCCGAGATAGAAAGGGGCCCGTCCTTTTTCGAGTTGTTGTTTTTTCGCACATGTTTGAAACACGAAAGGGCCCGAACTGTGTCAGCTGCCTGGGGCCCAGAATTTCCTAGGTGCGGGCCTGTACGACATGTTACCGTTTTTTTAGCCTAACAAAAGATCTAATTAAAAGACAAAACGGTTTTGTGAACAGGCGGTATATTAAAATTATTATCATTATTATGAAGATACCAAGTGGCAGTGTTGCAAATATGATAGAGTACGCTCGAGGAGCACAATGAGAGCATTAGCAAAGATATATTTGTAATGGTGCAAGCATGGGCATGGGTCCTTTGATCTAATGACATTACCTTGGTCCCTTGGTTTCATGACATTTACATGGGTCCCTTGGTTTCATGACATTTACATGGGTCCCTTGATTTCATGACATTTACATGGGTCCCTTGATTTCATGACATTGCCTTGGTCCCTTGATTTAATGACATTTACCTGGATCCCTTGATTTCATGACATTGCCTTCGTCCCTTGGTTTCATGACATTTACATGGCTCCCTTGATCTCATGACATTACCTTGGTCCCTTGGTTTCATGACATTTACATGGGTCCCTTGGTTTCATGACATTTACATGGGTCCCTTGATTTCATGACATTTACATGGGTCCTTTGATCTCATGACATTACCTTGGTCCCTTGGTTTCATGACATTTACATGGGTCCCTTGGTTTCATGACATTTACATGGGTCCCTTGATTTCATGACATTTACATGGGTCCCTTGATTTCATGACATTTACATGGGTCCCTTGATTTCATGACATTTACATAGGTCCCTTGATTTCATGACATTTACATGGGTCCCTTGATTTCATGACATTGCCTTGGTCCCTTGATTTCATGACATTGCCTTCGTCCCTTGGTTTCATGACATTTACCTGGATCCCTTGATTTCATGACATTTACCTGGATCCCTTGATTTCATGACATTTACCTGGATCCCTTGATTTCATGACATTTACCTGGATCCCTTGATTTCATAACATTTACCTGGATCCCTTGATTTCATGACATTTACCTGGATCCCTTGATTTCATAACATTTACCTGGATCCCTTGATTTCATAACATTTACCTGGATCCCTTGATTTCATAACATTTACCTGGGTCCCTTGATTTCATAACATTTACCTGGGTCCCTTGATTTCATAACATTTACCTGGGTCCCTTGATTTCATAACATTTACCTGGATCCCTTGATTTCATAACATTTACCTGGATCCCTTGATTTCATAACATTTACCTGGATCCCTTGATTTCATAACATTTACCTGGATCCCTTGATTTCATAACATTTACCTGGGTTCCTTGATTTCTGGATATTTTGCGTGAACGTGAACATTCAAGACAGTATAGACAACATACAATTAATACCCTTTAACTGCACTTACACGTCTGTAACCCCACTTTTGGCTTTATTTGGATCACTGCATTGAGCACCCCCCTCTCCCCCCCCAACCCCGACCCCCCACCTCCAAACCCCACCTCCAACAAGGACAGTACAACGGAGACAAAGATGAATAAGGGGGGGGGGGGACACGTTGTAAAGGACTTTACAAATTCACTCAACCGGAACTAAAAGGTTGTCAGCGATCTGAAGGGTTGACCCACAATGTCAAGGTCAACCCGTCTACGGCTACTGCTGGTCTCGTTGTAAAATTACACTGCCCGTTTGAACAACTCGCAACAAACTGTATTGGCTGTAGCTTCTCATAATACCTTATCACACTAACACTTCATATCAAACCATTGCAATCATTGAGGAGCGATTCAAGATTCAAGGTTTGAAAGTTGTAGGCGAGGGTTTAATAAAGCCCACACAACTAGACACACCCTGACAGCGAGACACACCCATCCAGCGAGACACGCCCGCACACCTAGACACACCAACACAACGAGACACACCCACACACCGAGACACACCCGCCCAGCGAGACACGCCCACACAGCGAGGCAAGCCCACACAGCGAGGCACGCCCGCACACCTAGACACACCCACACACCGAGACACACCCACACACCGAGACACACCCGCCCAGCGAGACACGCCCGCACAGCGAGGCACGCCCGCACAGCGAGGCACGCCCGCACACCTAGACACACCAACACACCGAGACACACCCACACACCGAGACACACCCGCCCAGCGAGACACGCCGGCCCAGCGAGGCACGCCCGCACAGCGAGGCACGCCCGCACAGCGAGACACGCCCATACGGAGACACACCCGCCCAGCGAGACACGCCCGCACAGCGAGGCACGCCCGCACAGCGAGACACGCCCATACGGAGACACACCCGCCCAGCGAGACACACCCCCCCACCCCCCACATGTCGTCTGTAGAGCGAAGGCAGTTCTCCAACTACGTCAGTGAGTGCGTCCAATCCATAAGACACATTTTTATAAAAGCCGCATAAGATCTTCTGTTGTAAGCAGCTATTGAATGGCGTGCCCTAGTTACACGCTGTAGGTAAAAACATCAACTCCCCCGTTACGGTGTTACGGTGTTACGGTGTTACGGTGTTACGGTGTTACGTCTATGTGAATATGTTGCAACGTTGAAATGTAAAACCCTGGTAGAGTATGGTTTAAAACCCTGGTAGAGTATGGTTTAAAACCCTGGTAGAGTATGGTTTAAAACCCTGGTAGAGTATGGTTTAAAACCCTGGTAGAGTATGGTTTAAAACCCTGGTAGAGTATGGTTTAAAACCCTGGTAGAGTATGGTTTAAAACCCTGGTAGAGTATGGTTTAAAACCCTGGTAGAGTATGGTTTAAAACCCTGGTAGAGTATGGTTTAAAACCTTGGTAGAGTATGGTTTGGTATTTAATTAGCAGGGGTGTCAAAAAGTATCTTCATTATATACATAATCAAAATAACATAAAAATCCAATTCGATCCGCTGTAATACTTACACCACTCATTCTTCACTCCACATAGTAAACATGTGTGTGTTGTACTACTTATATCATTCATTCTCCACTACACATGTATGCGTTAAGCTCGTCTCAGTTCGTATAGAATTTCATTTTTAAAATGTGTTGTTTTTTATTTCTTAAAAGGTGCAGTGCCGCCAAAAGGTCTAGCGCCACCAAAAGGTCTTGCGCCACCAAAAGGTCTAGCGCCACCAAAAGGTCTAGCGCCACCAAAAGGTCTAGCGCCACCAAAAGGTCTAGCGCCACCAAAAGGTCTAGCGCTACCAAAAGGTCTAGCGCCACCAAAAGGTCTAGCGCCACCAAATGTAGCGCCACCAAAAGGTCTAGCGCCACCAAAAGGTCTAACGCCACCAAAAGGTCACGCCACCAAAAGGTATATGTCACATACACTACCACTTCAAATGGTTTCTGATATCACATACATTGCCATTTAAAACTGAGGTTACTTCAGACATGTGTTTGTCTCTCTCTCTCTCTCTCTCTATCGACACGAGACAGAATTTGAAGAGCACACAGTTCGATGAAATATTAGATAAATAGAGTTATCTTTAAGTTTCCAATAGTTCACAGTGATGGCCACAGATGGTGCTGCAGATGTACTTAAGAGGAGCAATTCTCGGCCTTCTTTGAGCGATGCTTCCCTTTGATTGTGTCTGCAGACCCCTCCCCCCAACCCCCACATTTGTTAGACACCGTTTTGCTCTAAGAATGTTTAAATTAATGAAAATCAGTCAATCTTTGTTTTTTAAGCATGCAACAGAAAAAAAATCATACTTCAGATATTATCCATGGACATCAAGCCCCCCCTCCCCGATATTATCCCATGTACAACAAACACCAAATATTATCCCATGTACAGCAAACACCAGATATTATCCCATGTACAACAAACACCAGATATTATCCCATGTACAACAAACCCCAGGTATTATCCCATGATCAACAAAACCACTTCATAAATTCTTAAATATCATAGAGGAGACAGGACCAGAGTCCAATAAACCCAGGTCCGGGGGTAGGGGTGGGGGGTGGGAAGATGGGTGGCGGGACAGCTCCGTAGTGACGAGGGGAGACCACTAAAAATTAAGACGCATGTTCTAGTACAGCTAGTGTATGAGTAATAAAAAAAATTATGTCACGTGACTAGCCACACGTTTAACTAATGGTGTGCAACGGCACGGCTACTCCACATAAAATTATTGCATATACTAGCCCCTATACCCCTCCCCTATAACCCTCCCCCTTCCCCCCCCCAACCACACACCAAAAAACATCCGTTAGGAAATGAGTCCTGGTGGGACCACCAATTTCGGTATATCTATATCTAAATATATCTGAATGTAAATTGACAAATGACGCTATACATATTTTAGGTTCTCATTTCTCCAGTCAACCGAAGCCACACGGTGTCCGTGCTCAAAATCACGCGTGGACAAGTTTGCGCTAGTATCGTTAAAGTTTAACAACGTAGTTGAATAATTTTTGTATCTTGCTCAGAGAAGGTTTTTCAAAATTGATTTTTAACGATTTTTAATGTTTCGTACTTTTCTTTACCCGAAATTAACGCAATATATCATCATTTAATATATCATAATTTAATATATCATCTGCAATGGTTCATATCTATATAAGATATATCATAATTTAATATATCATCTACAATGGTTCATTTCTATTTAACATCAATGCGAAAAAATATTATTTCTACATAATTAATTTATCAAATATCGGTTCTCTCTCCTCTAACAAGTGCTCGCCATTTGAAGAGTGTAGACCTAGAGGGGTCCTCAAACTTGTAAGTACATATGTGTTTTTAAATTTTTAAAACGCGAACCTCATCCATTTGAGTTTGAGGGCATCCCCGATTTGAGAATCATGATGCAGACTAAACATCTGCACGTCTGCTGTGTCAGAACTCAATAGTCCCGTCAGTAGTGAGTTCGGGGCTACCCGCACGTGTTAACGCTATGGCCAGTTTAAACTAGTTTTAGAAGAGTGAACGTTATAGTAGCACAGCCAAGTTTGGAGTTGTGCACACGGCAAGCTTGAGGTGACTCCTTGTTTTGATTCAGACTCTGAAAGAAAGCTAGTCAATTTTTAATAATTATGAGTATGATCACCTTTTTGTGACAATGAATCAATAACATTTCTTGGTTTATAAAAAAAAAAAATGTATATATTTTTTATTATAAATTTATTTTTAAAAATTTCTTTTTTGACTCACAGTGACGCGAGGACTCGTGAAAATAAGATGACGTGGATGAACTTAAAGATAGTCAATAACAGGCGACAGGTATCTCCGAAAACTTCACAACCTTGAGCAACATGTGATCTGTTGGTTACTTAGGGACCTGCTTGGCTAGTGATTACTGTCAGTGTCAAGCAAATGTACAGCATTTATAGAACTCAGACCCAGATATCTGGACGTATTTTAGCGTGTCGTCTGTCCTACAACAATGTAACACTGGCCACGCTCCTAAAAGTCAACTCTCAAGTCATAATATCTGACTGTCCTACATTCAATGTAACATTGGCCACGCTCCTAAAAGTCAACTCTAAAGTCATAATATCTGACTGTCCTACATTCAATGTAACATTGGCCACTCTCCTAAAAGTCAACTCTAAAGTCATACTATCTGACTGTCCTACATTCAATGTAACATTGGCCACGCTCCTAAAAGTCAACTCTAAAGTCATACTATCTGACTGTCCTACAGTCAACTCTAAAGTCATACTATCTGACTGTCCTACAGTCAACTCTAAAGTCATACTATCTGACTGTCATACAGTCAACTCTAAAGTCATACTATCTGACTGTCCTACAGTCAACTCTAAAGTCATACTATCTGACTGTCCTACAGTCAACTCTAAAGTCGTTACATCGCATCAGAGATACTATTCATACATTACAGTAATTACAGCTGTTCCTTATAAAATAAAATGACCTAATTATGGATGACCCAATTAGCAGTGGTACCTAACACAGGGACCTCACAATAGAACCCAACACGGGGACTTAGCACTGTATATTCGCATACATTTTTCTATGAATTTGTTGACTTTGCAATTCTGACTTGAGAAATGGTGTGTGTGTGAGTTTGTTTGTTTGTTCAGTCGTTTAAGACCCGAACACGCAGTGGCGTAGCGAGCTTAACTCGCGCCCGGGGCACAATACCTTTTTAGCGCCCCCCCCATTCGAAAACCATACAATATTATAGTAAAATATACCATTTGCCGCCCCTTTGTGAGTAGCGCCCGGGGCATGATGCCCCCCTTGCCCCCCCTCACTACGCCACTGCGTACACGGCACAAGAAATGTCTTCCCTGAAAAATACCCCCCCCCCCTCCTTTTTGCATTTCAGTTGCTAAAGGTAAATATTGGGGACAGGTATTACCTGTGGTACCACACCTTCCCGAACTCGAGCCCATCCACTCTGGAGGTATGTCCACCAATTATTTGGTCCGGAATGTGCAATGGCTTGAGCGTGTCTGTGACACATGGGCCATTTTATTGGCCTTTTATCAATGACTTTGGGAAGTGGTTTTTTTTTTTAATGTATTTTTTTTTTATAAACGATCAATTTTCAAACAGCTGAGTTCCCCCCTAAGCCCCTCTCAACACCCCCGCCCCTCTCAACACCCCCGCCCCTCTCAACACCCCCGCCCCTCTCAACACCCCCTAAGCCCCTCTCGACACCCCCGCCCTCTCAACACCCCCTAAGCCCCTCTCAACACCCCCGCCCCTCTCAACACCCCCGCCCCTCTACGCCCCTGGGACCTGGTGTCGTATCAAAAGCCCAATAGCTGCGACGGGGGCTTTTGTTTGATTTTCTGAAGTCTGCCCCACGGAAAACCCACTAACCCAAACGGTCCGGGCAGATTAAACTGGTTATAACCGAACAGTTGGGGTTGGATCAGGAGCGTCCCTGGTGCGGGTTAGCGGTTGGGGAGTGGGGCGGGGTGGGCTGAGAAATACCTTTAAGACACCTTTTATTTGCACTGATCAGTTTTAGGTCCCGTCTGCGAAGTCAGACATTGTGTTCGGTCAATATCATTTGCACAGAAAGTGTAAAGCGGGCGCAAAAAAATGGGGCTGTTCTGTGACGTCATTTCCTTTCCACCACCACCACCCCCCCCCCCCCCCACAACTCTGGCGCAATATTCCGTTGTCTTTTTCAGAGGGAGACAGTCCGAGACAGTCCGAGACACCATTTAAATTGGGCGTGGTAGAGCAGGGTCACAGTAACACTGTAACTGCACAGATACTGCTTTTTAATTTGAACATGGCTTCTGAGCTTTTGTTCGTTGTTGTGTCAGTTCATTGTTTGGTTCCCTCGAGTGTTTCGTAGCTGTATGGCGATAGCATCGCTCATGGCTGTAACATAGCTTATGGCTGTAACATAGCTTATGGCTGTAGCATAGCTTATGTCTTAAAGCTGTGGCTTCAGTTAGTGACAAAAAAGTTCCAATACATAAAACTGGAGAGAGAAGTTGAATAATACAGGTCACGTTATAGGATTAAAAACACAATCATAAAGGAGATTTATATCTAAAATGTATCATTCATTTACAGGCCGATAAATATATGCATAACATTTATATGTCAGCATGTGCTATATCTATAGATAAACATCATATAATTAACCGCGGAAATGAGATAAATAAATGCATTACAATCTGGCAAACACAACGCTCTCACTGGCCACATTAGCAGAATCGGGAAAAGCGCGCCGATAAAAGTTTCCCAAAACGCAGCCGCCGCCGCGCACCTCGAAATGTCAGCGTGATTTTCTTGGGTAAAAATAGCCCGCCCCCCCTGGTGAGTGGCGCATATTGGCTCCTGTTAATTGATGATGACGCGGGTATGTGCCTTGGCTGTATGGTATTGATTGCCATATTACGTTGAACAAAAGCAATCGAGGTTTTGAGAGAAAGTGTACTGCTGATAGAGGGCGCTTTGGTGAATACCTTTGAAAGGGAATACCTTTGTTGAGCACTTATCAAGCTATCATTTGTGTTATGCTTCCTTGTGTTGTTAGAGATTTATTGTTTTATTAAACTTGATTTTTGTATACACATTTTCTTTTATTGACACTTTTGACAACAGATTGACACTCGACCCCTTCCGCCCATGTTGACACTCGACCCCTTCCGCCCATATTGACACTCGACCCCTTCCGCCCATATTGACACTCGACCCCTTCCGCCCATATTGACACTCGACCACCTTCCGCCCATATTGACACTCGACCCCTTCCGCCCACTAGAATCACAATACGTTGTGTGTGTCGAATAAACCTTAATGTTTATATAATCCCGTTGTATGAATACACACGCCATGAAAGGAGAGCAATTCCTATTATGATTATGTGTTATAGTTATATGTTCGGATCAGATTCGTCACACAAACAGCTGAGCTCATTCGTTTTCTTCAAAAGTCTAAATAATTATTAAATAAAATATTCTACACGCTCAACTTCGTAGCATTCGGTGCTTCTCAAAAGATGCGGAATGGCACGGTCGAATGGCACGATGGAATGGCACGGTGGAATGGCACGGTGGAATGGCACGGTGGAATGGCACGGTGGAATGGCACGGTCGAATGGCACGGTGGAATGGCACGGTGGAATGGCACGGTGATATGGCACGATGGAATGGCACGGTGGAATGGCACTTTGGAATGGCACGGTGGAATGGCACGGTCGAATGGCACGGTCGAATGGCACGGTGGAATGGCACGGTGGAATGGCACGATGGAATGGCACGGTGAATGGCGCGAAAACAAACGTCGTGATTCTGACTGATTCGGTACCGGGACCGGGCCCCCGTTTGGGGAACGCTAGTTTAGGTTATCATAAAATACATTTGCGTGTATTTTTTTCCAAGTTTTACCGTAGTATTTTTTTATTAGACTTGCAATACAACGTTTTGTTGTTGTGGTGGCAATACAATAAGTTATACAAAAACAAGGCACATTTTAGAATTTAGATATTTAGATCTAATAAAATGTAATCTTCTTCTATATAATAAGGGCACACGATCAAGTTATTGATCATTCTGGCTCCTAAGAATGTAGAAGGGATTTGCAATGTTTCTGTGTCTGGTGTTGATGAGGATATTTCACTGGTTGAAAGAGTTTCTTATTGAGGGTATCATTAACTAAGGGTTGGAAGGCCTGAGGCAATAGACGCAAATGTGTCAAGTGTTGTCGCCTCAAATGTTCCTTTTGGAAGCTTGTTCCAGTCCCTGATTGTCTTTGGCAGGAATGAGCAGTTTCTATACTGGCTTCTCGCTGGTATGACCCGGAACTGCCTGTCATGGCCTCCTCGCTGTCTGTGGGGGAGAGGGACAAGTTTCTGTTTAATGCCAGAGCAGTGGACTAGCCCATTATTTATCTTGTAAATCATGGAGAGCCTGGACTGTCGTCGTCGTTCCTCCAATAGTGACCAGCCCAGTGTTTCCAGCATGCTGCCAACACTATAGGTATTCCTGTAGCGGTTCAGGACAAAGCGTGCTGCCCGTCGCTGTACTGCCTCCAACCTGTCGACGCTCTTCTGGGTGAATGGGTCCCAGACCGAAGATGCATAATCTAAAAGCGGCCGGACAAAGGCTTTATAGGCTCTTTCTTTCACGGAGTTGCTGATCTTTAGATTACGCCTAAGGAACGCCAAGGGTCTTGTTTGTCTGGTTGCACACATTGTTAATATGCTCGTCCCAGCGTACCTCTCTCTGAATGGTAACCCCCAGGTACCTTATGTTTTATGATTTAATCACGCTTAAACTCAAGCGAAACCTAAACATCACAAGAAGTAAACCAATTGTTACGCTTCAGTTTCCATTTTGTCCTTCTAGGGTCCTTGGTCCTTGTGGCTATCACTACTAACAGAGAGGGGAAAATCTGAACCCCACCGTTTGCGGGAGGACACGTGGATAACTTTGCTGTTTTGTCAAGATACACGTCTTTTTAATTAAAATTATTCAATATTTCTTGTACCATGTAATCTCCTAATTCACTAGTCAATTAAAATTAGTTAACATGTATGTTGAGAAAACAGAAAGGCTTTTTTAAAATGTATTTTATAATCTAATGATTGTAAGCTGAGCAATAGTAGCCTAATAAGAAGATTGTGTCTAGGAAAGCGGTTCTCAAACTTTCTAATGCCACGACCCCCCTCATGTCGTGGTGACACCCAACCATAAAATTATTTTCGTTGCAATTTCATAAATTATGTGTTTTCCGATGGTCTTAGGCGGCCCCAGTATAAGGGTCGTTTGACTCACATAGGGTTCGCGACCCACAGATTGAGAACCGCTGTTATAGGATTTCTTTGAGGGTGATTCCGTTCGGCTTTTAGTATATAATAATGACCGGGGAAATCACCCCACCCCCTAGATTGCAAGTAAATAAAATTGTAGCTAGTGATCTACTACCAGAGCGGTTCTCAACCTGTGGGTCGCGACCCCTTTGGGGGTCGAACGACCCTTTCACGGGGGTCGCCTAAGACCATCGGAAAATACATATACTCTACAGTAATGAAGTAGCAACGAAAATAATTTTGTGGTTGGGGGTCGCCTCAACGCAAGGAACTGTCTTAAGGGGTCGCTGTATTATAAAGGTTGAGAACCGCTGTACTACCAGGTCTAAGAGAGATGGGGGTGTAGCAACTGATCGCTAGTAGTAGGGCCGTCTTAACAGCATCCGGGTCCTGGCCAAAGTAATGCTCCGAGACCCCCTGTCCTCCCTTACCTATTCAAGTACTATAAGTGAAAACAATCTGGGCCCAGCCTACGGGTTATGAGCGGTGTTTCTTTCAGACTATGTCATCGGGGGGTTGGGGGCAGAAGAGGAAGATCGGGGTGCTTGGGATGAAAGGCAGGGGATCTATCAGCGCCAAAATTAGGCGCAGGGTCGCATAGGATCAGCCCTGACATGCATAAAAAATGTAATCCTGTTGTGGTGATCCCTGAGGGTATGCCTTTTGGTCCCAGCTTAGTTTCGCCCCGATATTTATAGATTTGTCTTTGCTTGATCTCGAGTCCACACACACACACACACACACACACACACACACAAGCTGGTGAACTCGAGTTGAATCCCAAGCAACAGCAAAAACCATCACCAGCACCCCGGGTTGATGGAACTCCTTAACCTTGGATGGCAACTTATCTAACACCAGCACCCCGGGTTGATGGAACTCCTTAACCTTGGATGGCAACTCATCTAACACCAGCACCCCGGGTTGATGGAACTCCTTAACCTTGGATGGCAACTCATCTAACACCAGCACCCCGGGTTGATGGAACTCCTTAACCTTGGATGGCAACTTATCTAACACCAGCACCCCGGGTTGATGAAACTCCTTAACCTTGGATGGCAACTCATCTAACACCAGCACCCCATGATTAATTGTTTTTCGTGAACGATAAATTTGTTTTATAAAAAGTTAGAAGCATAATTTGCCACTAAAAATAAGATTAAAACTGCATTAAGACGGCACTGGTCAGTGGCCGATCTCTAAACAAATTTCCAATAATTTGTTTTATTTTCCTCTGTCCCGACGAGATTATTTGGTCAGCCGAGCAGTTTATATTTTTTCAATGAGTTTATTTTTGGCAATATCACCATCCTCCCCCTTTCTCTGAGCCCCCACCCCCCCAAAAAAAAAAAGACTTTGAAAAGTTTTTATTTTCTGTATGTGTCTTTCTCATTTGCGTGTGGAGTAAAAAATTATATATTAGAGGCCGTCCATAAAGTACGTCACGCTCCGGAAAAAAAGTGGGGAGGGGCGGGTCTAAGAAATGTGACATTTTGTGACACATTATATATATTTTTATCATAAAAATAACACCTGACATTGACAGTGTTGTCAAACGTTCCGTTGTGATGCATGTATTCTGAAAGACGATGACGTCACTGTTTACAACATTTAACATTTGAAGAGTTAGCGTGTTAACTTTAATTATTTGTTAACATTTTAACGATGTTTTATTTGAAAGTGTGACGTATGTTAGGGGGGGTGGGGGTCTGAGATTTGTGACAGGGGGGGGGGGTAATTTTAAAAAAAATAGCGTGACGTACTTTATTGACGGGTCCTTATTATACAACTCCTCACCTATTGTTCGTTCATTAACTAATAATTTATTTCAGTTGCCAAATCAGCTTTGTATGTTATCTTTGAATGGTATAATACCGACGTGCTTCACAGGCTTCTCATACCCCAGTTTTTGTTTATTAAATTTATTTGACAAAACATGCATACAAATACAAGTAACGCACTTTTTAAAAAAAAATCCACTTTCGTGCTGTAACCCCCTACCCCCCAGGGTAAGCCACCACACACTTTTATTCACGCCCCTGAACTATACAGTGGATTAGGCAGGGGATGGCCTGCAACAGATGACAATTTGTTATTCTTTTTATGGGTGGTCGCATTTTCAGCTGATTGCAAAGGTTTTTTTTACGTGGAAGGGCGCGGCCAAAATCTTGCACTACCCCGGGTGGCACTATCCCTAGCTATGCCACTATAACCAGAGGCGTAACTGGGCTTTTGGCGCCCATGGCTAATTTATTTTTTAAATAATAAAAATTAAAAATTAGAGATTTAGCGGCGCCCTTTTGAACAGGCGCGGGCCGGCGCCCTTGGCAACTGCCCCAATGCCAAGCCGTTGCTACGCCTCTGACTATAACTATAATAATGTATGTCCCAAACCCCCTTTTAAACACTTTATATTAACTTCGCTTGGGTGGCTGGCATGCAAAATCTTCTGACGGCTAATTAGCCCACTTCCCGTCAAGCTATCGAGCTGAAACTTGGCAAATAGACTCGTTGCCGATGACAACACATTTTTTCAAATTTGCAAAGATTACGCAATAAAGGCATTTGCGGTATTTTTAAGGATCTTAATTAGCGCAGTTATCTGGAATTTTATTTTGCTCGCTCACCATTACATTATATTTTCTTTCATACATAGAAAATTATTTGTATTGGTATGATGTTATTGAATTATATATGTATGTATTCAAAACAATTTATTTAAATGTGTCATTGAGTTTTTATCTGAGAATTATGTGGATTAAAAAATATATAAATGATTATGAACAGCATTAAGTTGGTGTTTATTTCATTTTTGAAATGACATGAGGTTTCATGTGGCCCACGAAGAGTTGACTGGCGATCAAAATAGCTCGTGACGGCATTTGGGTTTGCCATTCCAGCTTTAAAAGTGTTGAACTGCGATAAAGCTTAAAAATAGATTAATCAGACACGAAAAATGTGTGTCAATATAGCATTATTTGCTAGCTTATGATTTATTTTTTTAGATTGTTAATTTTAAATGATCGACCAGTATCTTCTTATTTATTACTATTAATATTAAAGCTTAACATATATTGTTGCATTGAATATTGACACAAATCGTTCGTGTCTAATTAATCTTAAATATATTTAAAAGAATATTTAAAGCCAAAGGCTGAAGAAAATAGCAAAATATTTACCAAATTATTATTTCTTAGAAAATATTATACAATAATCAATAAAACAATGTATTACTATTTGTAAACGTAAAAACACTAACTCAAAATAAGGATGTATACAGCACAGCCTGAATTTATTATGTTAACTAGGCATTAGTCCATTCCGGTGAAAACTAGTTTAGGCCCCGCCTACTTTTTTATTATGTTGACACCGACTATTTATAGTTACACATGGTCTGTACTGCGTAGCCGCAGCACAAACATTTGGTTTCATGTTTTTAATTGTGCGCGACAAAATAATTTAAAAAAAAAACCCAAGTATTTAATTTAAATACCGAAATTAAAAATGAAATTAATCATTGCTATAGTGTATACATATTCCTTTTTTGTACACCACCATAGTCCATAGAGAAACGAAACAAGTGCACAATATTGTTGTGTGACAAATGATGTTACGTTAACGTTGTCAGGTTGCCAGATTGTATTTTAAATTTTTAAAAACCCACTTTCAATTTGACATTTTTCTGTAAACCACTGATGCTTCGTAATTTATATTAGTTATTTGTATTGCCTTTTCAAATGACACTTCTACATACACGATGGAGGCTAGTGTTGCCCCAATGGACACTACGAAATGATAATAACAAACAAAAAGTATTATGTAATTAAAATCCTAAAGCTTATTATTTAAAAAAAAAACTAATGCATATAATTCATCACGTTCTATTTGATTACTAATTATATCCCGCCAAAAAATGGTGGTGGAAATGCGTGAACTTCTCATCTAATAAAGTTACATGGCAAATCATTCATTTTATAAGAATCACAATTTATGCTGCCCCCACCCCAGGTATTTTACAGTTCACTTTTTTTAATCACACCTCAACCATACTAATAGTCAAAATAGTAATTCATTACACTATATTTAAAATTATTTCAATGAATTCGTGGGATCTTTAATTATTTTTTTATATTAGTATCTATGACAGGAGAAAATCAAAAGTAGCAAAAATAAATATGAAGATACTATTCGATCATTTAAACTAAACAATAGAAAAAATAATTCATAAGCTGGCAATTCTTTTTTAAATTGCTCCGCACTAAGGTGCCTCAAGAAATCAACTCAACAATCATCCAAGTCGCCCCTCCCCAACCCACTCTGAAAAAAATCTGAAATGACGTTACTGCTCAATAGTTCAACAAAATTCATGCATGTACATAAATATGTAATAATCGTTACCGCCAGATATCTTTAGATCGTAAACCTTACACTGTACACATTCTATTCACGTGATGAACCAATGGGGCAGTAAATGGGTGTCTTTTTTTTCTTAAATGTTATGGACTATTTTCTAGTTTGTCTTGTAACTGCAGTGCGTACCTGGCCACAATTTACAGACTATATAAAAGCCTTGCGGTGAATGGTACGTTCAAGTTTCCCTTGTAGCTCGTTCATCACCCATCTGGCGCACTGGAGTCGTCAAACTGTAAACTGTTTTTTCTTCTGACTTGGCCTATAAGCTTTAAAAATTACGTCCATACAAAATAAAGAAGCTCAGTCTGAAGCTTCTGTTGAGGTAAGAGATTTGATATTTCGGTACGATATTTCTTGTAATCTGAAGTTAAATATGCTTGCGGACGATGTGGTCTTAATAATATTTTTTGTGATAGGGCGGCTTCAGGACATGACAATGAGAAGCGTAATGACCGAGGTTTCTTTTACTTAGATTTTTTTTGGGCCTTGTTTGAAAATTCGTTCTTGAGTCGTCACCAGTAAACTAAATTGACTAAATTTCCATACAATGCAACAGTTACTTCAAAGGGACTCGAACTCCACGTAACAGACACTCTGACATGGCAATCATGGCATGGCAACCATTTAAATATTTGAAACGCAGTACTAGTACTCAGTACGTCTTTACGTGGCTATGACTTAATGTTATTTTAAGTAGCCTACACTGAAGACTACTGTGTCTCCCTTGGTTATGTTTGTTTAACTCCATCTGAAGCCATCTCTCCCCATGGCAAGGTTAGCCCAAAACTCGCTCTACTTCCTCATACATTTTGATAGCTGGAAACACTTTGTATTGTATTTGACACAACTTCACACATGCATAAATAGGGATAAGTCTGTCACTAAGTAAAAGTACAATTTTAACTGATTGCTAAAAAAATACTAATACAAATTTATGAGTCCAGATTTGTTTGTAAAACTTGCCAATTATATTTCTCTGTCACAATCGGCGTCGGATAATGTGTAGCCTACAATCTAATTTAGGTAAATTTTTAATTAGTATGGGTTTTTGCCAAAAGTTGTTTCACCCTAATCCAATACTTAGGTAAATAGACCAATTGTTCGACCTGAACGATGTATGAGTTAACTTGCCAGTTCTTCTCAAAATAAGAAAGTAAAAGCTAATTTAGATAGATCGTACCTCATTAGGTTTAGGGATACATTTAGGTTTCAGGTTAGGTTTAGGGATAAATTTAGGGTTCAGGAACCAAGATGGCGGCCATAGTAAAAAAACGCTATACGATCTATCGGAATTTACCGAAAGTAATATTCTGGGGAGGTGAGACCCCCCCCCCACATCCAAAACAAAAATAAGAAGGGAACAAAAACTTGCATCAAGTTAACACAAAGGTGCCAATTGAAATCTGATTTCTTTTGATTACAGAGCTATAGACGGAATCTATGCCTATGTAACATGACATTTGGATTATATCACCAGCCTTAATGCCGCTAATAAAAAAATCAGCCATACTTTCATACTTTATATTATAATGCACTGTTTGCATTTACTGGTGTTAGTTTATTAGTGTAATTTTAAAAATAATTGGCAGTAATAGCTTACACTTAAAAAAGGTTTTTTTAAAAAGAAAACCTGGTTTTAAAAGGCCAGAGGACATGTTAATATAAGTTTCATTTACTAAAACTTGTTAGCTAAAATAAACCCAAAGTATCCATAAAACATTTGTACAAGATGGCCCAAATATAATTACTTGAGGTCAGTATTTCTCTTTTTATTTATGAAGTTTGTTTGTTCTGAAATTATTATTACCCTTTAAACTTAACCAGAATAAACTATTATACTTCTCACACTTAATCTTGTAAATTTTGAGAGATGGGGCTGCGTTTTTTACCATGGCCGCCATCTTGGTTGACAAGACCTGTAAAATTAAGAATAAAACGTTTAAAAATAATGAAAAAAATTTCCTAAATGTATCCCTAAACCTAACCTGAACCCTAAATCATCTATCCCTAAGCCTAACCTGAACCCAGTGCGTAATCAGCAACATAACAAAACATGCAAATGATGTCATGACCCCATCCTTCAAAATTTGCCCTTAATCTTTATGAGTGGACTTTAGCCCTTATTCTTTATGAGTATGAAATGAAAGACCCAACAGCCATGTGTTTCTTGTTTTGGATTCTGTGTTCTGTTTCATGGCCTTTTACAGGGTCAAGACCCATCATTTGGGTAGCACTGAAAATTTTGTTATTTATGCTAATTCTGTAGTATCTCATTTGATATTATGCTATAACATTTTTATTTACTTTCAATTCACAGGGCAGTAGCTCGACTGTCTTCTTCAGCCAAAGTCCAGAGGCCGCTTGTGGAATAAGGAGGAGATTCAATTTTAACGCCGAACCGCCGTGGGATCCCAGCTAGTATCTGTTGAAAGCAGGCGTTTCCTTGGGCCAGGTAATATAACATTTTACTATTTTGAGAAATGTGTTAATTACCATTTTGAGTTGTACCTTTCACATGGCAAGGCCAACTTTTTAGTCATTCAAAGACCACCACACTGTTCAGCTTATAAATACCATTAAATTATCCAAACATATACGTGCGCTTAAATGATCCGAAGACATTTTAAAGCTTCATCTTGGTTATTTTGAATTACATTTATTTTTTCAGATTGTTTGTACAACCCCGACTTGTTTCTTTTAGTCTAGTGACCTTGTATTTCAAATATTTACCATGAAGCATAAGTATTCATCCATGTCATCTGTTGAAATCATTGCCGACCCCATGCCCTGCATGACCCAGCTAATTCAAGACAAGATTGAGCAATTTGAGAGCAGAGTAAGTAAATTTTATTTTACCATGTCGAGTTAAACTTGCTTATGTACGAGTTATCTCATTTAATTTAAAGTGTTTATCTAATCCCAGAGAAGGATCTTGTTACATAACTTAAAAACTGGGATGCAAATCTTACATCATATGGGAAAGGAAACTTCATTCTATATGCTTGTTTGAATCATTTGGAATGTTTAAGAGAAAGCAGGGCATTTTAGGGTTTGTGGGATATTTAAGAAAAATTAAATTACCTGAAAGGTAGTTTGTCATTTTATAGGGCACCAGTTATGGCTGTTTATTTTATTCCAATATATTTTTTAAAATATATATTAGCCTAGAATGGATTATTCATCTTGCTATTGGATTTATGATCCATTTCAATTAAAGGTTATGTTTGTCTTTTATTTTTTGTGTTTTAGGATTGTGAAGATGCCTTCTGTGTGTGTGATGTTGGTGATGTTGTGAATAAGTTCAAGGCTTGGAAGGAGCTGCTCCCAAGAGTAGAGCCATTCTATGGTGAGCTATATATTTTTGTTTACATTCACTTTTTGTTACATCTTGAGCATCCATCTTGAAGTTCAACTGATAAATTTTTTATTAAGGGCTCATCAATTCCTTTTTTTTTTTTGCCAGTAGGCATCGATAGAAGTAACTCAGTTTATGACTTGTCTGAGTTGCATTTTTTCCTTTAAAGTTTTGTGTGTTGGCCTGAAGATAATGCTATGTTGACTAAGTGTCAAATCTTGTATTTAAGTAAGCTTGATAGTTTCAAAGACATTCCATTGATTAATGCAAGCTTTAGATCAGATTCAAAGATTTGTATTTGATGTATTGGGAGCCCTACTATTACTATGATAGCACATTACTTTACCCCGTGTTACTGGTAGGAAGATAACAAGCTTATATAATTTGGAATCTTGAAACTATTTCTCTTTGGTACTAGTAGACTGCAAATTGTGGGAAGGTCATTATTTTATCATTTTTCCGACAAGTAAACATTATATTCTGGCTAATGTACTTCAAAAAATGTATACAAAGGACTTGATGGGCCCTCAGATCAGTTTTTTGTTTATACTTATAATTCTTTTTATACACGGCCAGTTGTTGACCAGTCCAGTTGGCCAGAGCTTGTAGGGTTTAACCTCCCATAACTTGATGTTTGCTCGCTGCTATGGAGCTCATAGCCATGCTCTTTCAAAGTCTTCAGATAATCAACTGTTAAGGACCAGAATCACACCAGGTTTACCATCTACCTCCTCTATCTCTCATTGCTTTTTCATCCTGTTTATGTATGTCATCATTTCATTTTTGTGCATTTTTTTTCTTTATTAATGTATGAAAGTTGGCGCATTTGTAGTTTTAATATAAAATAAATGACTTTTTTTTACAAGGTTTCAACTAAATGATTGGATTTGGCTGAAGGACCATTTTGTGTCTTGATGTTTATGTATTGATTAAACTTCATGCAATTCTTCTTGGACCGATTCAGATGATTAAATAAAGCACTTGGCCAAAATTGTTAGCGTCATTTTGTTAATGTACTGTAAGTGTAACTGAAGACTGAACGCTGTCCTATTTTTTATGTGAATAAACGTAGCATCATCTCATGCCTTGAAGAAGTACATTACAGTAAGGATGCTAGTCTCTCCTTCAGTGATATGCTTTGTTTATTTTAGCTTGCAAATGCAACACCGATGAAGTTGTTGTCAAAACCCTTGCGGATCTTGGTGCTGGATTTGATTGTGCCAGCAAGGTAAATATACTTTTTAAAAAAACAAATTTATTTTTAGGTGTACTGAAATAACTGAGCAGATTTTTGTCACTGTTTTATTGGTTTATGAAGTCCTGATATTTGCTTCAGATATTATTCTTATTATGCTAAGGAGTATTATTCGTTTATTTGCAGGGTGAAATCTCTCAGATACTAAAGCATGGAGTTCCTACAGAGCGCATAATATATGCCAATCCTTGCAAGCAGAAATCCTTTATAAAGTATGCAGCCAAACATAATGTTGACATGATGACCTTTGATAATGAGGCTGAGCTTGTCAAGGTTAAGGAACTCTACCCAACTGCAAAGTAAGTTCAATATATTATTTTTTGTTTCCATAATTTTTGTTTTGCCTCAAGTCCCGCAACAATTGCTTAAACCCTTTGTTACTCTATTTCAGGATGGTTTTGCGGATCCTGCCTGTATCCGATGTCAAGGTGCAGTGTAATCTAGGAGTTAAGTTTGGTTGCCACCCCAACAATGTTGCCAAGCTACTGAAGAAAGCCAAAGAGCTTGATGTTGATGTTATGGGCATAAGGTGGGATTTTTTTTTTAAAGAGAAAAAAGTAAATTTAGTTCACTAAAAAAACAAATATGTAGTATGATGGGGACAATTGCACTGCATTCTTTAACTGATGTTATAATTTCTGCAGTTTCCATTGTGGTAGTGGTGTCCAGGAAGCTAGAGCCTTTTCTCTGGCCGTCAGTCAAGCTCATGATGCATGGCAGATTGCGGTCAAACTTGGATTTAACATGACCATGCTTGATATAGGTGGTGGCTTCCCAGGTCAGAAATCGGCTCCCATTTCTTTCACCGAGGTAAGTTACTCACTTCTGTGCTTTAAGCCTTTCTTTCCTAATCTCAATTTAACCCTTCCGTTACTGACCTACTTTCGGCCAACTTTCCCGGTGGCCCAGACATTATTTTGAAAAAAGCCAAAATTTGATAGGTTTATAAAAAAAATTTTTTAAATTTTTTTTAATAACAATTGATAATAACATGTAGAGAATTATCTGTTGAGAAATGGACAAGGTTGTTAAAAATGAGAATAATCTAATCAAAATTAAAGCTCAATAGTTTCAGAACAAAAGGTTTCATCAAGTGGGCGTAAGTCGTCATCAACAATAGTGCTAGGTAGTGCCAGCTAGGTAGTGCCAGCTAGGTAGTGCCAGCTAGGTAGTGCCAGCTAGGTAGTGCCAGGTAGGTAGCGTCAGCTAGGTAGTGTCAGCTAGGTAGTGCCAGCTAGGTAGCGCCAAGGAAACAACAAATGCAGATCGGCACTATAAAAAAAAATCAGTAATTGGTTGATTTTCTTAATTTAAAAGGCAAAATTCGTCCATTCCCCTATCGCATAAACATTCTGCCCGAGACTATGTGAAAGGTTATATCTTCGTTTTCTAATTATAATAGATACCTACTCTATGTGGGTGTAAGTCGTAATCAATAGCGCAATGGAAACAAATACAGATCCCCACAAAAAAAAGCTGATTTTCATAATTTAACAGGCAAAATAAAATTTGACTATTCCCCTAACGAATAAACATTCTGCCAGAGATTAAGGTGAAAGATTATAGCCTCGTTTTTTTGTGTTTATATTAGATACCCCTCTTTGTGGCAAATAGACGGGCTTGGGCCACAGGGAAAAAGTAGGTCACAGCAAAAAGATGCGCCTGGTACAGGAAGGGTTAAGCCTTTCTTTCCTACATATCTCAAATAATTCTAGGCTAGCTTATTTCTTCCAAAATGCATTGTTAATTATGACCTAATTTTTTAATTTTTAGATAGTAAGCATTCTAAATGATGCTCTAGACACCTACTTCCCAGCTGAGATGGGAGTTCGCATCATTGCTGAACCTGGTCGATATTTTGTGGCATCTGCTTATACCTTGGCAGTAAATATCATTGCCAAGAGGACTGTTGCACGGGACAACTCTGATGCTGGTACATATTTTTCATACTGATTATAATTACTTATTTTTACAGATGTGTAATATATTTTATTTCGTAGTTTAGGTCATTCGCTTTAATATTTCAAAATGTTTGTCTTGACCAGATGGTTGCAACCAGCAGGGAGTGACCAAGAATGACGAGCCTTCCCATATGTACTACGTTAATGATGGTGTCTATGGATCATTTAACTGCATTATGTATGATCATGCCCATGCTGAGGCTCATGTGTTCTCGGTGAGTTTTAGATTTCAGTTCCATATTTTTGGATGATTACCTTTCAAAAGAACTAATTCCCGCTGGAGCGACTAGACGTGTCATTTTGGTTGTTCGTTGTGCATAGCTACACGCCTCATTAAATTTCAAGAGGCAATGATCTGGCATGTGTTCGTCCGATGTGCCAACAATGGATTATTGGTCACCGTTCATTGGCGTTATATATATTTTTTTATGAACCTTCATTTCTATTTCTCCACATAATTCATTACTTAATATCTGGTAGCTTAAATTTTAGTTTTACAAATGTCATTTGCAAAATGGGGTCTGTTTCCTTTCTCAGGCATACAAAGTATGGATGTAACACTGCATTTGAATGTTTTTATTTATCTTGGTTTATTTCTTCTAGGACTCTCCATTGAGGTTCACATCTTCTGTATGGGGTCCTACCTGTGACGGTCTGGACTGTATCATACAGGAATGCCGCTTGCCAGAGATGGAGGTGGGTCAGTGGATGTATTTCCCAGACATGGGTGCCTATACCATAGCTGCAGGCTCAACCTTCAATGGCATGCCACGCCCAACCATCCATTACATCTGCAGCCAGGAGATCTGGTAGGTGTTGCTAGATGTTTTTCTAGTTTAAGTGTCAGCTAGATTTAATTTAAGATTTAAGTTTTGCTAGCATTTGTTTTACTTTAATTAATCTTAAAAATTGTTTCCAAATGTCTTCGTTCAGGGATGAGATCTACCCTGACCACTGTACTGCCAAGAGGCGCTGTGAAAGCGTGTCGTCTGATGCTGACTTTCCCAGCATTATGGCCACTGGTCCAGATGTGAGGTCTCTGCGTGAGGCTGCCGGCTCCATCTCTTGTATCGAGGATGAGATTGTCTTTGCTTGAATTAGCTCTACTGTATTTTTCTGGTTCATGTTGGAGTTTATTGTTTGTTGTTGATCCATGGTTTTTATGTCTTTATCAGTTAAACCTAATTGTCATTTGTTTGGTTAAGTTTTTTTTTTGTTTTTTTGAAATCCATTTTTCTGCTGTTGATGTATTTTGATATTACAGAGATAATATATATTTTTTTAAACCCAATTTTTTCAAATGTTAGGATGACTCAGTCCATCTCCCACATTTAGCCTTTAGGTTTAGCGTGAATTTCTCACCTTTCAGGGACCAACCCTACCATCTTAAGAAGGATTTCAATTTTACATCTCTGGTCATTTTCTCACTCATTCCTTTTTGCTCTGGGTTACATTTAGTATGGGTGGTAATCAACTTACCAGTGCTTGAATCATCTGTAAAACATGGAACCATATTTTCCTCCAATTTTGTCCTCCAGTTCTGTGTAACACAATTTGAAAATCTTGTTTTCTATTTAACTAAGTTTTATATTGTGGCTTGTCGCTGTCAATATTCATGAACATTTTTGTATTTGTGTGTTCGTAAGATTTTCCATTTCATATCAGGGAACAGGTAGATGTAATTTGTAATTATTTTTTTTTTTTTAGGTAAGCGGCTTTTTTTAAGTTGGGGGTGGGTTTTTTGTTATGTTGCTTAATCTAGAGTTTTGATGGATTCTGGGTTTAGTTTAGTGGAATAAGTTGGGGCTGTACAAGCAGTGGGAAACGCCTGCGAACACTTGGCCGTTTGTCTAATGTATTATAGTTTATATTCGTTGTATTGTTTTCTCTCAATAAATATTTGGGGCTTTTCCATGTGTTGTCACGTTTCATGAAATGTCAGTTCTTCTTGTTTGCTTGTTTAAAAAAAAAGTGCAACATTGGCTCTCAGCACAATTTGCAATATTTTCTTTCTCTGGCTAAATAGTTTTATAAATCTCAGATTCCAAATATTCAAAGCATTTTGTGTGTTAAATTGTCCAACTAGTAAGCAAAGAAGCCATGAGTGCATCTGTACAGCCGAGTTATAAATGATATTAACTAACTACCTTTGTTAGCAAATTGGCTGTTGTCTCCTTCCACAATAACTCTGGTAAGCCAATGCGGACCACTACTTTTCCTACACCACCGTTTCCACTCAACCGGGACTGCGCTATGGCATTATGCAGTGTTAAATGTCAGCAAGTGTATAAAGTCTGAGATTACCTTGTACCGGGTACTAAAACTTTAAAAAACACAATTAAAAAAGGGCTTAGCCTAAATTGGGTGCACTTTTTCTCCCACCGGATCCAAGTGTTGCAAATTTTTATTTGCTATTATGTCATTCATGTGCTATGAAAGATAGGCCTACTGCCCTGTGTCGTGAGATAGCATTGCCTACAACTGTTTGTGTCAAGTAATACTGATAGACACTAATAGGAGCACGAACAATAGTACCAATTTTTACTCGGGTGCAGCCACTCTCTTTAAATGTTTGAATAACGACTTTAAGCCATGAAACATTTTATGTAACGGCAATGAAAGAAAATGTTATTCGACCACGATGTTTGTACAGCGGCCAAAATCAGTACTATGAATAGTATGATTGTTGGGAAGATTTGTAAGTGTAACATTAACATGCTGGATTTGACAGATTTAATGTTTCCATCTACTTAACGCACCCTTGCTAGACCACTTGCCCCATGCTACTGATACGTCGCTGACACTTAAAATTTCACGCTCATGAACCGATGTCCCAACCACTTTTAAACCGAATATTTATTACCGGTACACTATATTTAAATTGAGATTCATTTTTGACACCATACGCATTTAAAGTTTTCACTTCTTGCTGCTTTAAGTTTATGATTATGGTAAAAAAAACATCCTATAATTGTAATATATTTCGGACGCATTAGAGTAGAGGACCTATCCACTGAAATGTGTAGTCCACTTTTGACACAACCACCCCCTCCCACCCAAGTGTTGTCCAGTTAGTTAAGATTCATTGGTTCCGGTACAAGTATAATTTCTAGAATGTGAGTTCCAACATGGGAAACTTGTCATAAAATAATTTACTTGATTGTTTGTTTGCATCCCAGCCATTGATATTCAATCCGTCGATTTATGCCTACCCGTTACTAATAATTTATACAGTAAAACCTACGTAGTTTTACGACTTTTAAATTGCCATTTAAACGAGATCGTCAATTGTAGGGAGTCTTAAAAAGAGGTAGGACATTATAAAAAAAACCCGACATATTATAATAATTATATAGATTAAATTCAGTCTCCGGCTAATTCCTATCTGTGGTACCTCATTTCATTAGGTTGGGTTCAGGTTAGGGTGAGGGATACATTTAGGAAGTTTTTTTTATTACGGTATTTTTAAACGTTTTATTCTTAATTTTACGTCAAGTTGGCGGCCATGTTAAAAAACGCGGTACCACAGATAGGAATTTACCAAATCTCCAACTCAATACTATCTTCTTGTTCCTCGTAAATTTAAAAAAAAAAAAAAAAAATCAATGCTGGTATGGTAGTTGTTCAAAGGCGCGTGGAAGTGCTGAGTGCATGCTTTAAACTATGTACGGTACCGGTACAAGATAAGCGCATTAATGTTGTAGTTGTTTTTTTTAAAAAATAAATCTGTTATTTCTGTTTGTTTGCACGATCCTCTCACCCGTGCATGTTCTTTCGGCAAGGTCTGACAGTGACAGGCCGTGGGGCAAATCTGGTCAGCTCCTTGGAGTTGGAGGCAGTGGAGAAGTTGATAGGTCGAAGAGTTATTTCCCCTTTACTATTTCCAAGCTGCTTCAGTCATCGTCTGACGTTAAAAGTAGTAAATTGTACGGTATACAAAACTGTTTTAGAGAAGGTCGTTTATAAAGCATCGGTGAATTTTTTTTTTCCGATCGTATGTTGGAGGAAGTCGTGAGAGGATACATCTCAAATTAAAACTTCCGTGTTGTTAAATGCTGATTGCTGGTACTGATTATTTGCTGATGAATCGGTGAAACCTTAATTAGTTACTGTACCGGTAAGTGAATGAAAGTGAAAATGAAGGGAGAAAAAAAGGGGGGGGGGGGGCTTTAAAGAAGACAAGCTTTTGTAAGAAAAAGATTTACTTTTTATTAAAACTCATTGCACACAATTCTTATACATACAAAATATAACAAACTAAATCAAAAGGTCCTTGTCTTGAGAAGACTTGAAGAGCCATAGGCATGATACCCGGTATTATAAAATAAATATTCTAACAAATATTGACCACTACAAATGAAGCAATAAAACTGAAACAAATCCATATCAATGAAAATAGTCGGTTTTACAAGACCAAACCATCAAATTCAATCAGGACTAATATCAGACGCCCTCACATATTCATTTTATACTTTTAAAAAATTGAATTTTATAAACCATGAATTGATAGCCCACCTTTACTAGAAAGTACAATCATCTTATTTGCACCTCTTGAAGTGACTTGGAATTACAGGATGTATACTTGACAAAGTTGACAGCTGGACCTGACCAGTTGAAACAGTCTTTAAAAATGTCCTAGTATCATTGTGTTGATTCAATTCTATAAGTCTGCTAGCTGACCAAAAAACATCTGGTTCCGAACATCAGATCTTGTAAATAATGAAGGTTTTTGTTGATTATGCCATTGATATTACATGAGTAACGGTACCCTTAAAAAATGAAATCATTTTTTTAAACTTAAAGAGTACTGGTACACTACACTAGGCCAATGGATAGTTTTAAACTGCATTATTATTTGATAAATCAATAATTTATAATGTAATTATTGATTTGATATATAGGCAAGTCTTAATTTAAAAACAAAAGACTTTTTTAAAGCACAGCTTAATAATTAAGACAAAATGCCTGATGACATGGCCAGAATCAACAGTGCAGAGTGCAGCAAAAGCTGAATGTGTACAAGTCTATTCAATATCACAGACATAAGCATTCAACTAATCTGTGGCAACCAAACTGGCATAGCAATTTGTTCATTAACCCATGTTAGTACTTCATGGCAAGACATCACACAAAGTTTTCTGTTGACTTGAAGTCATGGCTCTGTAAATCAATGACTAGATGTGCCTTATGAAATAGTACATTTATGTGTCATTGAGGATTGTCTTCTATCTTGGGATGAGGGTTGCTGTGGTGGGTAGGGAGGGTTTCTGTGACTGTGGTGGGGAGGATTGCTGTGGTGGGTAGGGAGGATTGCTGTGGTGGGTAGGGAGGAATGCTGTGGTGGGTAGGGAGGATTGCTGTGGTGGGTAGGGAGGATTGCTGTGGTGGGTAGGGAGGCTTGCTGTGGTGGGTAGGGAGGATTGCTGTGGTGGGTAGGGAGGATTGCTGTGGTGGGTAGGGAGGATTGCTGTGGTGGGTAGGGAGGATTGCTGTGGTGGGTAGGGAGGATTGCTGTGGTGGGTAGGGAGGATTGCTGTGGTGGGTAGGGAGGCTTGCTGTGACGGTTAAGAAGGGTTGCTGTGGTGGGTAGGGAGGGTTTCTGTGACTGTGGTGGTTAAGAAGGGTTGCTGTGGTGGGTAGGGAGGGTTTCTGTGACTGTGGTGGTTAAGAAGGGTTGCTGTGGTGGGTAGGGAGGGTTGCTGTGACTGTGGTGGTTAAGAAGGGTTGCTGTGGCGGGTAAGGGTTGTAAATATCCATAGCTAATCATAACTTTTATAAACTTTCACTATGTACGCGAGCCTGTCGCTTGTTGAGCTGTCTGCAAGTACACCTTTCATCATAAAGGTATAGAAATAGAAGTGATTTTTGGTAGGGAAAGTAAATGCATGCAGATCAAATACTGAGTGATTAAGTTACATTAACAATGATCTTAACAATTCCTACGGAGATTTATCAAACTTATCAACTTAATACGTACAACCCAACTTCAACTCAAGGTTAATTTCTTCACAGTTCACCAACACAATTATTTACCCCATACCTAGTCACAGTCAAAATCCATATCTTAAATACTCTTATACAGCCTGTCTTCACCACAAAGTTAAGTCAATCACAGTTCAACAACATGTCAATTATTTACTCCAGACCTAGTTGCCGTCAACATGACCATTTTTTACCCATGAATCGGTTGCCATCAGACTCGATGTCTTAAACGCTCCTAATTGGAGCGACATCCGAACGATGAAACCTGTTAACACCAAGGATTAAATCTACGAAACTGGAAACACTTGACTGCAAGTGGCCGTGTTTGTGTTTGTCTCCTTTCAATCTTAAATTAAAGATATTACATTTTGTTACATTTGAAAGCTTGTAGTGTTGTCGTCAAGAGCATTTCCCAAACTGAGGGTAACGTCAGGTCAAGAAATGGATATCTGTGCACGAACACACAAACATTGACACTGGCCGGATGGTCTGTCAGTAAACAAACAGCTTGGGAAACACCATCTCAGATTGTGGTTCAGATGGAATTTTGTCATGCGACACCATGTCCAGTATCTCGGTGAGCTTGCTGTGGAATAGGTTGGACTGTGGACAGGGAAAATGACAGTTGCTCAATGAATTGTGTTGGTAGGTGGGGTCAAGGTTTATAATATAAATATTTGGCAACCATAAAATGTTTAAGTGTAAAATATCAAGTAGATAACTGACAAGTCTTGCTATGTCATTGACATGTCATTGCTATGTCATTGACATGTTACAACCAATGAAGAAAGATGACAGTTTTGAAAAACTTTATGGAGCTCGAGAAAGTTTAAAGAAAAAGTCGAACGTGCCATGAAGCCTGCCAGAAAATCAGAAAAAAATCAAACCTTTGCTTCGGAACGTGCCACAATTTCTTCAAATGGAGCAGAACGGAACATGTTAATGACCTCCTTTCTATGTTTTTCTTCCTCCGCTTTACCGATGGTATTGTCCTCCGCTGTGAACAATCAGGGAATTTTCAGGGAAAATTATTAATTTTTTTATAGCTGTTAAAGTAATTTTAAAAAAAACAGTGGACTGAATTGAATGCTGTACAGTTTGACATCCTGCTGGAAACAAAAAAGTTTTATCATTTATTATACATTTAGTAAGAAAGTAGTAATTTAAAAAAAATAGATTTTCTGCATTAAAATTTCAGAGGAGAGTTCACTTTTTAAAATCTATTTTAAGTACTGTACCATAGCGTAACTTGTGTGAATTGTTATTTTTAATTAAGAATTAAACCATAACACCGACGTGTGTAGATTTGGAAAGACTTCTGCTAAAAATCAAGTACTCAGGAACAATTAAGATTAAACAACCATTAAAAACATAATTTTTCGTATAAACATTTTTTAATAAAATGCAAGTATAATGTATAAGATGGGGGATGGGGCTAAAATTTGAGAAAACATGCGTACAAGTAACGCACAATTAGTGCTCCCCATCACAAGGCTCGCAACCACACATTTTTTTTCAAGCCCCTGAACTATATTCGTATTTTAATGACCCACCATCTTTTACACAGCAGATTTATTTCACCAACTATTTAAAAGAAAATATTATGCACCAAACGCACTTGCGATATTTAAAAAAAAAAAAATCTCTTTCAGGGCAGTTATCTGAAATTTTATTTTTTCTTTCCCTTGTCATCTGCAATTAGGCATCTGAAGATTTTGCCAGCCAAGGTAATATTAAGTATTTTAAAATAACTTTATTTCTTTTCCTTAAAAAAAGTCATTTGTATAATTGAAACAATTTTCCAATTACAAAAGAAAATAGAAAGACAAGATATTTGGGAACTTGTTTCAACAATTCATACGTTTGAGAAGTTATTTTTAAGTATAAACTGGCCATTCTAAGCCTACTTTCATGGGCTGGCCATTATAAGCCTACTTTCATGTGCTGGACATTCTAAGCCTACTTTCATGGGCTGGCCATTCTAAGCCTACTTTCATGGGCTGGCCATTCTAAGCCTACTTTCATGGGCTGGCCATTCTAAGCCTACTTTCATGGGCTGGACATTCTAAGCCTACTTTCATGGGCTGGACATTCTAAGCCTACTTTCATGGGCTGGCCATTCTAAGCCTACTTTCATGGGCTTGTCATTCTAAGCCTACTTTCATGGGCTGGACATTCTAAGCCTACTTTCATGGGCTGGACATTCTAAGCCTACTTTCATGGGCTGGACATTCTAGGCCTACTTTCATGGGCTGGCCATTCTAAGCCTACTTTCATGGGCTGGCCATTCTAAGCCTACTTTCATGGGCTGGACATTCTAAGCCTACTTTTATGGGCTGGACAATCTAAGCCTACTTTCATGGGCTGGACATTCTAAGCCTACTTTCATGGGCTGGCCATTCTAAGCCTACATTCATGGGCTGGACATTCTAAGCCTACTTTCATGGGCTGGACATTCTAAGCCTACTTTCATGGGCTGGACATTCTAAGCCTACTTTCATGGGCTGGACATTCCAAGCCTACTTTCATGGGCTGGACATTCCAAGCCTACTTTCATGGGCTGGACATTCTAAGCCTACTTTCATGGGCTGGACATTCTAAGCCTACTTTCATGGGCTGGACATTCTAAGCCTACTTTCATGGGTTGGACATTCTAAGCCTACTTTCATGAGCTGCACATTCAAAATATATTTCCATGAGCTGAAAATTCCCTGAATAAATGTACATACCAAGCATTTTCTTAAGGGACTCAACTGTGATTTCTTCTGACTTTTTCTGAAAATAAAGACAGTCAATTTGTGAACTAAATAATATATCACTTACTAACAGTTTAAGATTATTTTTTAAGACATATAAGTATTTAGTGAACAACTAAAACAACTGTATTGCCAAGCAGTCATGTATAATGACACATGTCACAAGTTCAACGGGGAGAATTATGCATAGAAGAATGAAGGTTACAGCCACATGTCCATTTCAATTCCTGGTAATGATAGCAGACTTACGGCAACTCTTGGAGACCCATCTGTTCCCTCCAGTTCAATGTTAATAGAGCCCACATCACTGAGACTTGTTCCACCTTCACCAGAGCCAACTATAACAGAAAAGACAAAGGCAATTTTAGAACTTTTTCTATTAAAAATGTTAAACTGTTGGCTAGTTTGAGTGGCATTCACACCAGAGATTATTCAACATCTTTTATATTTAAAACTCCGGCAGTTGTCAGTTACAGATGCATCTAGGTGCAAACAAATGTGGCAATCAGTTCTCAGTTACAGATGCATCTAGGTACAAACGAATGTGGCAATCTACAACATCAAGGGAGAGACTTATCCTTGATCGGGGGATTGGCGACAAACTTGTCGTGACTAGGGAATAAAATAGTAGGTCAGTGCTGTCCATCCCGCAGCCTACGAGCTGTCCATCCCGCAGCCTACGAGCTGCCTTTATTTGGCCCACCGCAGCTTGAGAAATTTTTATATGTGTAGAAAATATAAATTTTAGGATAATAGTAAATAATAATAAGAAGAAAGTTTATTTTAAAATCAAGCTTCATCCCTAAAGGCTCGAAGCGCAGTACAAAGTCAGCCATATTAAAAGAGAAATGAAAACAATCTATATTTTAAACACCTTGAAATACAAAACGCAACAATACAAAACTATATAGAGCATACCCATTTAAAGTATTACATCACCTAGCAAACATAAACAACACGAGCCAATAAACATCGAGGAGATAATAACCAGCTGGAAAAGATGGTAGACAACATGACCCAGTTAAAGCTTTAACGTATACATATGTCAACAACTGATAGTGCTATTCAAGTTTTACAATTTTAAACCAGTTTCAACCACACAAAATACTAGTGGCTAGCGATAGTTTTAAATGGTAGCAGACTTAATAGTTAATCTTGTCTGGTCGAATAGGCTAATCACGAAATAAACATTATTTGATGACATATTTTAAGTCAAATAAAATAATAAATTTGGCGCCGATCTCTGGTGCAATGAGAAACTTGTCCACCGGTCTCTGGTACAATGAGAAACTTGTCCACCGGTCTCTGGTGCAATGAGAAACTTGTCCACCGGTCTCTGGTACAATGAGAAACTTGTCCACCGGTCTCTGGTACAATGAGAAACTTGTCCACCGGTTACTGGTGCGATTAGAAACTTGTCCAAAGTTTGCAAACGCTGCTCTGGTACAGCCAGTTTAAAGACAAGTTTCAGTACCGGTACAATTTGTGTACAATCTTATAAATCTCCAATGTGCTGGCCACAATTCCTATTTGAACCAACAACAACAGTGTACACTCTGGTAGACTTACCTCCGAACCCGAGGTTGGGACGAGCCGAGAACGGCGTGCTCAGTCTGGTGACATCAAGACCAGAAGTCCTCAAGCAGTCGGCCAGTCTCTCTTGGTGGAAGAGGCAAGGCTCTGGGATATCCATGCTTTTGGGATAACTAGGACACAAAGGGCTTTCTTGGTATATTTACACAAGGAAATGTTAAATCTAACCGAGGCTGACCACACAGACCAAAGTTTTGAAAAAAAATTATTTAAAAACATGGGTGAAAAAACCCAAACAATAGAAGAGTGGGAGTGAAATAAAATTAAAATACTGGAGGTTACGAAAGGTCAAACAAACGAAAGTAATTGAAACAGATTATGCTAATTAACTTTTGAATTTTACAACATATGCAAGATATAATTCCATTTGAAATCACTTAGCTGTCAAACATAAACATTTTAATCGGTTCTGAGAAAGAGATTGAGGCGAGGACATCATGAAAACCGTTCTGAAATTTTTTGTTTATGCTGCTTCTAGTTTAATAGAGTCATTGTGTTGCAAAGAAAAATCTGAGGTGCGTTTACTTGAAAGTTAATTTAGATTTTGCTTGATAAAGAAACTCGTTCGTGGAATATCAACATTGAATAATTAACAGCTGCACATTGAATAATAAACAAAATGTTAAAAATTAAATTAATAAAAATTAGCTGGATAACATGTTAGCCAAGTAGAGCAACAGAAGGGGTTACAGTAGAGCAACAGAAGCGGTTACAGTAGAGCAACAGAAATGGTTACAGTAGAGAAACAGAACTGGTTGCAACATAGAAATAGCAACAAAACCAGACGAGCACAGTAAAGTGGTGAGCAGTCATGGGATGGTGACACAATTTGGGCTGGGAGGTGACAGTCGTCAACAATCAGACACACATCTCTTTGAACAAGCCCATATGAGAGAAAAGGATTTTTGGCAACACATCTCTGTTGGATAGGTTACCATTGGGTGGCTTCATACCCTAAGTGAAACAACTGATGTCATCCCATAGATAGTCTCTGTTCACTTGACGTAACATTTATTTATGTGAATAGGGGGACAACATGCTTAAGACCAGATTAAAGAGCCATTTACTTTTCTAACATATTTTTTAGTTGAACCCAACAGTAACTGGCAGAACATGTCAGTCATTCAGGCGTACTTAGTGATGTCCAGTTATCACCCTCGTTGTAACTGGCCAGGCAGAACATGTCAGTCATTCAGGCCTACTTAGTGGTGTCCAGTTATCACCCTCGTTGTAACTGGCATTACTGTCTATAAGTTGGGGGGTGGGAGGCTGTTCACTTGGCTGATGACAATTTTAATGGCAGGTATTTTAGCGCTTATAAATTAATGATAAACTTCATGTCATCTCTGTTCTTCATTTCTGATCACCTGGACACAGGACTAAGATTTCTTTTTATTATATGTCTTTGGTCTTATCGGAAATTTGTTTGAAAGAAATTTCGTAGAAAACTGATTGACGGAAATTTGATAGAACGGAAGTTTGGTCCAATTTTATTTTCAGTTCACACTATCAAATTTTGCGTCAAATTTCTTTTTGAACACATTATTTTGTTTTACTATATGAAATAGTGCGATCAATTTTCCGTCAACGAAATTTCTTCAAACAAATTTCCGGTAAGAGTCTTAGGTTGTTGTTTTTCTAAATCAGCAAAAAAGTGAAATTAAGAAAATTGACAATAAGTTCATTTGGAAGCAAATAAAACATTTAGACTTGCGATGGCAATTGTTCTATTTGGACGAATGTCTTGTCCTCTGAATCTATAAACATTAAAATTGAAGTCAATCTTGATGGCAAAGTATTTGCTCTATTTGGACGAATGTCTTGTCCTCTGAATCTATAAACATTAAAATTGAAGTCAATCTTGAACACCCAAAGTTGCAAGGTTTAACACCAAAAGATGCAAAAGCTTTAACATGCAAAGACGAAAGTTTTAACACCAAAAGTTGTAGATAGGAAGCATTGACAGAAGTAGATAGGATGCATTCCCAACCAATGTTATCCTTCTTGTCAATGTCACAGGCTGAGATTAAAACAAATTGCCCGACGGCTGATGAAGCAACAATGATCTAGCGTCATGCTCTACTTTCTAGCTTTACAGTGGTACATGTGTGTGAGTGGACAGTACTCACCATCAGCCCAGACATTGGCACACATGTGAAAAATGAAGTCACATCTAATTCTGACTTTGGTACATGTGTGCAGACATAGTTATGCATGTACCAACTTAAGTCACCTCAAGCGCTGACTTTGATACATGTGTGCAGACACTGCTATACCTTCAGTTACCTCTAGGCCTGACTTTGCCACATGCGTACAGCCAGAAGTCACTACCAAGTTAGAAACATTTAAACTACACTAAACTAACTACAAGAGATGCCAGACAGCCCATTACTTTCATTTGACAACAAAATCCCTTTAGTTACTTTCATTTGACAACAAAATCCCTTTAGTTACTTTCATTTGACAACAAAATCCCTTTAGTTACTTTCATTTTTATCCTAAATTGATTTGAACCATATCAATCCAGTCTATGTCTCATTCTAATGAATTAGTCACATTTTACAGATTTGGTGTCATCATTCTTCAGTCTATTCCCCCCCCCCCCCCAATAATTATTCTATCCCCTGATAGTATAATTACTCTAACCTATTTTTTTTTTTGGTTTTTATTTTGTAGAACTATTACAGTATACATTGGACTAGTTGCTTATCTTAGCTACAAAGTTAATTTTATTTTTCAAGGTTCTGAAAACTTCAAAATTTGAGAATGACAATAAAAGTTGAGTCACAGTTTGACATAACATCTAAAGATCCAGATTTCTGGGCCAAGATTTCATGGATGAAGAATGAAAACATGCACTTAAGGCAGGTACTTACAGTTGTGATTCTTGGAGTTCTGACCAACTGTAGAGTATAACACAGGTGGGCAAATCATAGGGGGAAACATGACAGGTGGCAATGGTGGATGTGGAGGGGGATACAAGGTAAGGGACATTAAGGTGGACCGTGGTCAAACTAATTATACTCAGTGGCATTGATGTGTTGACTGAGAACGGAGATCCGGTGAAAAGTGGACACATTAATATTATGAGGTGAAGGAAATAGTGTACATGTACCAGTTGTGTTCTAGATGGGTGTGGCTGCTATCCTTATGAAAGAAATAGTGTACATGTGCCAGTTGTGTTCTAGAGGGGTGTGGCTGCTATCCTTATGAAAGAAATAGTGTACATGTACCAGTTGTGTTCTAGAGGGGTGTGGTTGCCATCCTTATGAAAGAAATAGTGTACATGTGCCAGTTGTGTTCTAGATGGGTCTGGCTGCTATCCTGGTGATATTAGAAAGGAGTTTTATTTAATCAGTCTACGCCATTTCATTGGTAACACAGACCTGTTTACCCCCACTATCTTAAAATCGTACAATATCATCACAAAATCATTCTATACATTATCTTAATAGTAAAAAATAAACATACAGTATATAAATATTATACACCTCAAAATCGTAAGAGTAAACAGGTCTGGTAACATGTGTGCAACTGTAGGTTGATATAAGCAGAGAGGCAGATGTTGGTGGAGTGGGTACAGAGAGGCGTATGTTGGTGGAGTGGGCTTAGAGCGACAGATGTCTTCTATTGGACAATGCGTAGTGCGACTACCAGCAGGATGGCAACTGTGATAAGTATTTAAACATTTCAGACATTCTTGCACGCCCATTGAATACAGACAGACAACATATGTTAGACAGACAGTATATGTTAGACACGAGCCGTCGCAACACATTAACTGCTGAATGCACAGAACAAAAGCTATTTATCGTATTGATTGGAGCGGTGTTAAGTCGGATCAATTGTCAAGTTTTTTTATGTTAATAAATTTGAATCGCGGAAAAGCAATTTATTTTAAGTTATTGTTTTTATTTTTTACTAGGGGTCATAAGTTCACTATGTACGCCACTTATTTCAATACAACACACACACACATATTTATTTATATATGTGTGTGTAAATGTAAATATATATATATATATATGTATGTATATATTTTTAAAAAAGTAAAACAATTTAAAAATGGAAAAGTGTATTAGATTAGTGATGTCAATAGCTCTTACAAAGACATTGTCTTGGCTCACTAGAATTCAAAATAATTTTCTTTACTTGAATAAGATGCTAGTCATTTTTTTTGGTCCATACATGCTACATTATATCAACAGCTGGACTGGACAATTCATAACTGGATCATACACAGAGCAGACTTTCTTTTAAATAATTGGGATCCTTAGTCTTATTTGAACAATAAAATGGCCACCCAGATGTCTCAGAACAAAAATAACTACTTTTAAAGAAAAACAATATCTATCAATATAATATTTTAATCAAATATTTTGTATTCTTTTCTCTTTAAAAATGAAATTTAAATAAATTATATGCAACTGATGACATTGATATCAACTGTTTATATATTTACTGTGCTGCGTAAGCAGCAGCGTCCCTGAGGAGACGTGGGGGCGTCCACATGGGGTTTGCCTCTTTGTGGCGTGGCGGACTAGTAGGGCGACTTATTCACCCAAAGCTAAAAACCCAGGCAAAACGCATGACTCCTAACGCAACAGGAGTAGCGACTAACATGACCGAAAGACTCCCAGGGCGGTGGGGGGTGGTAACGCAATACCTTCCCTCCGGAGTGGAAGCAAACCCATCCTGACCCTCGGAGAGTGGACTGCGGACGCTTTAAACGCATCTTCATCGGTTGACCGGGCTTCCCCTAGGCATAGGGGGAGTTCCCAGCGCCCTTCCGCATGGTGCGCTGGCTTGTGTGGGGGAGCGCCCGGGGGGGGGGGGGGGGGGGATTAAGAGCTCGCGCTCAACGGCCCACCGACGCCATCGCCTATGCGACGTTATTAGATTATATATTTAAAAAAAAAACTTTTAAAATACATTGTCAGCTCAATAAATCATCCTGATCCAGTTATTGTCCGGACACATTGTACCAGGCCTGCGACATTGTACCAGGCCAGCGACATTGTACCAGACCTGAGACATTGTACCAGGCCTGAGACATTCTACCAGGCCTGAGACATTCTACCAGGCATGAGACATTCTACCAGGCCTGAGACATTGTACCAGGCCTGAGACATTGTACCAAGCCTGAGACATTGTACCAGACCTGAGACATTGTAACAGACCTGAGACATTGTACCATACCCGAGACATTGTACCAGGCCCGAGACATTGTACCAGACCTGAGACATTGTACCAGACCTGAGACACTGTACCATACCCGAGACATTGTACCAGGCCCGAGACATTGTACCAGGCCCGAGACATTGTACCAGACCTGAGACATTGTACCAGACCTGAGACATTGTACCAGACCTGAGACACTGTACCAGGCCTGAGACATTGTACCAGACCTGAGACATTGTAACAGACCTGAGACATTGTACCATACCCGAGACATTGTACCAGGCCCGAGACATTGTACCAGACCTGAGACATTGTACCAGGCCTGAGACATTGTACCAGACCTGAGACATTGTAACAGACCTGAGACATTGTACCAGGCCTGAGACATTGTACCAGACCTGAGACATTGTAACAGACCTGAGACATTGTACCATACCCGAGACATTGTACCAGGCCCGAGACATTGTACCAGACCTGAGACATTGTACCAGACCTGAGACACTGTACCAGGCCGGTAAAGACAAACAAGCTCCCTCATTTGTGGTTGGCATTGATGTCAAAGTTCTAAAGTTTTGTTTCATTGAGTAGAATGATTTGATGCAGCTGATTCTCAACTGAACAGAGGTCATTGTTGAATTGCTTGTTTCATGTTGTGTTTCATGTTGTGTTTCATGTTGTGTTTCATGTTGTGTTTCATGTTGTGTTTCATGTTGTGTTTCATGTTGTGTTTCATGTTGTGTTTCATGTTGTGTTTCATCACAACATGGACACTGACCAAATTGTGTGTGTCAATGTTTTGTCTTTAAATGAAGTAAGATATACTTTATAAGTTTTTGTATCATGGTGCTATGTGCCCGCTCGATGATTGTAAGTCTACAGGGCATGCCACGGGGCATGCCACGGGGGTATGATGAAACTTGAAAAATTATTGAATATCCCCAAGTCATGTTGGTCTACAATGATTATTCTACCATAATGATTGATAATATCAAGGTCATTTATGTTTGTCATGATTACATGTCCACAATGCATGGCACATACAAGAAAGGTTGATGAAATGATGCGCATGTGAGCATTTCATCATAACAAGCATGGCATCAGAATGAGGCTGGTTTGCTGCGTGAGACATGCAAGCTAGCGTGAGACAACCACCACCACTACCAACAAGCACCACAATGGCCAACCAAAATGTATCGTGTATGTATGTTACGGCAAACTGAGAAAGGTCTAGAAAAAAATAAAATAATGATGACGTAAATGAGGAAGTACATAAAAAAGCTAGCACATCTGATGACTACGTGATAAATGATGGGAGCACATCTGATGACTACGTTATAAATGATGGGAGCACATCTGATGACTACGTGATAAATGATGGGAGCACATCTGATGACTACGTGATAAATGATGGGAGCACATCTGATGACTACGTGATAAATGATGGGAGCACATCTGATGACTACGTGATAAATGATGGGAGCACATCTGATGACTACGTTATAAATGATGGGAGCACATCTGATGACTACGTGATAAATGATGGGAGCACATCTGATGACTACGTGATAAATGATGGGAGCACATCTGATGACTACGTGATAAATGATGGGAGCACCGTATGGTCAAACAGGGTCAAACATATCACTACTACTTTCAAGACACCATATTAAATAGACAAAAATAATGTATGTTATAAGAATAAAAACTTTGGCATTAACATGTTAAAAAACTAGAAATCTGCCTACTCATTAATAAACAAATTATGCCTACTCGTTAATATAATCATTTAAAAATCATAAGCGCCGAGTCAAAGTTATAAAGATTGAGAAACCCTGGTTTAAGAGGATTATTAATAAAACTGCTTCTACAGCCAAACTACCCCCCCCAAGAATCTCCCTAAAGATTTCATTACCCTTACCAACAGCATTGGAGATATACAATTATCTCCATTTTCATTGTTTTAACATGTTCTCACATTAGTAATGCTCTTATGATATATTAATTTTCATTGTACTTTGGCAGTAGTCATAGCAGAGAGAATATGTTTATTTTACTTGTGAACAGAAGGAGTGTATCTATCAGAAGTCAGTATCTTTAGATTTAAAAACATTTGACAAAAATGAAGCTAACTAAATGATATGTCATAGAAACTGTATCTCTGATATGTTTCTCAAAGTAAGCTGGAGAACCCCAAGGTAAGTTAATATAAGGAAGATCAAGACATCAGTAAATCACTAACCCCAGCACATCAGTACATCTATGCCCTAGGAAGTTCCGGAAAGTTTACTTAATCAAATCACATTCCCACCATTAATAAATGGATCTCACAATGGTTGAGAAAACAGAGATAATAAATGCTAGCCAAGTTCTTACCTTTCCTCTATTCCACAAAGACATATGCCCAATTCTTACCTTCCCTCTATTCCACAAAGACACACCCCAAATGTCAGAAATCCTAAAGATTATTATGAGAAGCTATTCATAGAATGACAACAATAGTAGAGTTACAGGATCACCAACCTGTGGGGGCGATTGTTACGATTGAAGGCGAAATCTGGCAACAAATGAGGTGTCATAGTCTCACGATTTTCAATGACCTGCAAAATATGGAACATGATGGAACATGATGGAACATGGCGCAACATGATGGAACATGATGGAACATGATGGAACATGGTGCAACATGATGGAACATGATGGAACATGGCGCAACATGATGGAACATGATGGAACATGATGCAACATGATGCAACATGATGCAACATGATGCAACATGATGTAACATGATGCAACATGATGCAACATGATGCAACATGATGCAACATGATGGAACATGGTGGAACATGATGGAACATGGTGGCACATGATGGAACATGGTTGAACATGACGGAACATGATTGAACATGATGAGACGATGTTTCCCATAATTCCTTGCAACCATAATTTAACAAAAATCATAATCAGTCATTGTAACTTATGTAGGGCAGTATTGACCAGCTTTTGTCCAACTTTAGTATGTCGACTTGTTCATGGTGGAATGTTTAAATAGCATGAATCTAAGACATAACTCTATCATAACTCTATCATAACTCTATCATAACTCTATCATAACTCTATCATAACTCTATCATAACTCTATCATAACTCTATCATAACTCTATCATAACTCTATCATAACTCTTTCATAACTCTATCATAACTCTATCATAACTCTATCATAACTCTATCATCTCGGATTTGATCATTTGCTCATTATACATTTTGACAATTCCTGTCCTGTCTATAATTAACACAAAGAAATATTTTTACAAATTAGAAAGTATCCAATAAACCAGATGCTGCAGCAACTGTTAAGTTAAATCTAAAGGATGGCAAGTTTGCTCACCCTAAGCACATGATGATACAGTGAGCCCGTGTTTGTTATCTGGCCCAGCAGGTTGAGGAAAGCTGCCACTAAGCTGTGGATTGCGCACAGGTGGGTCACAGGGAGGGTGCTGTTTAAGGCCACTTGCTGGGGACAAAAATAACACATCTTACTTGAGCAGCACTTTTATTAACTCATGAATTTAGACAGTGCAAACCTTGAAAGTTGTCTATAACTGTCACATAAGGCTGACAGTGGAGACGTGAGATTGAGGTGGGGGGGTGTGTCTAGAGTTTTGTAAGGCTGACTGTGGAGACGTGAGATTGAGGTGGGGGGGTGTGTCTAGAGTTTGGTAAGGCTGACTGTGGAGACATGAGATTGATGTGGGGGGTGTGTCTAGAGTTTGGTAAGGCTGACAGTGGAGACATGAGATTGATGTGGGGGGGGTGTGTCTAGAGTTTGGTAAGGCTGACTGTGGAGACATGAGATTGATGTGGGGGTGTGCCTAGAGTTTGGTAAGGCTGAATGTGGAGACATGAGATTGAGGTGGGGGGGTGTCTAGAGTTTGGTAAGGCTGACTGTGGAGACATGAGATTGATGTGGGGGGGGGGTGTCTAGAGTTTGGTAAGGCTGACTGTGGAGACATGAGATTGATGTGGGGGGGGTGTGTCTAGAGTTTGGTAAGGCTGACTGTGGAGACATGAGATTGAGGTGGGGGGGTGTGCCTAGAGTTTGGTAAGGCTGACTGTGGAGACATGAGATTGAGGTGGGGGGGTGTCTAGAGTTTGGTAAGGCTGACTGTGGAGACATGAGATTGAGGTGGGGGGGGGGTGTGTCTAGAGTTTGGTAAGGCTGACTGTGGAGACATGAGATTGAGGTGGGGGGGTGTGTCTAGAGTTTGGTAAGGCTGACTGTGGAGACATGAGATTGAGGTGGGGGGGGTGTCTAGAGTTTGGTAAGGCTGACTGTGGAGACATGAGATTGAGGTGGGGGGGGTGTGCCTAGAGTTTGGTAAGGCTGACTGTGGAGACATGAGATTGAGGTGGGGGGGTGTGTCTAGAGTTTGGTAAGGCTGACTGTGGAGACATGAGATTGAGGTGGGGGGGGGGTGTGTCTAGAGTTTGGTAAGGCTGACTGTGGAGACATGAGATTGAGGTGGGGGGGTGTGTCTAGAGTTTGGTAAGGCTGACAGTGGAGACATGAGATTGAGGTGGGGGTGTGTCTAGAGTTTGGTATCTCAAATATTGAGTCCAGATCCATGCCCACAATGAAATCAATCATTAAAATTTTTTTTATCATTTGTTCAGTATGTTAATGTGACCTAAATGTCACGACTAACCAGACTAATTCTATGCTGACCTCACCTGTATGTCCAGCGCTAGCCTGACCAATTCTATGATGACCTCATCCTGTCCGACCTCCATACTTATCAAGCACATGGTGCAGTAAATAGCCTCAAAGTTGTCCACACGGTTCGACTCCAACTGCAGGTTCTCTAAGATGTGCCAGTACAGCTGCATGCCACTCTAGGTACAAACAATAAAACCAATTAGGAATAAGTAGGACAAGTAAGTACACAATCTAGGAATATGTAGGACAAGTAAGTACACAATCTAGGAATATGTAGGACAAGTAAGTACACAATCTAGGAATATGTAGGACAAGTAAGTACACAATCTAGGAATATGCAGGACAAGTAAGTACACAATCTAGGAATACGTAGGACAAGTAAGTACACAATCTAGGAATATGTAGGACAAGTAAGTACACAATCTAGGAATATGCAGGACAAGTAAGTACACAATCTAGGAATATGTAGGACAAGTAAGTACACAATCTAGGAATATGCAGGACAAGTAAGTACACAATCTAGGAATATGTAGGACAAGTAAGTACACAATCTAGGAATATGCAGGACAAGTAAGTACACAATCTAGGAATATGTAGGACAAGTAAGTACACAATCTAGGAATATGTAGGACAAGTAAGTACACAATCTAGGAATATGCAGGACAAGTAAGTACACAATCTAGGAATATGCAGGACAAGTAAGTACACAATCTAGGAATATGCAGGACAAGTAAGTACACAATCTAGGAATATGTAGGACAAGTAAGTACACAATCTAGGAATATGCAGGACAAGTAAGTACACAATCTAGGAATATGTAGGACAAGTAAGTACACAATCTAGGAATATGCAGGACAAGTAAGTACACAATCTAGGAATATGCAGGACAAGTAAGTACACAATCTAGGAATATGCAGGACAAGTAAGTACACAATCTAGGAATATGCAGGACAAGTAGTCCTGTCTTTTAGGGATGTACAGGACAAGCAAGTGTGCCATCTAGGAATATGTAGGACCAGCAAGTATGCAGTTATATAATTTATGAAAACATTTGCATCGCAAAGCTCCTGGAGGACAGAAGCAATAATACTCTGAATTCATTGGATGTTATGTTGTAGACTTAGCAGTTACATAGAGTAAAAAACAACACAGTTTAGACTTGTGACACAGTTTAGACTTGTGACACAGTTTAGACTTGTGACACAGTTTAGACTTGTGACACAGTTTAGACTTGTGACACAGTTAGACTTGCGACACAGTTTAGACTTGTGTGTTGTGTCCTTAGAATAAAGGAATACAAAATAACACTTTCTACACAAAAAAATAATAGTTTTTATTAGGTTATCTAAGGGAGGTCACAGGACAAATATCATGTTATATTAACTACAGTAGAATTATATTAACTACAGTAGAATTATATTAACTACTGTAGAATTATATTAACTACAGTAGAATTATATTAACCACAGTAGAATTATATTAACCACGGTAGAATTATATTAACCACAGTAGAATTATATTAACCACGGTAGAATTATATTAACCACGGTAGAATTATATTAACCACTGTAGAATTATATTAACCACGGTAGAATTATATTAACCACGGTAGAATTATATTAACCACGGTAGAATTATTTTAACCACGGTAGAATTATATTAACCACGGTAGAATTATATTAACCACGGTAGAATTATATTAACACTGTTATTGTTTGAGTGACTTATGCTCAGATGACATGCGATGGTTTGGTAGAGATGCTAAGGAATAGGGTCGGAGACAAGAAGCAGTGCATGGGCACTCTAGAGATGCTGAGGAATAGGGTCGGAGACAAGAAACAGTGCATGGGCACTCTAGAGATGCTGAGGAATAGGGTCGGAGACAAGAAGCAGTGCATGGGCACTCTAGAGATGCTGAGGAATAGGGTCGGAGACAAGAAGCAGTGCATGGGCACTCTAGAGATGCTGAGGAATAGGGTCGGAGACAAGAAACAGTGCATGGGCACTCTAGAGATGCTGAGGAATAGGGTCGGAGACAAGAAGCAGTGCATGGGCACTCTAGAGATGCTGAGGAATAGGGTCGGAGACAAGAAACAGTGCATGGGCACTCTAGAGATGCTGAGGAATAGGGTCGGAGACAAGAAACAGTGCATGGGCACTCTAGAGATGCTGAGGAATAGGGTCGGAGACAAGAAACAGTGCATGGGCACTCTAGAGATGCTGAGGAATAGGGTCGGAGACAAGAAACAGTGCATGGGCACTCTAGAGATGCTAAGGAATAGGGTCGGAGACAAGAAACAGTGCATGGGCACTCTAGAGATGCTAAGGAATAGGGTCGGAGACAAGAAACAGTGCATGGGCACTCTTCAGGAAAATGATGGGGATAGTTGATCAGGTCAATTGTACAATTTAAGTGGGTGAAGAGAAAAGAAAATCAGCAATAAAAAAACAAGTTACTCTAAAACAAATTGTCATGCAAAGAAAATCTCATATTCCTCAAATGACTTTAATATGGTGGACTTTCTCTAAGGAATGAAGGAAACGAGAGGAGCATGTTCTCACCTTCTTCATAAAGAGCAAATCATGTCGATTATTCAGTTTGACTGTAAGATGAAGGCTAGTAATATCTTTGGGTATTCTAGAAGACACAAGTACAAGAGCAATCAATATGTTACACATGCCAAGAACAATCTTTTTATTCAATAATCTACTCAGTGGGTTCTTCTACATAAAAGAACATAAAGTCATTTTAGCTCCTGTCTTATGTTTAGCTCAGACATAAAAAGATGTGACATTTAAATCTGTCTTGTAGTAAACATATTTAAACTACAGGTGAAAGGAAACCTCTTCAAGATTTGAATCACCAAATAGGAAATATGTTTACATTATAAGCATACAAATTCCCAGGGTCAATAGAAAATATGTTTACATTATAAGCATACCAATTCCCAGGGTCAATAGGAAATATGTTTACATTATAAGCATACCAATTCCCAGGGTCAATAGGAAATATGTTTACATTATAAGCATACCAATTCCCAGGGTCAATAGGAAATATGTTTACATTATAAGCATACCAATTCCCAGGGTCAATAGGAAATATGTTTACATTATAAGCATACCAATTCCCAGGGTCAATAGGAAATATGTTTACATTATAAGCTTAACAATTCCCAGTGTCATTAGGAAATATGTTTACATTATAAGCATACCAATTCCTAGGGTCAGTAGGAAATATGTTTACATTATAAGCATACCAATTCCCAGGGTCAATAGGAAATATGTTTACATTATAAGCATACCAATTCCCAGGGTCAATAGGAAATATGTTTACATTATAAGCATACCAATTCCCAGGGTCAGTAGGAAATATGTTTACATTATAAGAATACCAATTCCCAGGGTCATTCTTTAACAAGTTTAATCTAAGTAATATGCATTACGTTATATGTTTTAATTTGAAGGAATTTCCATGACGGTCAAAAAGCGTATGAAGAATTTCCTGCACAATGATCCGCATGCCCGGGTCGTCAATCAGAGAAATGCGCAGCAAGGGGTGCAGGAACTCTGGTGGGAAAGCCTGTGACAGGCTGACAGTCTTGTATTTAGTCGCTACCTGCCAGGGCAATGGAGAAAAATAGTTATGTTAATTTGTTTAAACATATAATTACAAGATCTTAATTGCCGTCACTTTAGAGGAGAGGCAAAAAGATTGATTTTAAACAGTGTCATTGAGATAAGATACTTTTAGTGAGCCAAATAAACGTACATTTGTCTTTTCCATTCATCATACATATTTTTTTTAGTCTTGAAAAATCCTCGTTTGGGTTTTTTGTTGTTCCTTAAAACTAGTCTGTAGCAAGACTTTCACAGAATGATTGTGTGGTAAGAATTACTGTTGACTGCTTGGGTCTGAGTTGCTATTATGAACAGAGACTTGGATTTTCGTTTGAACAGAGTTCTCATTTTTTTTTCCTCCAATATCATGAACACTGCTTATGCCTGTAGCCGAATGGTCTTTGGATGGTTGTCATATGCCATAAAGATAATTTAGAATGAGAAAAAAATCAATGTTATAATGCAAAAAAAAAAAAAACAGATAAGTGTATCAGTTAACCAGACATGTCTCAAGACACACGCTGAGGACCAGGGCCGTGTGAAGGGTTTGAAGTGTGTCAGTCAACCTGACATGTCTCAAAACACACGCTGTGGACCAGGGCCATGAGAAAGGGGGTTGAAGTGTATCAGTCAACCTGACATGTCTCAAGACACACGCTGAGGACCAGGGCCGTGTGAAGGGTTTGAAGTGTGTCAGTCAACCTGACATGTCTCAAAACACACGCTGAGGACCAGGGCCATGAGAAAGGGGGTTGAAGTGTGTCAGTCAACCTGACATGTCTCAAGACACACGCTGAGGACCAGGGCTGTGAGAAAGGGGTTGAAGTGGGCTCTGGACCCTTACGCCAAATCGTATTTTACTTATCTATTTCATGACAGTACTTTTGTCTATATTTGAGGGGCAGCATTTTCAGACTTCGCCCCAGACGTCACTTTTCTCCTGCACTGCCCACTTTGCCAAATTTTATTTGATCAGATTCATTGCCAGTCGGTTGTGACTTCTTAAGGGCTGGTTCTTTCAACTCGACATCTTGCAACTTGGGTGGTGTCGGCTTGGGACGAGTACATTGATGCTGAAGATCTCTTAAATTGTGTCACATGGGGCATGCACAAGTTGAGAACCCTCTTGTTACAAATGTACAACAGAAATATGAAAACCCTTTGAATATCCATTCAGGAATATGGAGGTGAACATTAAAACTTCAACATTAACTGTCTCTGTAATGATGGATGTTGCCCAACAAGTCCCAGTGATAGAGGACATCAACATTAACTGTCTCTGTAATGATGGATGTTGTCCAACAAGTCCCAGTGATAGAGGACATCAACATTAACTGTCTCTGTAATGATGGATGTTGCCCAACAAGTCCCAGTGATAGAGGACATCAACATTAACTGTCTCTGTAATGATGGATGTTGCCCAACAATTCCCAGTGATAGAGGACATCAACATTAACTGACTCTGTAATGATGGCTGTTGTCCAACAAGCCCCAGTGATAGGACAGTTTGATGTACATGTCACAGGGTGACTGTTACACCATGGTTGAATTACTATCCACAGGTTCAAATATCGTGAGAAAGTAAGGAAAGTAAGAAGACTAGGTACGGCAGTCCCCTGCGGCTGGTATCACACGGGGGAAAATGTATGAATGCAAGTGTGTATCCAGCTGTCTGTGCGAGTGTGTATCCAGCTGTCTGTGCGAGTGTGTATCCAGCTGTCTGTGCAAGTGTGTATCCAGCTGTCTGTGCAAGTGTGTATCCAGCTGTCTGTGCGAGTGTGTATCCAGCTGTCTGTGCGAGTGTGTATACAGTTGTCTGTGTCTTACATCAACATGCCTTGAAGTGTTGGTTGCATCGTTGCATGATGACAGGACTTGATTGCTATCGGGGTGGACTTTGGCGACTGCAAGGCGTCGTGGTAAGAAGCTTGGGAGGAACAAGGGACTATATATATAGCGAAACTGAATTTTTTAGTTTCGCTGACCACTACAGCCCACACATGAGACCTCTCTCGTGAGTGTTTAGACACAGACCTACCTTGTACCAGTTTCACCATAGTTTCCACATAGAGAGGTAAGTGTATGTACGGTGTCTGAATGGAGGAGCTTTATGGTAGTTCGTGTGACTGATATTTACGTTATGTAGACGTTTAGTATTTTGGAAGACTACGGTAAGTAGTTAGCAAGTATAGATCACATGGTGTAGGTGATTTATTCGTAAATTTCAGGAGTAGTCACCTTTTATTGTTATTGACACTAGTAAGGTAAATCATCACAAGCTCGTTGCAGTGAGACGGTGTGTGTGTAGATTCCAATATAGAGCGACGACGAGTCGCAGGAAAGAGGAAAGAGCCAATGACGATCCTTGATCATAGGACAGATTCTACGCAGTAGAGAGGCGACAGTCATACAAGACTCCGCAATATCGGGTTGTAGCGCCTCGCTTTAATAAGTCAGAATTGCCTGTATTGTAAATTACTTGTAATCTGCATAATGTTCTTTGAATAATTATATTTATATTACAGCCATCCATATTAATATTTGGTAGTATATCTTCTAGGATAGTTCTTAATCATTTCATGCACAACTCAGATTCATTGGTAATCGCATATTATTTTATTCAGTATATGTAGATAATAAATTAGCTTTAGTCACTTTAAGTTAAATTGAAGACTTCTCTTGTTTTTTGTATCGTTATTATGTTTCCTTGGGAACAACAAAACAAGGTGGTGTCAGAGGTATTGTCAGAAATTAGACCAAGTGTCACTTAGCACAAGGGAGCTCGTGACAGTAAACAAAGATTTTTTTCAATGTCGTCTTTCCATACACCTTCAGGGGATTGTAATCTATGAATGTTGAGAACAGTGCATACGGTTACAATGAAGAACTCAGTGTCACAGATTATGATAGTGTCACAGATTATGATAGTGTCACAGATTATGATAGTGTCACAGATTATGATAGTGTCACAGATTATGATAGTGTCACAGATTATGATAGTGTCACAGATTATGATAGTGTCACAGATTATGATAGTGTCACAGATTATGATAGTGTCACAGATTATGATAGCGGACAGTGTTGCTCCCATGGACACCTGTATTTGGTACAGTCTTGAAAATCCTTGCTTGAGTTTTTCGTTGTTCCTTAAAAATTAGTTTGTAGCAAGACTTTCTTTGAATACTTGTGCTGTGAGTTCCTGCGTGTGAAATGTAGCAAGACTTTCTTTGAATACTTGTGCTGTGAGTTCCTGCGTGTGAAATGTAGCAAGACTTTCTTTGAATACTTGTGCTGTGAGTTCCTGCGTGTGAAATGTAGCAAGACTTTCTTTGAATACTTGTGCTGTGAGTTCCTGCGTGTGAAATGTAGCAAGACTTTCTTTGAATACTTGTGCTGTGAGTTCCTGCGTGTGAAATGTAGTTATCAACAGAGTCTCGGCTTTTTGCTTCAATGGAGTTGTTCTTTTTTCTCCAAGTTCAGGGGCACTCCTTTTGTCTGTAGCTGATTAGACTTACTGTGGTTGTTTCAATGATGCAATTTGTTTACAAGATGGCCATATCCTTTTTTTCCAATATGGTGGATGTGAATATGTCTTGGTTTATGCCAGCGATGTCCAATAACCGATGTTCCTCACGATTCAAAAGAAACTTTTAAAAAACCTCCAAACTATTAAAAAAGTTGAAAAATATGCACATAAAAAATTGAGTCGCCTGCTTCAGCTAAGGTAAAAATCAATAAATTACCTTTAATTATGCAAATATATTAAAGATTTAAAAGATGTTCATTTTTTTTGGACTAAATTTATATTTTGTTTCCAGATCCACATTAATACTCTTAAGATTATTCAGACATATATTCATAACTACTCATTAATATGTATGTTTATTTATATTTATAAACTACTATAAATTACAGAGCGTAATTTATAATTACAGAGCGTAATTTATAATTACAGAGCGTAATTTATAATTACAGAGCGTAATTTATAATTACAGAGCGTAATTTATTTACATTGTTTTTTTTTAAATAGTGTGAAAATATTTCCTCAGCAGTTTTTTAATTTGTTTCTATAATATGACTTCCCTGGTCTTATGTACAACTAGAATTATCAGCTGCACTCAACAGTCTTAATAGCTGGTGGGATTGAAACGGTGATGCCACGATGGCCAGAGTTAAATTGTGCTCATTGATTCTACTTAAATTTGTTTTTATCATGTCAAGAGCACAAGCAGACGGCAACACAAAGAACAGCTGTCTGGGTTTTATTCTATGCCACCATTATCTGAACCATTATCTGAACCAATATCTGAACCAATATCTGAACCAATATCTGAACCAGGGATGCAATCCAAATTATTATCAGCCCATCAGATATTTTTCATCTGGGTGGCACAAGTATAAGGCTGAAGAGAATTCTGCAGATGAACATGAACAAAAGTATTCAAAAATATTCATGTTCATCAGCAACATTCTCTTGGGCCTTGTACTTGGCCCAAAGAAAAAAAGAAGTGAATGTTTTTGTATACATCTTGTAGCAGTAGAAATGATGTAGGTTACCCAATAAACTTCCATGATGTAGGTTACCCAATAAACTTCCATGATGTAGGTTACCCAATAAACTTCCAAGATGTAGGTTACCCAATAAACTTCCATGATGTAGGTTACCCAATAAACTTCCATGATGTAGGTTACCCAATGAACTTCCATACTAAATAAATGAACATTTCAGCAGCACCAACCTTCAATAGAGTTCTCAGCAAATTAACAGACAGCTGCTTGTCCAGCCTCCTGGGAGGACAGTCAAAGTATTTAGTTCATTTATGATACATAATAAGTACAAGTAAAAAATGTTTTAATTTTTAAGGAAGCACTACCAAGGAAATATATAAAATAATCAACAAGGTGGTCATACCCGATTTCCTCCTCATTTGTAAATTGTGGAAACTTGCCCATGATAAACATCATTATCTCAATTTTTTGATAGTCTGGCAGATTGTTGGCAAATTCACCTGGGGACATAAAGACATCACACAGTGAGAGACTATTACAGTTACTAGCTCAAATACCCCTCATTGCCTGCATTTGTATTTTCAAGTGCTTCTTTGGCCATTTTAGTTGACCTTGAAAGTCCCTGCTCAAATACTGTGGATAAAGAACCAATCAAACCTTTAGAAAAAGGTCATGCAGTCGTTATCTCTCTTTAAAAAAGCCAGAGCTAAAACCGCATTGAAGGTGTTATGTTAATGGAACTGTTGTGTAGGCAGCTTTATCTCACAAGGTAGCCAAACCTACCAATAGTGAGTCAGACCTACCAATAGTGTCATTTAGCCAAACCTACCAATAATGTCATTTAGCCAAACCTACCGATAGTGAGTCGGACCTACCAATAGTGTCATTTAGCCAAACCTACCAATAATGTCATTTAGCCAAACGTACTGATAGTGAGTCATACCTACCAATAGTGTCATTTAGCCAAACCTACCAATAGTGCCATTTAGCCAGACCAGCCAATAGTGTCATTTACCAAGACCTACCAATAGTGCCATTTAGCCAAAACTACCAATAGTGTCATTTAGCCAAACCTACCAATAGTGAGTCATATCTACCAATAGTGTCATTTAGCCAAACCTACCAATAGTGTCATTTAGCCAGACCTGCCAATAGTGTCATTTACCAAGACCTACCAATAGTGTCATTTAGCCAAACCTACCAATAGTGTCATTTAACCAAACCTACCAATAGTGTCATTTAGCCAAAGCTACCAATAGTGTCATTTAGCCAGACCTACAAATAGTGTCATTAGCAAGACATACCAATAGTGTCATTTAGCAAGACCTACCAATAGTATCATTTAGCCAAACCTATCAATAGTGTCATTTAGCCAAACCTACCAATAGTGTTAACAACCACTTCCTCAAACTTAATTTCCTCATTGCGCTGCAGCTCATCAGAGCTCTTCTTGTCAATAGAGATCCTAAGGTGTCGGAGAAGATTGTTGAAAACTTCCAGTACGGAGGGGCCTGTCACAAAAGAAAAATATTCAAAAGTCACAACAAATATGGCAGACAACAATCTATGCAATGTAAGTCATAGTTTATATAAGGTCAACCTTTCATTGAACTTGTTGACTACCATGAGCCCGTGGGAGCGGCTGGGCGTTTCTTTCGTTACGGCCACGAGCCGCTGGTAGCGACAATGTTTGTATTGTAGTAAATAGAGTCAAATATTTATATTATTCCGCTCCCGTTTTGCTTCGAGATTTTAATTTACCGACAGGATGTTTATATTTGAACAGCATGCTATTGGCAGAATGTTTTAAAAAACGAGCTGTTAATTAATTTTGATTTAATTTCCAAGCTAGTTACTAAATTGTACTACTTGTTTACCGTGGCAACAAGTGACAGGGTTACTAAAGGCAAATAAGTGATTGGAAGTGTAAATGTTATTCAATTTCTGTGTTCTTTGGTGCATTTTTCTTATTATTGGATATACTATTTGGAAACCACCAAATAAAAGGCTTTTAATGACTTGGAAATGTATAATGTATAAGTACCAAATAAAAGGCTTTTAATGACTTGGAAATGTATAATGTATAAGTACCAAATAAAAGGCTTTTAATGACTTGGAAATGTATAATGTATAAGTACCAAATAAAAGGCTTTTAATGACTTGGAAATGTATAATGTATAAGTACCAAATAAAAGGCTTTTAATGACTTGGAAATGTATAATGTATAAGTACCAAATAAAAGGCTTTTAATGACTTGGAAATGTATAATGTATAAGTACCAAATAAAAGGCTTTTAATGACTTGGAAATGTATAATGTATAAGTACCAAATAAAAGGCTTTTAATGACTTGGAAATGTATAATGTATAAGTACCAAATAAAAGGCTTTTAATGACTTGGAAATGTATAATGTATAAGTACCAAATAAAAGGCTTTTAATGACTTGGAAATGTATAATGTATAAGTACCAAATAAAAGGCTTTTAATGACTTGGAAATGTATAATGTATAAGTACCAAATAAAAGGCTTTTAATGACTTGGAAATGTATAATGTATAAGTACCAAATAAAAGGCTTTTAATGACTTGGAAATGTATAATGTATAAGTACCAAATAAAAGGCTTTTAATGACTTGGAAATGTATAATGTATAAGTACCAAATAAAAGGCTTTTAATGACTTGGAAATGTATAATGTATAAGTAAGTTGGAACATTGCTATGTTTTTTTTATTGGTTTCTCTGTTGTAAATACTAATTGAATAATTAATTATTTCCCAACAAAAATTAACTTTTACAAATGTTTTATGTTTATCTTATACACAATTGTCATGTAAAAAGTTCTGGTGTGGATGAGGTGAATATGCATTAGATTTCGTTTTGTCTCTATACATCTGTTCTTTATTACATATATGTATTTTATGTTAATGTCACCATTATGTCTCTTTTAAAATATTTTTATGTACAGCGCGGTGAGCCCAGCGCTAGGCTGGGGTACCGCGCTATATAAGACAGCAAATAATAATAATAATAATTCATTTACCCACAAAATGGTTTATAACTCATTAAAATATGTTTATAATTAAGAAAACTGCAGCTGAATTTGTTCATACACCTATAATGAGAAAATGTGACCTAGATTCAATTCGGAAACAGCAGGTTTGTCAATCTGGTAGTTAATCAGTTTAAAAAAAGAAATATATATTCATCATTAAATTTTTAATTATAATTAAATGTTATTAAGTGGTCATTACTATCAGCATAGACGGGACATTCAAGAGGTAAATAACAGGAGCTACTGAATGGTTTTAAATATTAGTTTTTTTGAAACTATCTCTGTGGTGAAATTTAGAGACGGTGTTAAGAGAGACGGTGTTAAGAGAGACGGTGTTAAGAGAGACGGTGTTAAGAGAGACGGTGTTAAGAGATATGGTTTTAAGAGAGACGGTGGTAAGAGAGGCAGTGTTACCTGTGGAATTCCCTGCTGAGATGAGCACAGCCTCGTACAAGACGGTCACAATGCAGGTTTTGATACGGGGATCACTTTTCGTATGTTTGTCTACATGAGCAAGTAACATTTGCACAACCAGGTAGCCATACTGACTCTGGAAGGAGAATGAGCCATCTCATCAGTAATAGGTACAAATATAGGACACATTTTTTTTTATTCACATCTACTTTGTAGTTACTTATGACAGATTTATAAGTGTGTTGGACTGTGATAAAGCTTTCAAGTAGATTAATAAGACACAAACTATTTGTGTACATAGAACAATATAGGTTCAGCTTTAATAATGATCTTACAGAATACACAAGTGAATGTTTCGGCAAATGCCTTCATCAGTTCAAAAACCAAAACATTTAAATAAGTATAAATTAAATTAATATATATTTATACACATGCATTCTAGGTAAAAAGTTAGAAAAGAATAAGAGTGGGCGCAAAACCCGGACAAAAAACAAAGCTTTCTGTTTATTTAGGTAGGATACATGTTTAGATATATATTATGTAAATTTAATCATCATTAAAGCTGAACATATATTGTTTTATTGACACAAATCGTTGTGTGTCTAATTAAGTTACTCATGACAGAATAATTTTATCAAAACATCTCATTTTCATTAACTCAAAAACAAAAAACAACAAACACTTGACCATACTTTCGCTGACAGGCTTTGGTCACTGATAAAATAATACTGGACAAGTTATAAATAGACCCACTAATTAGACAGGAGTAAAACAAGCTTGGACCTTGGATTAACAGACAAAACTATCAGTGTAAACAAATAGAGTGAAACTTTTTAATAAGTTGAAACTTTTTAACAAGTAGGGTGACATTTAAAAAAAAAACATAATTAAATATGGTGAAGCTTTCTATTCAAAATAAAATAAAGGTAGAATCATTCAGTGAAACCTTCCATAGCGGATATAGATATAACACAAGAACTTCCATAGCGGATATAGACATAAAACAAGAACTTCCATAGCGGATATAGACATAAAACAAGACCTTCCATAGCGGATATAGACATAACACAAGACCTTCCATAGCGGATATAGACAAAACACAAGACCTTTCATAGCGGATATAGACATAACACAAGACCTTCCATAGCGGATATAGATATAACACAAGACCTTCCATAGCGGATATAGACATAACACAAGAACTTCCATAGCGGATATAGACATAACACAAGACCTTCCATAGCGGATATAGACATAACACAAGACCTTCCATAGCGGATATAGACATAACACAAGACCTTCCATAGCGGATATAGACATAACACAAGACCTTCCATAGCGGATATAGATATAACACAAGACCTTCCATAGCGGATATAGACATAACACAAGACCTTCCATAGCGGATATAGACATAACACAAGACCTTCCATAGCAGATATAGATATAACACAAGACCTTCCATAGCGGATACAGACAACACAAGACCTTCCATAGTGGATATAGACATAACACAAGAACTTCCATAGCGGATATAGACAACACAAGACCTTCCATAGCGGATATAGATATAACACAAGACTTTCCATAGCAGATACAGACGACACAAGACCTTCCATAGCGATATAGACATAACAAAAGACCTTCCATAGCGGATATAGACTTAACACAAGACCTTCCATAGCGGATATAGACATAACACAAGACCTTCCATAGCGGATATAGACATAACACAAGACCTTCCATAGCGGATATAGACATAACACAAGAACTTCCATAGCGGATATAGACATAACACAAGACCTTCCATAGCGGATATAGACATAACACAAGAACTTCCATAGCGGATATAGACATAACACAAGACCTTCCATAGCGGATATAGACATAACACAAGACCTTCCATAGCGGATATAGACATAACACAAGACCTTCCATAGCGGATGTAGATATAACACAAGACCTTCCATAGCGGATACAGACAACACAAGACCTTCCATAGCGGATATAGATATAACACAAGAACTTCCATAGCGGATATAGACATAAAACAAGAACTTCCATAGCGGATATAGACATAAAACAAGACCTTCCATAGCGGATACAGACATAACACAAGACCTTCCATAGCGGATATAGACAACACAAGACCTTTCATAGCGGATATAGACATAACACAAGACCTTCCATAGCGGTTATAGATATAACACAAGACCTTCCATAGCGGATACAGACAACACAAGACCTACCAAAGCGGATATAGATATAACACAAGACCATCCATAGTGGATACAGACATCACAAGACCTTCCATAATGGGCATAGAAGGAACCCTTAAACATATAAAAATGTTATAGTAATTTCAGTATAACGGCCTTGGACAAATGGCCTTGGACAACATGGCCATAAATAAAACCAGACAAATGGCCTTTAACAACATGGCCATAAATAAAACCAGACAAATGGCCTTGGACAACATGGCCATAAATAAAACCAGACAAATGGCCTTGGACAACATGGCCATAAATAAAACCGGACAAATGGCCTTGGACAACATGGCCATAAATAAAACCAGAAAAATGGCCTTGGACAACATGGCAAAAGACAAAACCAGACAAATGGCCTTGGACAACATGGCCATAAATAAAACCGGATAAACGGCCTTGGACAACATGGCCATAAATAAAACTGGACAAACGGCCTTGGACAACATGGCCATAAATAAAACCGGACAAATTGCCTTGGACAAAACATGGCAAAAGACAAAACCAGACAAATGGCCTTGGACAACATGGCCATAAATAAAACCGGACAAACGGCCTTGGACAACATGGCCATAAATAAAACCGGACAAACGGCCTTGGACAACATGGCCATAAATAAAACAAGACAAATGGCCTTGGACAACATGGCCATAAATAAAACCGGACAAACGGCCTTGGACAACATGGCAATAAATAAAACCAGACAAATGGCCTTGGACAACATGGCCATAAATAAAACCAGACAAATGGCCTTGGACAACATGGCCATAAATAAAACCGGACAAATGGCCTTGGACAACATGGCCATAAATAAAACCGGACAAATGGCCTTGGACAACATGGACATAAATAAAACCAGACAAATGGCCTTGGACAACATGGCCATAAATAAAACCGGACAAACGGCCTTGGACAACATGGCAATAAATAAAACCAGACAAATGGCCTTGGACAACATGGCCATAAATAAAACCAGACAAATGGCCTTGGACAACATGGCCATAAATAAAACCGGACAAACGGCCTTGGACAACATGGCCATAAATAAAACCAGACATATGGCCTTGGACAACATGGTCATAAATAAAACCAGACAAATGGCCTTGGACAACATGGACATAAATAAAACCTGACAAATGGCCTTGGACAACATGGCAAAAGACAAAACCGGACAAATGTCTTTGGACAACATGGCCAAATATAAAACCGGACAAATGGCCTTGGACAACATGACCAAAGACAAAACCGGACAAACGGCCTTGGACAACATGGCCAAAGACAAAACGGGGCACACGGCCTTGAAGAACTGACCTGCACAGAAAACATGATGATCTTAAAAACTCTGATGGCAAAGTCATTTGGGACCCACAGATTGTGATTGTCAAGATGGCTGGGGAAAAAAAAGTGACATCTTATGATGAAAATAATCACGGTGGCTTTTGTCTTTTGTTTATGTGGTCTCTAACTAATGTCCAATCAACCCCTGCTCCCTGTTAATTATAACACAAATCACCACAAACATTTCTCATCATTGAGGATTGACATTTTTATAGATAACTTTGAAAACAGAATTTCTTAGCAGGAAATAAAGGGAAGTTTAGAGAAGAATAAAAGGAATGTTAAAAATACATTGACAACATTCCCAACATAATGTTGGCATCATTCCATAGGAACGTACTGTCACATAATATCATGACATTTCTTTTGTTGAAATTAATGATGAAATGAATCAATCAGACGGACCCAGAGCTCAAAAAAGCAGACAAATAGTGGAACAAGATATGTCATCAAAGAGAGCAGACAAATAGTGGAACAAGATATGTCATCAAAGCTAGCAGACAAATAGTGGAACAAGATATGTCATAAAAAAAAAAGCAGACAAATAGTGGAACAAGATATGTCATCAAAGAAAGCAGTAAATAATGGAACGAGATATATCAGGCCTGCGCAACATATGACCGGTAGGCAACGCTGTCCACCAGGACCCACTTTGCGGCCTACAAAGTAACAAAATATTTTTTATTATTATTATTATTTTCTTAATATTTTCCTCCCTGTACTAAGTTTTTCATAAAGTATTCCGGCCCGCCTTACATTTTGAGTTGTGCAGACATGAGATATGTCATCAAAGAAAGCAGTTAACCGTTATAACAGATCAAACATTAACAATCAGTCTTAAATTTTTTTAATTAAATTTCAGTCAACAGATTATATTTATGCACAGACAAACTTTAACAAACTTCAAACGATGCTTACGTTAATACTGGTGACAGGACAGACTTGATGTTCCCATACGATGCCCGACATACAAGATCCCGAAACACAACCTCCGCCAAATGAGCCGGATCATCTTCTTCGCGCGGACTGTCCACATCGCCATCTTCACTGGCGGGGCTAAGTCAGGACATCAAATACATGATAAGTGACATCAAATAAATGTTATGAGCAGAAATAATACTTTTTAAAATAATATTATTTTTATCAAATCTGAATGTATTCATGTTTATAAAAAAAATTTTAAATATAAAAATCCCATTAAAGGATCGACCAAAGTTTCATGAAAATGTTTCTCCAAACTAAGATATGAAACAAATTTTAGTTGTACAGAACTGTGCAAACTCAAGATATAAACCAAATTTTAACGGTACAGCACTAAATTAAAAACGAGATATGAAACAAATTTTAGTTGTACAGCACTGGATAATCCCCAGATGAGCTGTTGAGTGTGAGTAGCAAAAACATAAACAAGATTCAATAACATCAAGTAAGTGGGTAACACTGGAACTCACTCTTGGTCCTGCATGTTGTACAAAAGAGACGGCACAATCTTGTCCATGTGTACAGCTTCCCAAATGTTCACCTGCAGGTCATCACTGATCGTCTTCCTCACAACCCCTTGCAGGCCTCGTAGTCCAGCCTGCCTCAGCCTGCGTCGACAGCAAAAAACACTTAAGATCCGCTCTAAAATTGTCGCCTGATCGGCGATCACCATTTCCACTCAGAATAAACAATCTCCGAGCACCAGGTCTCGTCACCTATTTTCTTAAGTCAAACCTGTTCAGTTACCGGACGTACTCCATAGTTTTTGAAAAATAAACTTGCTTTTATAGATGCCACATAATATTTACAAGCCATTCTGTTGTCCACCTGCATTGTCTATAAAAACACATTGAGTTGTAAATAGACTGTGCATGATTTTATAATATGAACGTCAAGAAGTGTTATTATTTTTATTTAGTACTACCATAATTCTAGACTACTTTTAAATAAAGAAACATTACGGTAGAAAAATTTTTTAATGGTGAATAGAGAAGGTTATTTAAAATTATTGTTCAGATTCTAAATAAATGAATAATAAGCCTGTCCCCAACACTCTAGATTGAGAACAAATTGTATTCAAGCATCTATGAAATTTTTTTAGCCTGGGTAATTTCTGGTATAAGTTTACACAAACAGCCAAGATAAAATTACATGAGAACACGTTGATAGAACACAAGTCTGAAAGATCCATCAAAACAAAATCTACATCAATGCCAGTTATAAAACACTGGCTACTCTTCAGTCCATAGCAAAGATAAAACTCCATCCACCCATGAAGTCATTTGATGATAACAAGTCACAGTCCCCATCAGATGGACATTACAATCCTAGTCAGAGGTAATTCTGACCAAGTAAGACTGGCGGTTCATGTTGCCTCTCACTTACAGTGCTGGCAGACACTTCTTTGCCAGCCTGACTGGACCAAGTATTGATTTCCATTGATTGCTGAGCTACATTCTCTTCACACATTGTAGCTACACTCACCCCACCCCCAGTAAACTGTCAAGATGAACTGAAGGGTGTGGGCCAATATGATACAAGATGAACTGAAGGGTGTGGGCCAATATGATATAAAATGAACTGAAGGGTGTGGGCCAATATGATACAAGATGAAGTGAAGGGTGTGGACCAATATGATACAAGATGAACTGAAGGGTGTGGGTCAATATGATACAAGATGAACTGAAGGGTGTGGGCCAATATGATACAAAATGAACTGAAGGGTGTGGGCCAATATGATACAAGATGAACCGAAGGGTGTGGGCCTATTTATATATTATATTTAATTTTTTGTGTGGACTGTAGGTTGAAATAAGAAATAAATTAAAAGAAGTTTACTATTTATTAACTACTAATATAAACTTCCGGTTAACAACAAGATGGCTGAAATCAGAAATTAATGTAGTCCCCAAATGAAAATTCAAACTGCAATATGCCTAGAATGCGGACATTGTTCATAAAACATACCAATAATTAAATGGAGAAGAAAACAGATAAAACTAATGGGAAGACAGCGGAAAAGGTATAAGAGATCGACTAACTAAAGTGGGAACATTTGTTCTTGAGAGACAAAAAACCGGAAATTGTGTATTTTATGCCGCGACACAATATCGTGTATGCACTTCGGTAAGCAAGGGAAACTACTAAAAATGATCTAGTCATGATAATACATAATAATAATTAATTATAAATGGCATGGAGAGGGATGGGCGCCGCCATGCGACAACTGCCCTTGTTACGCTACATGTACATGAGAACAGATTCACAATCCATACCGGCTCAGCCGTCTCCCGGGTTACCAAGGGCAGCGCCTACCGTCTTTGACCAGAACGGAGGTGGAAAGTATGCAACTGATCAGGCAAAAGACAATATCAATGCCAGGAATAACATTACAATAGGTACCTGGCACGTGAGATCGTTGAGAGAAACGGGCAAGGTGAAGGAATTAGTGCATGAAATGAACAGATACAGATGGGACATCCTAGGTCTGTGTGAAATGAGATGGAAAAACTTTGGAGAAACATCGACCCAAGAAGGCCACAGACTATATTTTAGTGGACGGGAGAACACACACGAACAAGGAGTTGGCTTCCTCGTCCATAAAAACATTAAGAACAGTGTTATAGGCTGTCAACCAATTTTGGGTCGGCTCAATACTCTCCGTCTAAGGGTAACACCGTTCAACATCACCATCGTACAAGCGTATGCACCAACTTCAGATTATGATGACGAAGACGTGGATGAACTCTACCATCAACTCCAAGATGTGCTGAACCAAACCCCCAAGAAAGACATTCTTGTTGTTCAAGGTGATTGGAATGCCAAAGTAGGAGAAGATGCTTATGCAAACTGGAAAGGAACATGTGGACGCCACTGTAACAAAACTTCAAATGAGAGAGGTCTGATGCTCTTGGAATTCGCCAGCTTCAATGAACTCATACTTTTAAATTAAATTATATATTTTTTAAATTGTTCTTCTGTTGTAAATACTAATTGAACAATTAATAAATAATTTCTTACCAAAACTTAACTTTTCAAATATTTTATGTTTGTCTTATAATATAGACAATTCAATCATCTACAAAATGGTTTATAACTCATTAAAATATGTTTACAATTAAGAAAACTGCAGCTGAATTTGTTCATACACCTATAATGAGAAAATGTGACCTAGATTTAATTCCGACACAGCAGGTTTTTCAATCTGGTAGTTAATGTTGCCTCTCACTTATCCAGAAAAACCACATGGCATAGCCCCAATGGGAAACATCACAATCAGATTGACTATATCATGTTGCAAACACGTTTCCGGTCTAGTATAAACATTGCAAAGACTCGCAGCTTCCCAGGAGCTGACATTGGAAATGACCACGATCTAGTCATGATGACCTTTAGGCTGCACTTAAAGAGGGTAATTAAACAGGGATATACCAGAATCAAATTCGATCTTGAAAAGCTGAAGGATCCTAAAGTAGCAGAAGCCTTGCAAGCAATGATAGGAGGAAAATTTGCAGCACTTAACATTATAGATGCAGACTGTTCAGACATGGACACACTGATTGATAACTTCAACACAGCTGTGACGGACACAGCCCATGACATCCTTGGTAAACATCCACCAACACAAAAACCATGGGTGACAGCTGACATTCTCGATGTGTGTGATAAACGGAGGCAGTTAAAGAAAACAAAGATGGTAGATACAGAGGAGGCCGCTAAATATAGGAAAATTAACCAAACCATCAAAAAGGGTATGAGAAGGGCGAAGAAGAACTGGATTGAAGAGCAATGCTAAGACATTGAAAATTGCTTGAAGAAAAACAATAGCAAAAAGGCTTACCAGTTGGTGAAAGAACTAACCACTGCAAAACAAGGGCGTAGTACTACCATACAAGATAAAATAAGTAAATGTTTGACCGAGGAAAATGATATCCTGAAAAGATGGACTGAATACTGCTCAGAGCTGTATAATGAAAATATAAAGATAGACCCAGAGATCCTTAATGTCCCCCCAGCAACAGACAATCAAAGCTTCCCTATTCTCCACGCAGAAGTAGAAGCAGCAGTCCAAGCACTCCAAATAGGAAAAGCAGCAGGAGTAGATAATATCCCTGCAGAGTGGGTGAAACAGGGAGGAGAAACAATGATAAATGCCCTAACCAATATTTGTAACAAAATATGGTTGACAAGAGAATGGCCCAAATCATGCAGGAAAGACAAAAATGATGACAAATAGCACAACTGGCATCACCACTGAAATTAAGGTCGGTGAGGAAAGATTAGAGACAGTTGGCAGCTTCAAGTACCTCGGAGCAATAGTTTCGGAAGAAGGCTCCAAGCCCGAATTGATGGCCAGGATTGCGCAGACCACAACAGCACTAAAGAGGCTCAAGAAAATATGGAACGACAAAAATATAGTCCCAAGCACCAAAATCAGGCTGATGCGCTCATTAATCCTCTCCATTTTCTTATATGCCTGTGACTCCTGGACATTAACAGCAGAACTTGAAAAGAAAATAAAGGCGATGGAGATGAGATGTTTCAGAGGCATTCTTGGCATCTGCTATAGAGACCATATCACCAATGAACAAGTCAAAGAAAGGATTCGTCAAGCAACTGGGCAGTACGATGACCTCCTGGTGACTGTAAAAAAGTGCAAACTTGAATGGTATGGCCACGTGACCAGAAAACAAGGGCTCGCCAAAGAAATCTTTCAAGGCACAACTAGAGGAGGAAGAAGGAGAGGAAGACAGAGAAAAAGATAGGAAGATAACATCAAAGAATGGACGGGATTACAACTAGGCGATGCTATGCATAGGGCAGGAGAACAAGAGGAATGGAGAAGAATAGTTTTTATGTCATCTGTGGCGCCCCAACGGTTGAAAGACTACTAGACATGATGATGATGATGATGAATATAAAGTATTTATGTAAACACAGCTAGATAAGGGGAACCTCATTTTTAACAAGCAATACGATTAAGTCTAGAAGCATGCATAAATATATTCAGGTTTTTTCACAAAAGAGCATCCTTACGTCATTCTGGGCAGTGGACTCAGCCTCCTGTTCAAACCCCACCCACACATTTGTTCGGGTGATTTTGGCGGGTGTCCTCAATTTCCGCTACCCCACCAAATTTTCGTCTATCAAAGCGGCAAATGACGGGCAAATTTTTATTTGCAAAAATAACTGTATATAAATATATGAACATCAGTCATCTCATTTGAGCAGTGACCTTTATTTCACATGCAATGTGAATAGTTATTGTATACATTATAATGCATTTTTATTCATTTACTATTGCAATACAGTAATGTAGGATTCTGATATGTCAAGTACTATTCTGAGACTATATTTTACTATATCGTGACCCCTTTGGGGGTCAAACAACCCTTTCTCAAGACCATTGGAAAACACATGTACTCTACAGTTATGAAGTAGCAACGAAATTAATTTTGTGATTTGGGGTCGCCACAACATGAGGAACTGTGTTAAGGGGTCGCGGAATTAGGAAGGTTGAGAACCACTGCTATATTGGGATTTTCAGTGTAACCGGGTTGTTATCAAGCTATGTCAAATCAGTCTATAAATAATAATTGCGAATAAATTAAAAATTTTAAATAAATAAGAAAATGTGTTGCAACAAGTTAGTGGAACAAGTTGGTGGGACAAGTTGGTGGAACAAGGTGGAACAAGTTAGTGGAACAAGTTAGTAGAACAAGGCTTATGTCTAAACATTTTACTGGGTCATACCAATAAAAAATACATAGGTTAAGCATATCTAGGTAGTGTTGTAATTATATTATAAAAGCAAAGGGCGCCCGAGGGTATATTTTGCATGACAACTGTCAAATTTTTTCTCTAACAATACTACTTTAAAAATAAAATACACTTTAGCAACTTAAAATTAATTTTTTATTCAAATGGTAAACCCCAAAGAATTCATCAGATGTCGATCTATTAAAATGATCAATAATCTCATTTTCAGGATGTATGCCTGAATGAGTTTTGACATATCTAAATCTTTCTGTTTCATTTTCGGCCAAAAGCCATTTTTAACTTTCAGCCTGGTTTTGGTTAGGCCGAAGTCAGAAAATCACTTTTGGCCAGTCAGTCTCTAATCACCAAGAACAGAGCAATCTTGTCACAATTAACTTGCAGCCTTTCAACATCAATTGTTGGCGACAGGATCAATGAAATCTTCCCTATCCCAGGTCAAACCTAATAGTGACAATCCTCAATCTACAAGATAATGTTTTCTAACAAAGCAGGGAGAATCAGCTTTGTGTGTGTGAGGCAGGGAAAAATCAATAGGTAAATGTCAGAGTAAAAGTTATGTGTTGTGGTAAACATAGAATGGTGCGTGCAACACTACCACAATTTTATGGTAAAATTTACATGAAAAGTGAAACATGAATATAGAAAGGTGGTTTTGTCTCTGAGTTACATTTTGTGTTGGCCACCATTAGATTGTTGACATATTTAACATGCAATGCATTCTGAAACATCACATGCAATGTTTGTTGGCATATTTAATTTATAATATCAGAAATCCTTTTGTCAACAAACAACTAATTCAATTGCAGTGACTGACAGATTGTGATATATAATAAAAATAAATCCAAACTGAATTTCAAATGCAATAGGAAAGGGATAGGTAATTATTTTTAAGTGAGTGTGCTGAACTTGCCATTTTTTAAATTATGCACATGCCAAACCAAATGTTATTGAAAACATTATTATTTTAAACCTTTACTATTCAGAAAGCCCTTGCAAATTATTGAAATTCATTACTGTCGTGAGGCAAATTAAAGAATGTCAGTCAATGTGAAACAGCTGAATGAGACAAAAAGTTTCCATCAATATGTCCCTGAGATGCATAGCTTGGAATTAGGCTTCCATTTCCCATGGTCTTCATTGTTTCCTTTTATAATCATTGATGAACAAAACAGTAGAGAGTGCTGGTTTCTTAACTTGCATTGCTTGTTGGTATGACTGTGCTTGATCAAATGGTCTAATATAAAGTTTGTAAAAATGTTTCTTAACTTGCATTGCTTGTTGGTATGACTGTGTTTGATAAAATGGTCTAATATAAAGTTTGTAAAAATGTTTCTTAACTTGCATTGCTTGTTGGTATGACTGTGCTTGATCAAATGGTCCAATATAAAGTTTGTAAAAAATCAGCCAACAAGCTTGGTATTTATGTCATAATTGTAATGGGAGCACATCGTCATGTGCAAGAAAAAAGTCGGTAAATGTGTAGTTATGTGTCCGCGTTTTTTACCATGACGAATAAAAAGTTTTTAAAAATGATCTAAATCTATCCCTCACCCTAACCTGAACCCTAAATTCCTCCCAAACACGGTTTTGACCCTCTCCCTAACAGGGTTTTGACCCTCTCCCTAACGCAAATGACGCCACGGACACACAACTACACATCAGCCAAAAAGTCATTAGCATGCCACGTTCGGCACACGTGCTAGACCAGTGGTTCTCAACCTTTCTACCGCTGCGACCCTTTAATACAGTTCCTCATGTGGCGGCGACCCCCAGACACAAAATTATTTTCGTTGGGCGACCCCTGTGAAAGGGTCGTTCGACCCCCCCAAAGGTGTCGCGACCCACGGGTTGAGAACCACTGTGCTAGAGGTTTCCCAGCCTAGGAATATGATTTATATATTAACTTTACTGACAGCACCAGAAAAAATCAGTTTGAAAAGATGTTGAGTTGAGCGATGGTGATGAAGAAAACAATGAAAGTATATTCAACAGGATCACTTACTCTCTTCTCATCACAGAGTTTTTATGATTGTTGTGACAGAGTGAGCTGAACTTGGACACAAAGAAGTCATAACGCCTGTGGTAGGATGGTGCGTCCTCCTCAACGTTGGCAAATTTTACAAACTGGAAAACAAATGTCAAATATTCAATTCACAATGACTCATTTGATGAAATCACACCTGAAGAGACAAACCGTTTGTCAAATATTAATGGTTCTGGCTGAGCGTCAGAAATTCGTGGCTCGCTGTATGTCAGGCTCTTAGATGTCTGGTTGTGACTGAAGTGTTTGAGTGATAGATGCAGCGTGGTTGGGTTCACGAATCGCAAGTCAAACTCCAAAGCCAAGTTAACAATATTGAAGATTTTATTTAAACCTGGATTGACTTCATATGAATAATAATAGTTTCCTCAGCAGACTAATTCCTGCTAGACGGACGTTGTTTCTAATCTAATCTAATACAAAGTCCAGTAACGACAAGTTCTTGATGTCTATAATCATTCTCTCTCAAACTCCTTATAAGTCACTGTATATATAACCACTCATTTTAAAACATAGACAGCTTTCAAACAATGGACATAAAAATCCTTGGGACATGGACTTTCATTGCATTTAATTTTAACAGCTCAATTAACTTATTTATTATGCATGACTTAACATCTTTCAACCGATGGATCCAAACGTCCTCAAGTCAAACTTTTATTATATATAATACCAGTAGCTCACTTAACCTATTTAATAATAAAACGTTCAGGCATGATTTCATGACCTTGACACCGTTCATGTAGAAATAATGAAGATTCTACCACACACAGCAAAGATCATCTATTTTATGAACATTCAAACGTAAATAGAATTTGTGTTAGTCAAAAACCATCTATAAAAACGCTTTAGGACTATGTAGGGGGACATTACTTTGATTGACGACATGATGCAGGGGACATTACTTTGATTGGAGTTCTTATATAGCGCTCATTTCCATGCTATGATAGCATGCTCACGCCACTCCGATGTTAGATGTTCGAGAGGCCTCACTGCTGCCTGTTAGGCGCACGTGAACTCCATCTCCCCATCTCCGGGTTTGAATTCAGAGTTGCCTTCTCTTAGATGAGTTGCCGTCCAAGGTTATCGAATCCCATCCACCCGGGGTGCTGGTGGTGTTTTTCTTGCTTTGGCGGGGATTGAACTCCTGACCATTAAGTTGAGATTTGCTCAGTTTAGACCACTCGGCCACCCAGCACTTTGATTGACGACATGATGTAGGGGGACATTACTTTCATTGACGACATGATGTAGGGGGACATTACTTTGATTGACAACATGATGTAGTGGGACATTACTTTGATTGACAACATGATGTAGGGGGAATTACTTTGATTGACAACATGATGTAGGGGGACATTACTTTGATTGACAACATGATGCGGGGGGACATTACTTTGATTGACAACATGAAACACACTAAAACACTCTGGTTGTCAAACAAACCAGTTGATTTAAGAAGAAAATTTCATATAGTGGAGGATTGCAACACATTGCAGAGCATTCCAACGCTTAACAGAGCATAGCAACACATCTGGCTGAGCAGCTCATCAAATTAATAAACCATAACTTGTTACTCATATTTTATTGTTAAAAGCATCAAAATAGCAATGAATATCCCAAGATTCCTACACCCAAATAAAGAGGTCCATAAATTTATATCTATACTAATTAGCTGTCATATTAGCTCTTGATGTTAAATGGCCACTCAATGAAACTTAACGCAGACCAACTCGAAGTGTATTACAACATCAGCAAAGAAGGAAAAGTGTTTAAGAAATGGGAACCTTTCTTGAATGTTCAATGTAAACACTGCCACATGGCCCAATCTAAATATTTGCTCCGCGGAAATGTTGTAACTATGTAATGAACACTATTAGAATGTCGCAACAAAATGAGGTCAGTGTTGTCAACATTCCACATGAAGGTAAGTAAGTGCCTACTTACAGATGACGTAGCCCTAGTCTGCATGTTTGGATCCCCACATTCAAGAAGTTTTTGCACCATTTTGAGAAAACTTTCCACAAAAAGATTGAGCGAGTGAGCATGGCAGGACACCAGAAGCTGGTCTAATATCTCCATAGAAATAAAAACATACCTGGATATTAAAAAAAAAAAGATGTTTAAAATAAAGAAATTTCAATGCTGTCCTGGAAAAATATATGTCTATTCCCATAAACTATTTAGGAATGTTGAGATTTAAGACCAACAGTGTTTTACCAAACTAAAACCTAAGACAAATATTGTAAAGGTTTGTTTTTAATCTTCTTTTAAATACATGTACCGGGTATTTCAATTTTGAAAATTATAAGACCATGTTTTTTTTTTTGGTCCTTATTTTCTATCATAGAACATCATTATTCTTTCTACAATATTTTGGGTAATTATTGCACACGTTAATCCCAGACAATATATTTATTAAGTGACTTATTAATTTTCCCAAACCTGCCACACAATCAGTAAGGTAAAGCCTGGCGATTGAAATTAATGCTTCTTCCACTTACTCTGATCTATGCCTACTTATATCAGTACTGAGCTTCCGTTCCAAATACTGGCCAATTCTATCAAGTTTCTCCGGACGGGAGGACAATGCATAAAATGTCAACTTTTCCATGTTGCTTTTCACAAGGCCTTCCTTTAAATAAGAAAAAAAAGGACAAAAGATGATTATGCTAAATACATTTCCTTTAAATGCCAAATAATTTTTTAGAAATAAATTTTTTTTTAAAAGTTATTTAGAATGGAAGATAAATTACCTGTGGATTTGCTGGAAATATGTTGTCCACAAGCCTTTTATAACGCGGCTTTAAAGCAGAGCAACATCCACAAATTCCTGTTGATTAACAAAATGAGAACACTTTTTTTGCAGTTTTATTGAGGTATACAACCATTTTCAAATTAATTTGACATATTGAAAATGTATTGGTAATTTACCTATGTTGAACTTTCAAAGTTATCATAATTCATAGCCCTCACATTTGATTGCAATAGTATTCTGCATTTTGTTTTCATTGTTTGTTTTAAAAGAAAACAAGTATTTATTTTTCTATTTTGAACACTTAAATAAACATTGGAGGACCAATGCTTGGTATTTTATTAGTCATAGACTCCTTGACTAGTTCGAAATTTAACTATGCAAAAAATTTATTCTAAGCTGAAATTTATTTCCAGAAGAGGTTCAGTGAAATAATGTGTAAGTGTAATGTAGGCCTACACTACTACAGACATATTATATATGATATATGTCACTTCTTTTTTCATCAGGTTTACACATCTATGATTATGATCTATTAAAGATTTGATTTTATTTAACTAATATACAGTGTTTCTTATTTAGTAAATATAATACATGTTTGATTCATTTATGTTGACCTTCAGCCACTTCACCACACTACTATCAGTTCTGAAAAAGGATGCTAACCGCTCACAAAAAAATGATCTAACAGTCACCATTACCACTAGCCAAAACATATTTCTGTTATATTTAATCTTGATATTCTTTTAAAACCTTTAAAGGCACTAAGTTCATTAACTAATTGTGTACATTTTATATTTTATTTTCTAATATAATTTTTAAATAAATGTAATTAATAATATTTAATTAGTTTTTATTAATTAATCAGATAATCACTTTTAGTTTAGTGGGTGAAGCTTAATGCCTAATCAAAGTCTTCAAATTTAGTTTATTTAGGCTTATACTTATCCATATACATATAGTAGGCCTATACTAACTATATATAATATAGGCAGGCCTACTTATTAAATTAATCACCTCCCCTGGGCTCCTGTTGACAAGTCTGTGGTGGCTTGCCGATTAAGAGGCGCCGGCCACCGGACCCCCTTGGCGTTACCCGTGGAAAAAAAGCACCATTGCGTGTCCTGCGTGGGCAGACAACGGACATGCATGGCACTTGCCGGCAATAAAACAGCACCTACAAGGCTGCCAACTGTGATGTTTTACAGTTGGAAGTAAAGGCAGAGACAGGGTAGGAATCATGATTACAAGTTGCCGTTAATGGATATGAGGCGAGAGGCTAAGGTGGAAGCCCCTGGCTGATGATTCTAAATACGCAGCCCTGAGAAAGCTGCTCCTAGGCAACCATTTCATCCCAGCTACTTCTTAAAGGCCGTCAGTCATTTCCCTGGGATGGGTGGGGGAAAATATTGGGACGTTAAAGCACCATCCCGACTCCCTGGGAGAGTAGGCTGCAAACGTTTTAAACACTGAGTTTTCGGTCGACTGGACGTCTCAGGGCAGGGAAAGCCTCCATTAGCAAATCTGATAAAACGGTTGTGTGTTGGGGTGGTCCAGGTCCAGGGAAGTCTCTGGCATGCCGCTGCACGCCATGGCATCAGGGAGGCCAGGTGTCTGGGCTGTGTGGAGGTGCGTCGGGGAGGGCATTAAGAGCTCAAGCTCGAAGGCCCACCGAAGCCAATTCCCAAGACATCTTTGAGATTGTAATAATTTAAATGTGTAAATGCAAGCCTAACTTAGTAACTATAATATAGCTATAACTCTTATAAGTCTTAAGGCACAGGACACATAAACTATCATAGTCATATAATATAGTTGTAGTCATAGTGATAGGGCTTTTGACTTTAACTTTAAATAGTTTGATAAAAGTCTCATAAGTATTGTCAATCAAGGAGTCCGTAGTAACTGAGGAGTAGTAGTACTAAAACTGACTGAATACGTTACTTTTAGTGAACTTAAGGGGCAGGGTGCGTAAATAAAAAGTTTAAGTATTATTCTCTTAGTTAAAGTTTAAGTATTACTTTTATTACATTAGTAAGTGACAGCTGAGTTGTCGCCACTTGAAGTACCAAGGCCAAGGGAGCCAAGTGACAAGTGTAACAAAGTTTTACGAAGACGAAACCCCACCCATTTATACTTACAGAACTATGTCTTTTATGACCTCACCAATATTATGTATAATTGCTATTATCATTAAATCAGAACAATATTGTTATTTGCATACCTGCCATTGTGAGTTATTGAATTATGAATCAACCATGGTTGGATAATTATATTTCTTAGACTGTATATTTATTTTTCTAGCCAGATTTTTTATGCCCCGAGACCGAGTGTACAATCAATAATACGGAGCGCAGAGTTGTACTTCCCAAATGTTATTTCCAAATTAAAACATTAAAACATTATTTAAGTATTTCTATAACTTTTTAACCTATGGTTTAGGATGTTAAACTTTTGGGTTTCTTTTTTAAATTTAGATCTTCTATATTAAAAAAAATAATTATAGGTGGCATTCGAAAGGAGGCATTTCCGGTTTGTATTCAAGATGTCGTCTCTTGGTAAACAAAAGTCCTCAAATCTTGAAAAATCTCTTGGAAAAGGAAAGCCTGAAGTAAAATTATTGAAGTTATTGTGATTTTATAGTTTTGAAACTCCATAAAATATTTTGGTAAATGCAAAGAGAATGCGCCATGACTTATCACACGACCGCCATCTTGGTTGCCGCGACCAGTGATCTTTTATGATTATTTATAATTTATGGGTAAATGTTGAGAGATCTATCCGCGTCTTTTACCATGGCCGCCATCTTGGTTGCCCCGACCCGCGAACTTTTACGTGTTCACGGGTCGGGACAACTAAGATGGCGGCCGTGGAAAAATAAAATAACTCATGTTTTGCTAAAATTACGAATAAAAAGTTTTTAAAAATGAAAAAATGATCTAAATCTATCCCTAACCTGAACCCTAAATTCCTCCCTAACAGGGTTTTGACCCTCTCCCTAACAGGGTTTTGACCCTCTCCCTAACAGGGGTTTGACCCTCTCCCTAACAGGGTTTTGACCCTCTCCCTAAAAGGGTTTTGACCCTCCCTATCTCCCTAACAGGGTTTTGACCCTCTCCCTAAAAGGGTTTTGACCCTCCCTAACAGGGTTTTGACCCTCTCCCTAACAGGGTTTTGACCCTCTCCCTAACAGGGTTTTGACCCTCTCCCTAACCAGGGTTTTGACCCTATCGGAACCAGCGTTTTGACACTCTCCTTAGCCTAACGTGGCGCTGGGTTTTGACCCTGAAAAGTAGGAAAATTTTTAAAAAAAACAAAGAAAAGTGGCCAAAATTAATTATAAAAGAAAGAAGTAATGAAAACCCAACTTACATTTTCATGGAATACACTTTTACACACTTTATTTCAGGTTCCAACGAAAAGAATATCCAAAAATTAATGAAACACAGCGTGGTCACCCTCTAAGATTATCTTAAAAAATGGCGGAGCTTATTAACATATTTAATAGGCCAACCAATGAAATTTAAAAAATTATAATTAATCAACCAATAAAAATTTGCCACCGTCATATTAATGAAAATGTAACTCTATTTAAAAAAATATTTTTTAAAAAAGGGGAATGAATCCACGCAAATGACGTCACGGATACACAACTACAAATTAGCCCACTTTTGCTAAAATTAGGAATGAAATGTTAAAAATGTAATGAAAAAAATGTCCTAAATTATGTATCCCTAAACCTCACCTGAACCCTAATTCTAAACCTAACCGGAACCAGCCTAACCTAAACCCTAAATCCATCCTGGCTGAACCTAAATCTATCCTGGCTGGACCCTAAATCTATCCCGGTTGAACCCTAAACCTAAATCCCTCCACCTAATTAAACCCTAAACCTAGCCTGAACCTTAAATCTATCTGTTTTGACCCTAAACCTAACCAGGGTTTTGACCCTAAACCTAACCAGGTTTTGACCCTTACCTGATGTGGAAATCTAAGCCTGACCTGAACCCAAAAACTAGCCCTAAAGCCACAAGTACAAAACACTTGGCATTTTAGACACTGTGTCAAGAAAACTAATAAATGAACAAAAACCAATTTAAAAATGGAAAAAAGTAATTATGAAATGAAATAATGAAAACCCAACTACACTACAGTTTCATGAAATAGGCCTACACTTTTACACACTTTATTTCAAGTTCCACCATAAAGAGTTTTGGGTTCAGGTTAGGTTTAGATTTAGGGTTCAGGTTAGGTGGCCGTCCACCACTAAAATTATGTATTGCCTTATTTTAATTCATTAAATTTGAATGTTTATGGCTAATTTTTTTAATTTGTAATTTGTTGAATTTATCGCTTATTACAAAAAAAACAACAAATTTTTCATTCATTTTTTTTTGGAACAAACTTTTCAAAAAACTACTATTAATTTCCTTTTTTTAAAAAAAAAAATTCTTGGTAAATTACTTATTTTCCCATTTTAGTTTCCAAGTAGTTGAAATAAGACATTTTCACCCATCATCCTCTCCCTTTTTTATCCCTTGTGTGTTTGCACTACTCTTATTTTTCTCGGCCGCCATTTTGGTTGACACGATCAGTGACCTTTCACTGGTCATGTCAACCAAGATGGCGGTCATACTTTGCATTTACCTATTTTTTATGCGATCAAGATACATTTATGCACGCAGTTCGTTTGCATGGCACAGTCTCAGTCATAATCATAAAATGATCACTAGTCACTTGTTTACTAATTACTAAGTAGGCCTACAGTCTTTAGTATAATTATTATGGCGACATTTATTATTTTTAGTGTAGGCACTTCGGTAAAGCAAAGGAGACTACTAAAAAATTTGTATGGGAAATGGGCGTCGGCGCAGGAGAATACTATTTTTTAATTTTTGGATGTCAGTGTTTTTTCATTAATGAAAGTAGGTACTCGGAAGAAAAATTAAAAATAATTTTTTTCATATTACAGATATTTAATACAAAATGAAGGCAGAATCAACTTTTTTACTTTAGTACTTTTCGAGCTACGAATTTTTTAAGTGCGAGTTTGTTTGGTATTTTTTACTATGGATGAAACATCCACATCTTGTGACCTCATTCCGCTGATCGTGTCATGCGCAATGACTATAACGTTGATTTAATATGAAAGACCTAGTCTTTGAATTTCATAAAGAAATTTATTTCACTAGAAATAATTAATCCTGCTATAATATTGTGGAGGTGCAGTCCATAGTAAAATATACCAAACAAACTCGCACTTTAAAAATTTGTATCTCAAAAAGAACATAAGCTATAAAGTTGATAATGGTTTCATTTTTTAAATTTGCTCTATACAGCTGTAATGTAAATAGTGGTAATAATTAAATATTGTCTTAGTATCTACACCTTCCACCATTAAAAGAGGGACGTAGTCACATCCCAGCAAAGTTCGCCAAGGGACCTACATAACTTCCTGCTCACACATAGAAACCTGGCATCTCTCATAATACACGTAGTGCTATGAAAATTGACTCACATGTACATCAAAATATGATGAAAGATGCATAATATTTGCCAAGAATTTTCAAAAAGTTAACTGATTGTAAATGAAATAGAAATAAATTCAAATGTAAGCCTAGATGTCCTCCAAAGCAAAATGATGGAAATGGAACACAATTGTTGGACAAAATAATTCTTTTATGAATCAGAAAGCACTAAAGTCAAACAATTAAAAACTCATATTTTCCTGCAGCCACCCATTTCCTATGCAAGTTTTATTTTAGTAGTCTTCCTTGCTTTACTGAAGTGCCTAATCATAGCCTACAATTCTATTTATGATTATGATTGGTTAATCAATTTATTGATAAGCCCCATATTTTCAACAAAAAAATATACGTTATTAGTGTCCAGTGATTTTTAACTTTGGGTCTGTATGGGAGAATACAACAAATTTATAGTAGAAACGGGCCCTGACCCAGAAAATGTCAATTATATAATTATAATGCTTAGTGTTGCTACAATGATTTATTGGTTACTAACGTAACATATGTTTTAAGCTGTACTGATTATAGTATTATAGGTATGGGTAAACCATATCACTTGGCATGTATGCCATCTACTCCTTCCTTTCATTGTATTTTTTAATTTAAAAAGTCAAGACATATTACTTACAGTTTTCTAAAGTTGATTCCCTACTATTTGATTACAGGTAAATATTGCGACATTTGCTCTTCTGTTTTCTGAAATTGTTCAATATTGTCAAAATCGAGTACTTACAGTGCCGGAGTTACAAAATAAGTGAGTTGGTATCCTTTAAAAAAACAAAAATAATTTTAAAGAATTCATACTTGTTCATTTAAGTATTACTACAGTAAATCCCTCAATGATAAATATTTTATTGATTATTAGAAGTAGTAGTTTTAAATAGCACGGTACCCCAGCCTAAGGCTGGGCTCACCACGCTGTACATTCAATTTAACAAACATAATCATGAACTTAAAAATTTAAATGTGTTGAAAAGATAAATTACATTAGCAAAATAATTGACCGTCATCATTAAATTTTGTTTGAGTTAATGTAAGCTCCAAACAGTTTGAGCCTATGACAATGAACTAAAGAAAACCCATATCCATACCATCCATTTGTCTCAAAATTCAAACATAAGAATAATAGATCAATAATGAATTGGATGTTATTGGAAAAGATGAGAAAAAGAGAAGAAAAAAAAGTGCTTTTTACTAATAGTCATATTAATAGTCCAATTTTTTTTTATTAAACATTAAATTTTACTTAAAATATTAAATGTGCTGTTTAAAAATTCTTTGAGCGTACGGGCATGGGATCCTTCGATCACAGTTTACCTCCTTCTGCTGTTTGTTTAGTTAGTCTACCTATGACAGTGTATATCCTTGTTGCTGAACCATGATTTTATTCCAAAAGGTTGTCAGAGCTTGGGCAGCATGTTGGATCACACATGCTTGATGTGCTTTTTCTCAGAGAAAAAGGCTACAAAAGAGAAATCAAGCTGCTGAGCATGCTTATTTTTATCAAGTCCACGTTTTGGAAGGTAAGGGAGCCCAAGAAATCAGGACATAATGTGAAGTGATAGTCTGTTATTATTATTATTATTACAAGAAGTTTTTTTATAGCGTAGTACCCCAACCTAGAGCTGGGCTTACCACACTGTACATACAATTTAACAAACATAATCATGAACTTAAAAATTAACATACATTAATTAAACAAAAATGTGTATTCGCTCAACCATTCCATAACTTTCAAATGTCAAACCATGGACGTCACCCATCAGTATCGTCTATGGGTCAGAGGGGGGAATCAGTCAGTTGAGTCAGGATAGTAGAGTTTAAAGAGATGTGTTTTGAGTGCAGTTTTGAAGGCTGTGATGGTTGGTATATTGGGGATGTTTAGTGGAAGAGAATTCCATTGTTTGGGGGCACAGAAAGAGAAAGACGAATGACTTTTCTGTCATTAAATATCATTAATAATACACATCTACTTGATTCAACATTTGTCAAACAATTGTATTATTTGATTTTTGTTTTCTATTGCTCCAAGAAATGTGAATTTTAAAAAAATAAATTTTATTGACTATTGACAGCTTGTTTTTGGCAAGGAGGCTGACAAGTTAGAGCAAGCCAATGATGATGACAGAACTTGTATCCCTTTGTTGTGTCCCTTATTATCTTAAAATATAAAAATATATAATGAATGCCTGAAAAGAATAGTTTATATGTCTCTTGTCTTTAAAAGAATTACCTGGTACATTAGATTTTCGAAGTAAATTAATGTAAAAATTTTAATTTTACCGTTGCACATTTCCTTTAAACAATTTTTTTTTTTTAAATTTAAAAAACAATTCAACATCCACACTAAGATCTTAATTTTTAAAAGTAATTTCTTGATTTTTCTGAATGGATCAAACCACTAGCATAGTATCAGAATAGAATCTGGAAGTTTTTCTAGACTTAATGTCAATGAAGACTTCATGGAATTTTCTGGCCAGAAGAACTGAGATTGCAATCAAGAGTGAGAACCACTGCAGAAATTGTATAGGTCCATTGCTGGAGATGGCTTGGTCATGTACCGGTATGTAGAATGCCAGCAAACTGAGCTTGCAATCAAGAGTGAGAACCACTGCAGAAATTGTATAGGTCTGTTTGCTGGAAATGGCTTGGCCATGTATGTAGAATGCCGGCAAACAGTCCTCTCAGGACAGCATGATGAAGTGCAGCCAAACATCATGATGAAGTGCAGCCAAACAGCATGATGAAGTGCAGCCAAACAGCATGATGAAGTGCAGCCAAACAGCATGATGAAGTGCAGCCAAACAGCATGATGAAGTGCAGCCAAACAGCATGATGAAGTGCAGCCAAACAGCATGATGAAGTGCAGCCAAACAGCATGATGAAGTGCAGCCAAACAGCATGATGAAGTGCAGCCAAAGGAACAAAACAAAATAAAACTGGATGACCTTAAGAAACTAGCTTAGATCGATAGAGAAGAATCTTTGGACTAAAAACCCTTCTGATGGCTTTGACAGTATCTGCTTATAGAAAGAAGTGGGTTAAACCCTTCTGATGGCTTCCACAGTATCTGCTTATAGAAAGAAGTGGGTTTGTTTTTTTGGGCCATCACTTCACGTACGGTACCATTTGTCACACATATCATGAATGAAGATTTTAAAAAACCTGGGATAAGACTCTTTGCTATTCATAACATATTATAGTTATTTTATACATCTCTTACATCGGCGTCACTTTATAAATATATACTCTATATATCTCTTACATCAGCGTCACTTTATAAATATTTACTCTATATATCTCTTACATTAGCATCACTTTATAAATATATAACCAGAATTAACGGTCAACAAAATCATGCTTACGGATGACTGATTTGAACAAATTAAATTATTTTTGTTCTTAGAAACGCTTGAATGCATTTTGTACTTATCCATTGTTCATGTTCTGGTTGTGAGGAAATATTTGTTACCCACATCATCCTAGGAAATATTTGTTACCCACATCATCCTAGGATATATTTGTTACCCACATCATCCTAGGAAATATTTGTTATCCACATCATCCTAGGAAATATTTGTTACCCACATCATCCTAGGAAATATTTGTTACCCACATCATCCTTGATCAATGATCAGATTACATCATTGAAAAAGAACCTTTGGTGAATAAATTCATTTCTGTTCCTAAAGACAAAGGTGAGCACTGTGTGTCCTGGACTCGAATAGAAAGGGTTAAACAAAAGCTGTCGGTAAAGTCTTGTACTTATACACAACCATTTCACATTGTCATATTGGTTTTAATTCGTTAAAACATTTACCAGATGTTGATTAGTTTCTGTTGTTTCAGGCAACCTGAACTGTGCAGCATTCACCGCTGGGATTTTGGAAGCTGTCCTGAATGGAGCTAATTTTGTAAGTGTCAATGACAGCCTTTCAAATAGTGTTATTAAATAAGAATAAATATTAGTCAATTTTCAAGTCGTCCACACTTGTATCGATTGCTTTATTGCACACACAAAAAGGAAGGTATGAACAGACTTTCAGAGACTTTGGAATGAACACTACACAGCACTACTACATGCTGAATACATCATATAATTCCTTGACATTACAATAATGTTATAACAAAGATAGTGGCCATAAAAGAAATATATTTGCACAAACGTTCAATACTTTTGTTTAATTATTAATTCAGTAAATCCAGCGAAATATCCAATATGTCATTCTGCTATATCAAAGTCATCTCGTTCACCCCCCCGCTCCTACTCAAAAAACATGAATTCTCACTACCCTATAAAAACTAGTCCCTTTCTCTTGTGTTTTAATTCTTTATCATCAGATCACTACACCAATGTGCCGTGAGAACAAATATTAGTGCCGTCGAAAAATCTGTGTCATATGCATAAGAAACAATATCTGTTACACTTAATGTCATCTCTCTTGTACATCAATCAATATGTCTCTGTCTCCCTTATGTGGTGATCTGACTTATGATATATTACTTAGTGAGGGGTATCTCTCGTATGAGATCTCCTCTTGGCACTCTGTCTAGGGATTCATTAATTAAGCCAAATTACCACACAGACATAATAACCGTACTCACTAGTACTCCAGGTAGCAGTCGCAGTTAATGATCATGCTAATGAAGTCCTAAGTCTAGGTACTGCCAGCGTCCACGAGAAGTGATCAGTTCTTAAAAGACATATACTTGCTAATAGCCTGGGTTGCAGTTATGTATCACGCTAATGAAGTTCTAAGTCTAGTTCCTTCCAGCGTCCACAGTCAAGTGATCAGATCATAAAAGTCATATTCTTGCTTGTTCTGGCTATTTATTTGAGTTGTGTGATGATTCAATTGGGTGATTTAAATGTTGTATATTTTCCCATCCAATGATAATCACTTTTGATATTGCGAATTTGACCTTCTACCTTCAAAGTTTATCGGCGTGAGGTAGAAAATCCTATTTTGGTGTAAGAATGCAATAACAACAAGGGAAGTCTCTCAGGCAATGCTACTGCCGGGCAAAACAGAGGGGAGGAATGGTATTGTTTTACAAGGGTTTCCAAGGGCGGATTTATGATGGAAGAATTTTACAAAGTCCAGCCTCCGATTGTCACACCTTGTCAGTTAATTTCACCTCTCTTGTGCATCAATCAATATTTCTCTGTTTGTTTAATGTCATCTCTCTTGTACATCAATCAATATTTCTCCATGTCCCTTGTCAGTTGATGTCATCTCTCTTGTACATCAATCAATATTTCTCCATGGCCCTTGTCAGTTGATGTCATCTCTCTTGTACATCAATCAATATTTCTCCATGGCCCTTGTCAGTTGATGTCATCTCTCTTGTACATCAATCAATATTTCTCCATGGCCCTTGTCAGTTGATGTCATCTCTCTTGTACATCAATCAATATTTCTTCATGTCCCTTGTCAGTTGATGTCATCTCTCTTGTACATCAATCAATATTTCTCCATGTCCCTTGTCAGTTGATGTCATCTCTCTTATACATCAATCAATATTTCTCTGTTTCTTTAATGTCATCTCTCTTGTACATCAATCAATATTTCTCCGTGAGCAGCAAATTAGTTAGCCAAACTAAAAAAAGGTGTAGCCTTAATTATTTGAGTGTTTGCTACTGTTGGTTCTTATGGTACTGTTGGTTCTTATGGTACTGTTGGTTCTTATGGTACTGTTGGTTCTTATGGTACTGTTGGTTCTTATGGTACTGTTGGTTCTCATGGTACTGTTGGTTCTTATGGTACTGTTGGTTCTTATGGTACTGTTGGTTCTTATGGTACTGTTGGTTCCCATGGTACTGTTGGTTCTTATGGTACTGTTGGTTCTCATGGTACTGTTGGTTCTTATGGTACTGTTGGTTCTCATGGTACTGTTGGTTCTCATGGTACTGTTGGCTCTCATGGTACTGTTGGTTCTCATGGTACTGTTGGTTCTCATGGTACTGTTGGTTCTTATGGTACTGTTGGTTCTCATGGTACTGTTGGTTCTCATGGTACTGTTGGTTCTCATGGTACTGTTGGTTCTCATGGTACTGTTGGTTCTTATGGTACTGTTGGTTCTTATGGTACTGTTGGTTCTCATGGTACTGTTGGTTCTTATGGTACTGTTGGTTCTTATGGTACTGTTGGTTCTTATGGTTTTGTTGGTTTTTATAATGCACACTGCTCTATAAGAAACACAGGTATGCCGCCTGTTTGACATTTTGTTTGCAGTGTGCTATAATTTTCAGAGTTTTACTTTTTAACTTCTTTAAGAAATGACACTTAATGTTGTTTATCTTATATGTAATTTGTTTACAATACCTTTCAGCCATCTGGTTGTTTTTTACACTGTTTTCCTGTTATCTCCCAGCCCGCTAAAGTGACAGTTCACTGGCACAAAGGGACAACATTCATGATCAAGTTTGACGAGTCTGTCATTGCAAGGGACAAAACTGTGGATGGTCGATGATATACAATCTAGGAGATGATATACAGTCTAGAAGATGCTGCTTCTGATTTAGGATGTTTGCTAGATTTGAAGCTACCTTTAAGTTAGGGTGATTGCTAGATTTGGAGCTACCTTTAATTTAGTATGATTGCTAGAATTGAATCTACCTTTAATTTAGGATGATTGCTGGAATTGAAGCTACTTTTGATTTAGGTTGATTTCTAGAATTGATATTATAACTATGAAAACTTTAAGAACAAAATGTGGGTTGATTCCGGTGCATGTAATTCTGTAAGAAAAGAAAACTACCACATGTCAGTCATTTCAAAGTGTTTTACAGTAATAGATTTGCTAACTAGACACCACATGTCAGTCATTTCAAAGTGTTTTACAGTAATAGATTTGCTAACTAGACACCACTCCTTAAAATAAGTAAGAAAGAACAAACAATGTCAAAAGGAGTTCTTATTCCTGCGCAGTGAATATGTCAAAAGATGATCTGCATGAATAAATAATCGCAGTTGTTTGGGAAACGTCAAATGTTTGACGAGATGTGCAATGTTTGACGAGATGTGCAGTTCAAATGTTTGACGAGATGTGCAATGTTGTGTTTGCTATTGAAGCACAAGTTTTCGTTGAATTTTTCTAAAGCCGGTTTTTAATTTTTCAGTGGTTTGTTCCTGTAATTATGGGGTGCTTTTTTTAAATATTGAAATTATGATTGGTGGGGGAGAGGATGTTTATCTGTGTCAAATGGCAATGACTATGAGTATGAAGGATGAGTTAAAGTGATGGACTTTGTGACGTATTGTTGATGATGTAATGATTGTTCATATGTCCATATCTTCTATCATTATTTTGTATTTATTGCAGTGTGTATAAATATGAGCAAGAGTGTGTGTGTGTTTCTTGTGTCACTGGCTAATTATAGACTTTATTTATGGTGTTATTTGTTTATTAAATTTCATTTATGAACTCATCAAATAATTATACTTTGCGTTTTTTTTTTTTACAAATGGTAAGAACAGTGTGCGTAATTATATTTGTGTATGATCAGAATATGTATTGATACGAATGATATGACCAGAGAATGCATTAATAAAGTGGTATAACCCGTGTAAAGGGCTTATCTAGGGCATTTGGCGCCCACAGCAGCAGGTTTAGGGCATTTGGCGCCCACAGCATCGGGTTTAGGGCATCCACAGCATCGGGTTTAGGGCATCCACAGCAGCATGTTTAGGGCATCCACAGCAGGAGGTTTAGGGCTTCCACAGTAGCAGGTTTAGGGTGCCCACAGTAGTAGCTTTAGGGCGCCCACAGCAGTAGGGTTAGGGCTTCCACAGTAGCAGGTTTACGGCGCCCACAGCAGCAGGTTTAGGACGTCCACAGCAGCATGTTTAGGGCATCCACAGCAGGAGGTTTAGGGCATCCACGGAAGCAGGGTTAGGGCATCCACAGCAGCAGGTTTAGGGCTTCCACAGTAGCAGGTTTAGGGCGCCTACCGCAGCAGGTTTAGGACATCCACAGCAGCAGGGTTAGGGCGCCCACAGCAACAGGTTTAAAAAATGTGTGTAATTTGCATTAGCCTTTGCTTAATGTTGATGCTTTTTGGGTAGTTTTAAGCTTTTAAAGACTTTGTTGTGCATAAATAGAAAGCCAGTTTCATGACTTTTTAATTAAAATTTAAAGGATAGAAAAAATATGGTGGGTGTGTTACATCATTGTATTAGTTTACGTATTACTACGCTAATCAATTTTCACCACACTCACACATACATACAATGACACTGTCTCACTCGTACACTTCTGTTAATACTGTCATTACGTCTGAGCACCCACTCTCTAAATGATTACATAGACAAACAGGTGGTTCAGCCCACCAATACAGGTATGCTATAGTTTATTTCAGTCCTAAATGTACTAAGTCAAGATGGGGAGAGATTGTGAGCGAGCGGGTCTCAACACCCCCCACCCCCTTACTTGGCTTTGAGACAATACCCGGTATTGGCATACATAAACTAGAATATTTTTGTGTTAATTTGAAATTTTACATTATAAACTTGAATATACGGTATACATGGCATACATAAACTAGAATATTTTTGTATTAATTTGAAATTGTACATTATAAACTTGAATATACAATATACATGGCATACATAAATTAATAGTGCACACAGCATAAAAACAAAATTCCAGGAAAAGTTTGAATGGAGTAACTAATATCAAAATGGTATAATGATGGTCACAAACGGAAAACAAATCGAAGTGTCCGTCTTAGTCAGTGGTTCTCAACCTGTGGGTCGTGACCCCATTGGGGGTCGAACGACCCTTTCCCAATTTATTCCGATGAGCTAAATAAAAAGTGCGAAGATCTAGCTAATATGTATCACAAAGATCTAGCTAATATGTATCACAAAGATCTAGCTAATATGTATCACGAAGATCTAGCTAATATGTATCACAAAGATCTAGCAAATATGTAACACAAAGATCTAGCTAATATGTATCACAAAGATCTAGCTAATATGTATCATAAAGATCTAGCAAATATGTAACACAAAGATCTAGCTAATATGTATCACAAAGATCTAGCTAATATGTATCACAAAGATCTAGCAAATATGTAACACAAAGATCTAGCTAATATGTATCACAAAGGTCTAGCTAATATGTATCACAAAGATCTAGCTAATATGTAACACAAAGATCTAGCTAATATGTAACACAAAGATCTAGCTAATATGTATCACAAAGATCTAGCAAATATGTATCACAAAGATCTAGCTAATATGTATCACAAAGATCTAGCTAATATGTATCACAAAGATCTAGCAAATATGTAACACAAAGATCTAGCTAATATGTATCACAAAGATCTAGCTAATATGTATCACAAAGATCTAGCAAATATGTATCACAAAGATCTAGCAAATATGTATCACAAAGATCTAGCTAATATGTATCACAAAGATCTAGCAAATATGTATCACAAAGATCTAGCAAATATGTATCACAAAGATCTAGCAAATATGTATCACAAAGATCTAGCTAATATGTATCACAAAGATCTAGCAAATATGTATCACAAAGATCTAGCAAATATGTATCACAAAGATCTAGCTAATATGTATCACAAAGATCTAGCAAATATGTATCACAAAGATCTAGCTAATATGTATCACAAAGATCTAGCAAATATGTATCACAAAGATCTAGCAAATATGTATCACAAAGATCTAGCTAATATGTAACACAAAGACCTAGATACGGGTGACCTATTAAAGGAATGCAAGCATCTCGAGAACTGCCTGGTTCTTGGTGAAAATTGTGACACTATCACTGCTTTGTATAACATGCTTTAGCGATTGAAAATTTTCTCCAGTCGAATGTCTTAAAACGCAAAGGAAATGGTTGCTGATTTCAGGAGGGGGAAACACCAGATTACAGATCTCAACATACAAAATCAAAGTGTAGAGAAAGTAGAGCCATATAAGTACTTAGGTGTCACCATTGATAAAAAGCTAACATGGCATGAGCACGGCCAAATGATGTATAAGTATAAGAAATTCAACCAAAGAATGTTCTACCTCCAAAAAAAATTGCACAATTTCGACGTAAAGAAATAAGTCGTTAACTTAGTCTTGAGTGCAACAATAATTGGAAGCCTACTTAATTTCAGTATTTCCTGCTGGTGTGGGAATTCAATGTTTGATATGAAACGCCGCATAAACCGACCAATCAAGAGAGCTAGGAACATAATACAAACTAAAAATCATTCACTTGAAGAACTATTTGAAGAAAGATGTTATATAGTAAAACTAAACACATTTTAGATTATACATCCCTCCCTCTTCATCACAAACACTTGGGATCGGCCCGTTCGGGATTAATTCTTTCCGTCAGGGCGAGAACTGAAAGATATAAAAATTATTTTGTACCCCAATCTGTTGCTGTGAATATGAAAAGAATCCAGTCCTTCATCATTAACTGCCTAAGAAGAATTCTTGGGATTCACTGGCCTGACAGAATCAGCAACTAGAAACTGTGGCAGCGGACAAAGCAGAAACCGGTAGAACAAGAGATCCTCCAGAGAAGATGGAGATCGATCGGCCATACACTCAGGAAACCTGCCTCCAGCATAACTAGACAAGCCCTGAACTGGAACCCTCAAGGAAAACGGAAAAGAGGCAGGCCGAAAAACACTTGGCGCTATGAAGTGGAAGCAGATACCAAGAAACTTGGCCACACTTGGAGGAAGCTGGAGAGATTGGCTCAGGATCGTGATGCCTGGAGGACTCTTGTAGACGGCCTATGTCCTAGGAAGGATCGGCTGATGTTCCTCGAGGACGAAGAGGCGAAAGATGAAGAAGACCCCAATCTGTACGAATTTACCAGCGTGCTCCCCCTGAAGTCACAAATCTTAATAAAAAGAAAATAAGTCCCTGATATGGCTAAGAGAATTCACTGAATGGCTGTTATCTTACTACTGAAAGAATTTAATATAAATGTCTTGTGTTCAAACTGTTTTATTTATGTGCTGAAAATGTAAAATGCAATAAAAAAAATTCCATTTATTTGGATCAATAAAAGAATCTTATCTTATCTTAATTACAGACAACTTGAATTCTGCTGTAGTTCCTAATATTGAAATTGTAGAGTGTTCATGTCCACGATGATAACCAACTGCACAGGGGAAAGTTCATTCATTTCAAGATTGGAGCTCATAAAGACTCAGCTTCGCAGTGCAATGGGACAAAAACGTTTGAACTGGCTTTCACTTATGTGCAGGGAAAATGACATCCTTTTAAGACCATTGACTTTAAATGACATCCTTTTAAGACCATTGACTTTAAATGACATCCTTTTAAGACCATTGACTTTAAACCAATAATAAAACAATTCTCTGCCAAAAAAATACGCAAATGATTATGTTGATTTATATTAAATAATTTATTCTATCTGTCAATAATGACAATTTATCATCATCTGTGATTATTTATAGTTTATTTCTGATAATGTTTTAAAACCATTATTAATTTGCATGATTTTGTTTTTTGTATCAATAAATTGAATTCATCGAAGTTTAACTTTATTGAATGTTTATTTTATTTTACGTTTTTATTCCTCTTGGTGAGCTGGTGGGGAGCAGGAACAGCCCCCCCCCCCACCAATGTTTGAGCATGGGGCGAGTGCCCTCCTTCGCCCCCTTTTCACGGCCCATGTATATTGTGCTGTTAGGGGGGGGGCAGTGCATTGCTGTGCCTAGGGCCTCCTACGTTGTTAAGACGGCCATGCCGCCATGGTCGCCACTGAGTTTCTCTGCCATTGTATATTTCTCTTATGGTTGTTTTACATATTTATCTTGGTAGAGATAGGCCTACACACCTCTTTTGGTCGTGGTACATTTATCTTTTGGTCGTGGTACATTTCTCTTTTGGTCGTGGTACATTTCTCTTTTGGTCGTGGTACATTTATCTTTTGGTCGTGGTACATTTCTCTTTTGGTCGTGGTACATTTCTCTTTGGTCGTGGTACGTTTATCTTTTGGTCGTGGTACATTTCTCTTTGGTCGTGGTACATTTCTCCTTTGGTCGTGGTACATTTCTCTTTTGATCTCGTGGTACATTTCTCTTTTGGTCGTGGTACATTTCTCTTTGATCGTGGTACATTTATCTTTTGGTCGTGGTACATTTCTCTTTGGTCGTAGTACATTTCTCCTTTAGTCGTGGTACATTTCTCTTTTGATCTCGTGGTACATTTCTCTTTTGTTCGTGGTAAATTTCTCTTTTGATCTCGTGGTACATTTCTCTTTTGGTCGTGGTAAATTTCTCTTTTAGTCGTGGTACATTTCTCTTTGGTCGTGGTACATTTCTCCTTTGGTCGTGGTACATTTCTCTTTTGATCTCGTGGTACATTTCTCTTTTGGTCGTGGTAAATTTCTCTTTTGGTCGTGGTACATTTCTCCTTTTGTCGTGGTACATGTCTCTTTTGGTCGTGGTACATTTCTTGGTGTTAAGACTCAAGAGTTCAGGTTTGCAACTCCTACAGGCACATAGTTGTGTCTTTATTGAAGATAATACTAGCTCTCAAGAATAAAATCACAAAATGGTTCTGAACATTTTGGTCTCTATTATATTAAACGAGTGACGCGGGGAAAGTCTGATTATTTCGCGTCTTGTCAGAAAGGTCGAACAGCAACTCCGCGACTCCACGGACTAGTTTTACAGTACAACTCAGCGACTCCACGGCCTAGTTTTACATTACGACTCCTCGACTCCACGGCATAGTTTTACAGTACGACTCCGCAAGTCCACGGCCTAGTTTTACAGTACAACTCAGCGACTCCACGGCCTAGTTTTACAGTACAAATCAGCGACTCCACTGCCTAGTTTTACAGTACTACTCCTCGACTCCACGGCCTAGTTTTACATTACGACTCCTCGACTCCACGGCCTAGTTTTACAGTACAACCCCGCGACTCCACGGTCAAGTTTTACAGTACAACTCCTCGACTCCATGGCCTAGTTTTACAGTATAATTCCGCGACGCTCGACGTTCAACCCGACTTCACGCCGGGCAGCCAATTATTAGGTTATTTACAGTACGGCCTACCTAGCAAAGCGTATTTATACCCAGCCAAGACCCGGAGCTGCTAGAATCAGGGCAACCTTCCACCAAGACTGCAGACACAAACAGCTCTCTAGTACAGCGAGGTTACGTTACTTGCAGGTACGTATACATTTTTAATGAATTCTTTGTTTGGGTGCTTAACACGATCTTGTTCTGGATATTGTTCTAATATTGAAGTTCAGATTGAGCTGTTTTTTTTGCTTGTTTGTTTTCTTCAAAATATTACCATTTAATGTAAATTGGTTTATTTCTAAGTGTTGTTTCCGTTGAGCTATAACATTTGTGATTGTTTTATGCAATGTTTTTTATTGTTTTATGCAATGTTTTTTTTATTGTTTTATGCAATGTTTTTTATTGTTTTATGCAATGTTTGTTATTGCTTTATGCAATGTTTGTTATTGCTTTATGCAATGTTTGTTATTGCTTTATGCAATGTTTGTTATTGTTTTATGCAATGTTTTTTTATTGTTTTATGCAATGTTTGTTATTGCTTTATGCAATGTTTGTTATTGCTTTATGCAATGTTTGTTATTGTTTTATGCAATGTTTGTTATTGCTTTTCTGTGGTATCTTTAAAAAAAATCAAAATTCAGCTGTATTTAACGAAAGGTTCCAAATCCTTGTTGTTTAACACACAACACATTTCTATGAAATATAACAATCTAACATATGAAATATAACAATCTAAGACAGAGGTTCCCAAACTTTTTTGTCTCGTAGACCCCTTGCCATGTTTTTCGGTTTTTGGGTAGACCCCTTGCTTACCTGATATTGATTTTTTGCAAATTCATTAATACTTTACAAATACTTTAAATGTATTTTTGACAGGCGGTATAGTGCTACTCACTGTGAAAGATTTAAATTTATAACGGTAGTAAGTGCGGTATGAATAACTTTTTTAAAAACATGTTAAGTTTTATACATTTATTATTTAAATTAAAATTAAAAAATGCCAAAATAGAAGTCTTGACCTGCTTACATGAGATCCACTATCGTCGACCCCAATTTTCATTTCATGGACCCCCATTTTCATTTCATGGACCCCCATTTTCATTTCAGGGACCCCCAATTTTTTTCCGCTGCCATAGACCCCTTGCAAGTTGTCGTAGACCCCTGGGGGTCGATATAGACCACTTTGGGAATCACTGATCTAAGATATTAAATATAACAATATAAAATTTCAAATATAGCAATCTAACATATGACATAACAATCTAAGATATGAAATATAACAATCTAACATTGCAGAAACGAATAATATATGATACAGTGAAACTTAACTTTAACTTCGATAAGTGTAACAGTACCTTCGCATATTTATAGTGAACATATGTACCGGTACAGGGTTTCAATTTATTTTGTTCAGTGGCGAATAGGCTACATTGCACAACATGCTGACTTGTCACATTGTATAGTCTACATTGCACAGCATGCTGGCTTGTCACGTTGTATAGGCTACATTGCACAGCATGCTGGCTTGTCACGTTGTATAGGCTACATTGCACAGCATGCTGGCTTGTCACATTGTATAGGCTAAATTGCACAACATGCTGACTTGTCACACTGTATAGGCTACATTGCACAGCATGCTGGCTTGTCACGTTGTATAGGCTACATTGCACAACATGCTGACTTGTCACGTTGTATAGGCTACATTGCACAACATGTTGGCTTGTCACGTTGTATAGGCTACATTGCACAACATGCTGGCTTGTCACGTTGTATAAGCTACATTGCACAACACGTTTGCTTGTCACACTATCGACATTTTGGTTTGTCTATAGTTTAAATGTATTGTTCTTAATTACATGTATCCTACTTGTGTATTAATACAATTTGAGATTGGGTCGTTGACACATAAGTCAAAGGTCAAAGTTTTATTTTAGAAAAAAACAACAACACACGCACACACAAAGATTCGTCGTCAGCCAAGTTGTTTCCCCTGATAGTCCTCCATTGAAGGTGACCCCGTTTCGCAAGGGACGCAAAGAGATGTATATCAACACAGATGCGTCTGAACTCAAACTTAGCATTACGTCAGAGGTCACAATTTACATACACCGATATAAGGGGGTCACTTTTCATCTTTATTAACTATAAAAGCTCACACACATACACGCAGATGTAAGAACCCTAACTGTACACAGATTTCATGTTGTTACAGCGTATATGAAATTAAATTTTGATTGTTAGAGTTACAGACCTTGTTTAATGTGTGAGTTGTAACTGAGAGTAAAAAAAAAATGAAAATAACCAAAACAAATTGGGAAATAGAAGTATTAAACATTTAATAAAATTAAGTCCAAAAATGTATAAATATCGTTCTTTTATTAAATATACGAACATAAATTTTGAAATTTTGGATGATTTTAAAATAACATCTGCCTTAACTCTGTATCACTGCTGCTGATTGCTGACTGCTGATTGCTGACAATAACCTTAAAACTAAAGCACTTCCTTTCCCAACGCAATGCAAGGCTAACAATGACAGCATGTATTGAGACAAACCGTCCCCTCGGACTACCTGCCCATGTTTATTTCAATGTCAATGCTTGCCATGTCTGGACACACATGTCGTTATCTCTTCTGATAACATGCGTGTTATTTGTTGACAAGCGACACATCTGTCCTTGTGACTACCCCACACTATCGGTCATTGCCGGGCTATTTAGGTCGTCCAGGGCGCCCTAATCTTACAACCTTAAAATATAGCTTGGATAATGGTGGAAGCTGACGGGTGTCCTTGTTATTTTTGTGATACTTGTTATTAAGTGCAATTAATCTTAGTAGGCTAACTTTAAAAGAAACTGCAAAAGTCGAAATATTGTTTTAAATTTGAATTTTGCACTCTCAAACCATGCCAAGATATTTAGTCCAGTGGGCATTACTTTTCTGATTCATATACTTTAAATTAAGATAATACAAACAATAAGTCAAATGTTTTAACATTTAAGTCCCGTTTCAAAACCCACTTTAAAAAAAAAAAAAGATTTTCTTGTACTTTTACTTTTTCATAAAACACGACGTCCTCTGTTTCATGGTGGACTGTTTTATTATTTGTTTTATATTTCGTATTAAGACTTAATATTGAGGCTAAATATTTTAACATATGATCTATAGTATTGTTTGAAACAGCATGAGTCTATTTTTAGTGGTCTGAGTGTAAGAACGGCTACATCCCCTGGCTCGTAGCATGGCTACGCTCGGCCGTCGACCTTGACCCCCTGTATCCAGGCCTTGCCTCGACCTTGACCCCTGTATCCAGGCCCTGCCTTGACCTTGACCCTCTGTATCCAGGCCTTGCCTCGACCTTTACCCTCTGTATCCAGGCCTTACCTCGACCTTGACCCTCTGTATCCAAGTCTTGCCCCGTGTCGTGAATGAATTAGGAGTAATAAAGAAATGTCCGACTTTTACATAAAGTATTTTTAAAATATGAATACAATAATCGATGCAATTTTTAATTAACACATTTGAATCGCCCATTAATATATAAGAAAAAAGTGTCACCTGGGGCTAATCGCACCAATTCCATCCCCTTCCTACGCCAAGGTGAAGAAAGAAACCGGATCCTTTCGTCAATAGTATTGCATTATATATCCAGTGTCTAAATCGATTTACAAAGCAGCAGCATTTTTAGAAGTTAAATAAAAAAAAAATGTGTTTAAACCATTATTCATCACCAGATTTGTTTGAAAGAAGCATTTTGAAATGGCAGCAGGCCGTTGGGCTGTGCTCGGCCTGTGTCTCGTAACGCTGGTTACGGATGTGACGTCACAGCGGCGCTGTCAGGTGCCACAATGGCCGGCGAGCCTGGGTGACAACCCTTTGGCGAGTAACGCTGGGAAAGTTGTCCTGGTGGCCCTGATGAAAGGATATTGTTCTTATTGTGTCAACCAGGCCACAAGGTGAGTCCATCTATCATGACCCAGGCCACAAGGTGAGTCCATCTATCATGACCCAGGCCACAAGGTGAGTCCATCTATCATGACCCCAGGCCACAAGATGAGTCCATCTATCATGACCCAGGCCACAAGGTGAGTCCATCTATCATGACCCAGGCCACAAGGTGAGTCCATCTATCATGACCCAGGCCACAAGGTGAGTCCATCTATCATGACCCAGGCCACAAGGTGAGTCCATCTATCATGACCCAGGCCACAAGGTGAGTCCATCTATCATGACCCAGGCCACAAGGTGAGTCCATCTATCATGAACCAGGCCACAAGGTGAGTCCATCTATCATGACCCAGGCCACAAGGTGAGTCCATCTATCATGACCCAGGTCACAAGGTGAGTTCATCTACCATGACTCTAATTTTCAATATTGTGAACACCGAAGTTAGCAAACCTTTTTATTGGTTTGTTGCGCTCCTTCCCTTAGATATGTAGTAAAGTATTATCTCTGAGGGGGTCAAAGGTCGAAGAATTTTCGCCTCATAGGAGATTCTAATTGGTGGTTGGTGGCGTAACCAATAAGGGCCTGAGCGGTGGTGGATTTTTAAGTGGTCTCGAACATTTTCATTTACACTGTGTTTACCCTCGTGTTTACCCTCGTGTTTACCCTCGTGTTTACCCTCGTGTTTACCCTAGTCTTACAACTTGACCATATTTACCCACTATTATTTGCATGTACAGACTGGAGGCCTTGAAGAACAGACTAGCCAGCCAAGGGTTCAGCGATATTGCCATGATTATCGTCAATGGTGGTGAGGCCATCTCTAGAGAACGGGTTGCCAACCTGCAGCAGGCGACAACCAGCCTGCCTGTGATCCAGGACACGGAACAGCACGTCATGTTCCGGGACATCTTCGCCGGGAATAAAGATGATTTCATCGTTTATGACAGGTAGGTGCGTGGGAGTGGGGGTGGGGTCTGCTGTTTTACATGACTTCCACTGTGACAGGTAGGGCGGGGCGTGGGGGGCTGCTGTTTTACATGACTTCCACTGTGACAGGTAGGGGCGTGGGGGGCTGCTGTTTTACATGACTTCCATTGTGACAGGTAGGGGCGTGGGGGGCTGCTGTTTCACATGACTTCCACTGTGACAGGTAGGGGCGGGGCGTGGGGGGCTGCTATTTTACATGACTTCCACTGTGACAGGTAGGGGCGTGGGGGGCTGCTGTTTTACATGACTTCCACTGTGACAGGTAGGGGCAGGGCGTGGGGGGGCTGCTGTTTTACATGACTTCCACTATGACATTTAGGTTGGACCGAGGGGGGTGGGGTGACACTAATCTTATATTTGTCTTCCACTATAACTGGTAGGTTGGATACTAATCTTATATTTCAGGTTGGATGGGAATATTAATCTTGTATTTCAGGTTGGATGGGGATACTAATCTTATATCTCAGGTTGGATGGGGATACTAATCTTATATTTCAGGTTGGATGGGGATACTAATCTTATATCTCAGGTTGGATGGGGATACTAATCTTATATCTCAGGTTGGATGGGGATACTAATCTTATATCTCAGGTTGGATGGGGATATTAATCTTATATCTCAGGTTGGATGGGGATATTAATCTTATATCTCAGGTTGGATGGGGATATTAATCTTATATCTCAGGTTGGATGGGGATATTAATCTTATATCTCAGGTTGGATGGGGATTCTAATCTTATATCTCAGGTTGGATGGGGATACTAATCTTATATCTCAGGTTGGATGGGGATACTAATCTTATATCTCAGGTTGGATGGGGATATTAATCTTATATCTCAGGTTAGATGGGGATACTAATCTTATACTTTGCTTCCAATATGACAGCTAGGTTAGGGAGTGGTCGGGCACTAATCTTATATATGACATCATCTTTGACATGTAGGTGTGTTCTAATCTTATACATGACATCATCTATGACATGTAGGTGTGTTCTAATCTTATACATGACATCATCTATGACATGTAGGTGTGTTCTAATCTTATACATGACATCATCTATGACATGTAGGTGTGTTCTAATCTTATACATGACATCATCTATGACATGTAGGTGTGTTCTAATCTTATACATGACATCATCTATGACATGTAGGTGTGTTCTAATATTATACATGACATCATCTATGACATGTAGGTGTGTTCTCATCTTATACATTGCTGTATGTATACCAACCCACTGATGGAGATCGTGTGACGTCATTGTGTTTATTTCCCAGGTGTGGACAGCGGGCCGTGTTCATCCCCCATCCCTACAGCTACCTGAACCACGGCATCACCGAACGGGTCCTGAAGACCGTCCATCGTGGTGGTCACTCTTGCCATTGTAGCCTCGACGTCGCGACCACTGTCAACCCCCGAGACCAAATGCTCGGGGACCAACCTGCTGGGGACCGACCTGCGGGAGCAACCGTCAGGGCTACTCGTCACAACCTTGACCTTAACTGCCCCGCCTCTGCCAAAATGTGCAAAAAGTTTCAGGAAAAGTACCGAAAAAACCGTTTGGAGCGAGAACGGATTTTAAACCGACCCAGTCACAAGTTTTCCGAAAGCATGAGTCGTCTCCACGGAGACGGTCACCAGAAGGGACACCACGGCCATAAGCCCCACCAGGCAAAGTTAGGGAAGCATCACTCACACTACAACCGGCATGACGTGTCTGGGTCTATGTGAGACTGTACCAACGTCAGCCTGACCCCTGTCATCCAAACCCCCACCCACAGATGCAGATGTCGCCAGAGACTGTTCAGTGACCAGTGCGTGTGTACGCTACCCGTACCCGGCCACGGAAATAACGACCACGTCTTGAGCTGGCACTGTGGCTGCAGTGACCCCTCTGATGAAACTCGGGCCCGATGCGAGCATTGTCACGTCTGTGACAACAGCATGGTGTGTCAGGATGTGACAGTCATGGCCGCTTGTCAAGAGCGGTGCAGGTGTCTTCGTGACAGGTCCAAGGCTCCGCGCGGCGATAAGACGATTTGAAAGTGACAGGACGCCAATGGCGTCACGACAGACTGACAGACGAAGAAAGGTGACGGTACAAGACGTTGACAGGACGGTACAACTGTGACTTGACAGTGATCTCCCCAAAGTGTTCCCTGACAGTGACAAGATGGCAATGGAAGGAGCTGACAGTGACAAAATAAGTTGCTCAAGGGCTGACAGTAAATGACTAGTCATACACGCATCTGACACACAATCCTACCTCCCACCCCCCCCCCCAACCCCTTTTTTTTTCTCTTTTCCTTATGGTTTGAGGGTTAAAAAACGTATTTACCGTGATTCTCAAACTAATATTCAGTTTTCTCAGATCAACTCCATCCGGAAGAAACTTTGACTTCTGCTGAGGAGTTTATTTTTATACTGGAAAATATCCTCTAAACCAGGCCTGCACAACATGCGTCCAGCAGGCCGCATACGGCCCGCAAGCAGCCACTTTGCAGCCCGCAAAGTGGCTACATATTCTTTATTGTTATTATTTTTTAAATAGCTTTCCTTCTGTCCTATTTTCTTTCGGCCCGCACAAGTGTTTCGAAAGTATACGGCCCGCCTTACATTTTGAATTGCACAAGCCCTCACTAAACAAAGCTACACAAACCGACATCGGACAGCTACAAATGACTGAGCACCGGATTTTCTTCACCGACGTGACAGCTACAAACTGACAGAGCACCGGATCTTCTTCACCGACGTGACAGCTGCAAACTGACATGGCACTGGCTTCTCGGGGTACCGAGGTCACATGACGATACCCGACAAAACCTTCAGGAGTCGGCTATTTGAACCTACCAATACCTGGGGCATTCCCTGACCGCCAATCTATGCACAGCATCACTTAGCTACACGCTGTCGGATCTTTCGCTGCACACTAATAAACGGCTATGTATTTTCAATAAACTCCTAGTTATGTTCAATAAACGCCTAGTTATGTTCAATAAACTCCTTGTATTCAATGATATATTTGAAACCCAGAGAGCCATCAGTTTTTACGATTTGAGTTCTCTAAAGTGATTCAGAAAATAACTATAATATAACTTTATAATTTAACGAAAAAATTGTCATCTGTGTGCAGTGAAATGTCCGTAGTGTGTAGCTTGTTATTGTCATTCAGATTGTTTGACAGTAATTGTTATAAACCTTTATGATATGTTATGATTTAACTTTAATAATTTAAAGAAATGTAAATGCAAGTTGAATTGTCAATATTATATTTCAATACTAACAGCTACACTACTCCCACCGTTTTTATACTGAGTTGTGGACATTTTTAATGGCGCCAAAACCATATTCCCAAATTATACATGATATGCGCACCGGCATTTGTTGCAAAATGTTTGATTAAAGCTTGCACACCATGTCGTGTGAGTGCATATTCACAATGAATTCAATAAAACTTTTAAAAAATTCAGAGTTTGTGCTTGATGTTTTTTGTCTCATCTCTAAAATTGTATTATTTTTATTATTATTAATTTGTAACGTTAATTTAACATTGGTGGTATTGTGAATATTCCAATAAATTATTTTTAATAAGAAAAAAACCCAATAAATTATAATTATCCTTATGACGTTATGTGGGGCTTGACACATTTGCTTCCACTGCCCCAGGCCTTCCAACCCCCAGTGCATGATACCCTCACTAAGTAGCCATTGAAACCAGTGAAATATCCCCATCAACACCAGGCACAGAAACATTGAAAATCCGCTCTACATGCAGAGGAGCCATGATGATTAATACATTGATCGTGGGCCCTTAATATATATAATAAGAAGACGAAGGTTAAGATATTTTACATGAAAATAATACATATTTAAAAAAAATACCATTATTATGATGAATACATATTTCAACGGGAACTAACACTTTTTAATAAAATAATTTCTAAGTTTAAGTTTTATATAAAATAACAGTTTAACTTAATAGTTTTTTTCCCCCTTCTAATTGTCTTTCTTCAAGGCTCTAGATTTTATTTAAAATCCTTGACCGCCATCCCTAAAATTCCTCATTTAATTTATCAAACGTTTGTTTTGTTTCTCTTCTGAGTGGCGTGACAAACTTTTAAAAAAAAAGATTCATGAGGTGACTTCCGTTGCGTGAAGATCACCAGAAAGTTATTTTCATGCGATCAAGGGGGGTTGGTTGATGCCTATGCCCTCCTGGACAAAACAGTGTTATCGTTGCAAGAATAACACACCCCTGCTTGACCGACTTGACCGTTTGACGTCATTGGCACGAAGTAAACTGTTTGAACTGAACCGCGACGATGCCGTTCCTTCACCCTAAGAAGTTGCGCGAACCTCTGTGGAAGGAGTGGAATAATAAGGCCAACAAGAAAGGGGTTCTCAACCCAGTTTATTGTGTCAATGGCAATCAATACACAGGCTCATGGCTGGACAACAAACGACACGGTTTGTTAAGAAAATGGTGTCGTTTCACTTCGTGTCTTTGCTCACCATTTTGTATTCATGTCATTTCACTAAATGTTCTTTATCCAAGGTGGATGCCCAGCCCCGGATTCCTGAGTATAACCCGTGGACGCCCCATGGGCCGTCGAAATTTTACCCCCTCAAGCTCCTATCTGGCCTAGGGGGGTGAGGTGGGTGCCCCATGGGCAGTCGAAATTTTACCCCCTCAAGCTCCTATCTAGGCCTAGGGGGTGAGGTGGGTGGCACTTTTGGGTCTATATATTATATAGGCCTGACATTTTATTAATCGTGCTGTGTTCTAGGGGGCCCCGGGCAGCAATTAGTCTTGGTACGTCTTCGCTCTCTCATTTTTATCCCCATCATTCATGTTGAGTTCCAGTCAAAATTTAATATGACGAATCAGAAATGTAATTTTCTTTTTTTCCCCAGATTTTTTGGGGTCTCTTATTCACCATACCAAATTAATTGACTGTCTCTCAGAACACTCAAGTTTTCTTTTTTTATTGTCTCCCCTTAATTCTGTAACTTGTTATGCATGGATACGCTCGACATGTCCATCAATTCATCAATCCATCAATTCATCAATCCATCAATCCATCAGTGCTATACATTACGTCATTACAAGTACCATCAGTTGGGTCGAAAGGAAATTTGGTCGATTTTTTAAGAAAATGGTGTTAACTATAGATTCAACATCTGGGGGGGGGGGGGCGCCCCGAACAAATGTTATTAAGAAAGGACCTTCATAAGAATTCAACAATACAACCCCATAATCCCATGGACTAGACGAAGACAAGGAGCCCCAAACAATCATATTTTTACTGTTCCGTCCTGGGTGGCACTTTTTCGATACATTGAAGGACGCCAACGCCATATTCAGGATTCTCCCCGGGCGCCGCCTATCCCCAGCACATCCCTGGGTGGCCACGGCCCTGACCTGGGTGGCCACGGCCCTGACCTGGGTGGCCACAGCCCTGACCTTAGTGGCCACGGCCCTGACCTGGGTGGCCACGGCCCTGACCTTAGTGGCCACGGCCCTGACCTGGGTGGCCACGGCCCTGACCTGGGTGGCCACGGCCCTGACCTTAGTGGCCACGGCCCTGACCTGGGTGGCCACGGCCCTGACCTTAGTGGCCACGGCCCTGACCTGGGTGGCCACGGCCCTGCCCTGCCTTGCCGCGGATTCGTAACAAGGGCATCGCGAAATATTACATGTACAACAGCAACTCACATGATTGCGCTTAGACTTTTCATATGTGTTTTATTTTTTTCTACTTCCTCCTTACCTTTTATTTCATTTTGAAGATGTATTCGCTATATCTTAGTCTACTTATAAGAATTCAACGCAGGGCGCTTGATGCAAGACTCAATTTTCCAATGGCGTGGGGAATCGAATTTTTTTTTTTTTTTTTTTTTTTACCAAGAACCACTGGCGTACCCGAACAAAATACGTCACAGGCTTTAGTATTGAGTAGGCCTCCTGGTAGAGCGATATGTCGTTTTTGAAACACCGGGCAATATTATGTTGTGCTTTATTTTTACAGCATTATAAAATAGGATAGACTCCGGCTCCTGATGGAGTGCAATTATTGTATGTGTGTTTGACTGATTTTCGTATTGTTATTTCTGTATTGGATAATGGATATTCGCCATGGATCGCTGGGTTTGATTCGGGTACGTTTTGTGTCCAATCAAACTTCGGACTTTTGATGTTTTGGATTTTCTTCGTGGCAAAGCTCAGTGAAATTTGCCGCCTACGGGGTCGTCCATCTTTGTCGTCACCACGCTCATCACTCGGGCAAGTCGATGATACGGTCAGTGACACACCCCGGCCTCACAGAGGTAACCGACCTGTGCTTGTAAACACACGTGATCGGCTATTGTCAACGTGCGCATCTGACCGAGAGACACGTTGTCCCATCTTACAGCTTTTGTCACAGACCTCCCATTCGCTCACACATCGTTTGAAGCAGTTATACTCACCCTGTCAGTGCTCCAGCAGAAGGTTCATCTTATGTGCATTTATCGCATCTTCCCCAGTAAGAAAAATAAACTGACCGACGCAGTGTTTCATCGAGAATTCCCGGATTTGATTGATCACTGCCACATATTGGCCGGGACTTATATTGTAGTAGGCGATATGAACTTTCACTTCGATCAGCCACAGAACCCCTCCACTGTCAGGATGATGGATCTTTTCGACTTATTTAGTCTTCATCAAGCAGTCGACCAACCGACTCACAATCGTGGTGTAGTTAGATCTACTTCAATAACTCAAGAGCTGTCTTCTGATCACTTTTGTGTTGTTTGCGAGCTTAGTGTTAGGGCCCCCAATCCTCTATCTCAGCTCGGGGAAAGACCTACAGACAGTCCTACGCCCTATCTGCCGGCCTTTCATGAAACAAAAGACCTACAGACAGTCCTACACCCTATCTGCCGGCCTTTCATTAAACAAAAGACCCACAGGCAGTCCTACACCCTATCTGCCAGCCTGTAATTAAACAAAAGACCTACAGACAGTCCTACACCCTATCTGCAGGCCTTTCATTAAACAAAAGACCTACAGACAGTCCTACACCCTATCCGCCGGCCTTTCATTAAACAAAAGACTTACAGACAGTCCTACACCCTATCTGCCGGCCTTTCATTAAACAATAGACCTACAGATAGTCCTACATCCTATCTGCCGGCCTTTCATTAAACAAAAGACCTACAGACAGTCCTACACCCTATCTGCCGGCCTTTCATTAAACAAAAGACCTACAGACAGTCCTACACCCTATCTGCCGGCCTTTCATTAAACAAAATACCCACAGACAGTTCTACACCCTATCTACCGGCCTTTCATTAAACAAAAGACATACAGACAGTCCTACACCCTATCTGCCGGCCTTTCATTAAACAATAGACCTACAGATAGTCCTACATCCTATCTGCCGGCCTTTCATTAAACAAAAGACCTACAGACAGTCCTACACCCAATCTGCCGGCCTTTCATTAAACAAAAGACCTACAGACAGTCCTACACCCTATCCGCCGGCCTTTCATTAAACAAAATACCCACAGACAGTTCTACACCCTATCTACCGGCCTTTCATTAAACAAAAGACCTACAGACAGTCCTACACCAAACCCTTGGCTCATTATTGATCAATATAATGTGTTCAATCGTCACGCACGACGCTCGTCGTTTGACAGCGTCCCTTTTCCCCCAAATATTCTTAACTTATAACAAGGATGAATGATGACCATATAGTACCTGTTATGCCAGTGGTCATTAAATTTATCGTCTTGTAAATATTCATTTACTTAATGTTTTATTATAAAAGTAATCACGTGGCAGTGTTTAACTTGTAGTACGTACATCGTCTTACAGACAGAATCAGTGTGAGATGTGAGGGCCAAAATACAGGTGTGAGATTTGAGGGCTAACATACAGGTGTGAGATGTGAGGGCCAACATACAGGTGTGAGATATGAGTGCTAACATACAGGTGTGAGATATGAGGGCTAACATACAGGTGTGAGATGTGAGGGCTAACAGACAGGTGTGAGATGTGAGGGCTAACATACAGGTGTGAGATGTGAGGGCCAACATACAGGTGTGAGATGTGAGGGCCAAAATACAGGTGTGAGGTGGGAGGGCCCACATTCAGGTGTGAGATGTGAGGGCTAACATACAGGTGTGATATGTGAGGGCCAACATACAGGTGTGATATTTGAGGGCTAACAGACAAGTGTGAGATGGGAGGGCCAACATACAGGTGTGAGATGTGAGGGCTAACATACAGGTGTGAGATGTGAGGGCTAATATACAGGTGTGAGATGTGAAGGCCAACATACAGGTGTGAGATGGGAGGGCCAACATACAGGTGTGAGACGTGAAGGCCAACATACAGGTTTGAGGTGTGAGGGATATCATACAGGTGTGAGATGTGAGGGCCAACATACATGTGTGAGATGTGAGGGCTAACATACAGGTGTGATATGTGAGGGCCAACATACAGGTGTGAGATGTAAGGGCTAATTTAAAAGTGTGAGATGTGAAGGCTAACATACAGTTGTTGTAATAGTAAAATACGATCCCAACTGGTTTGTGTAACAACTTTTTATTTGTTCCTCATTCTATATTCTTGTTATACCCCACATCACATTTAAGTTTAAACATTCATGAAAACCACTAAACACGCCCAGTCATACACCATGACAACAACACATGCCAATAAGGACACAAAGTTCTTTCAATTCACAATAACCAGCGAGTTGACCCATAATCCACTTCCTCAATGACACCTTCTTTCTTGAGGTCATCTCGCAATGCCGCTGGAATTTTTCTAGATGCGTGTACCACTGACCTAATGTGTGGGTCATTTTAGGGAAAGGGATTCAAATCGGGATCGGTATCCCAAAAGGGGTCGGTATCACAATGGGATCACAATCGGGATCCAAATGGTATCCCAATCGGGAAACGATTTGAAAACGGTATCCCGATGGGGTTCTCAGTCGGGATCGGTAACTCAAGGGGGGCTGAATTACTCCCAGTGTGGTCGGGATCCCGATGGGATCCCATTAGGAAACGGGATCCCACCACGCTTGTCAGAATTTATTTATGATATTTGATGGCTGAATGGTTCTGTGACATTTTTTCCTGCGACTTTATTTCCTGTGACTTTTTTCCGCTCACCAAATTCCAACACCATGTTAGGCGCCTACAATGCCACAAGAGTAACGCAGACATATCAGAGAGCAACTAGGTCATACATTGACCAGACCTGTCTATTACTTGACTTCTGACAGATTTACTGCGGTAAATTGACAATCCTTGTTGATTCAAACTTGAATGAAATCAAAATCCCGGACCAAAACCCCGAAGTCTTAAATGTGTCTGTTCACGTTTTGTCTCGGCTACCTGAGATACACTTTTATATTTATATAAGTTAAATGGTTTTTGAGACACAAATATAGTGAATAAAATCCCATTTCCGGTAAGAAATAATTTATCGCATAATATTAATAATCCAGGTTTCCCGAGAAATAAATTATTGAACTTATATAGGCCTTTTTTAAAAAAAATGGGCAAGTTGTGATTTCCTATCTAAGTCTGGGGTAACGGTGGGAGAGAATCTGTTCATGCAGCGTTGTTGTAGTGGTAGCCTCGCCTCTAGGTTTCGCAAAAGCGCGACATAAAATGACGCATAAAAAAAAAACACCATACCCCTTCGCTTACAATAACTATCGGTCCTAACTGTTGTAGTTTGGGATGGGATGGGGGAAGAGTGTTGGGACAGGGATTTCGGCAATAGACGGTCAGCGGACGGAAAGCAGTCGTTACATTCCAGTTTTTAGTTCTATGACTGGCTAACGAGTGAAGTCACAAGAGCCAGGATTTTGTAAGCATTCGTTGCTGAAAAAAATAATAATCTTCTTTTTTGGCTAATTTAAAAAGTAGAAAATAAAAATAATTAAATTAATTTAAAAATTTTAACAAAATAAATGAAGACTTTCTTTCGAAGACAATTTTAAGTAAACTAAAAGGCAGAAAATATTTTTTTTTAAAATTTGAAAGTCATCACCACGCTAAGAAAGTGTGTGTGGAAAAATTTTTCAAGAGTTAAATAAAAAATATTTAAAAAAAATAATTAAAAAAAAAACAAAAACAACAAATATGAAGCTCTTCAACTATTTCGTCTATATTTAATTGGAATCCTTTGGCTTTTTATATTAAATAGTGTCTTACTACCCTTTTGAACTTTCTTTGCGTGAATAATTTTAAGAACACTATTTACTACATTTTAGCATGCTTAAACTCGTATTCAAAAGAAAGTATTTTTTAAATTCTGTTGTTTAAAACAAAAAAAAAAAACATTTATAAAAATGAATAGTCACAATCTAATTGAGCATTTTGCCCTTAATATTCAAAATAAAATGAATAATTTCCCCTTTCTGTTACCTAGAGACGACAGGAAGTAAACAGCTTTCTTGCTTTTGATCAAAGCCAATATTTAACATCTTGTCTCGGAAGCTTTTCTTTTAAAATAGATACATCAAAGCTATGCAAAATTTTATTTAACTTTAAAATATTTTGAGTATATAAAAATGTGGTTCACATAAATAAACAAACCAAGGTTAGGAATAGATTGTTCAAAGAAAACGCAACAATTTATTTCATCAAGATTTTCACTACTTTATTAGTAGTACTTATTAATTGAAATCGGAACAACTATGCCATTTTTACATTCACCAAAATCACGGGAGCCTCTTTGGAAAGAGTGGGATTATAAAGCTCAAAAGAGTGGAGTACATGCAACCGTTTACTCTGTGAATGGAGATGAATATAATGGAGAATGGCTTAACAATAAAAAACATGGTTGGTATTAAAGTATTAAGTCAGTAGTCTGACAGTAGTATTAGTATTATTATTAGTATTATAGGTATTTATGTATAATGATTAGTAGCAACTTAAAGCCAATTTACACATTTCTGCCCCCGAGGCCAAGCACATAATTCTGCACCCCACTCCCTCAAATAGTTGATTTACTTTAAATTCAAATTTAATATTTTATTATTGGTAGTTTCCTATAGCGTGGTACCACAGCCTAGGGCTGGGCTCACCACGCTGTACATTAATTTAAAAAAACCAAAACAAAACAAATGTGTATTCGCGCAACCATTCCATAACAAATCTAGGGGGACAACGAATAATATAATATAAAATATAATAGTATGTTTTTGAAAACAATCTTTGAACCAAATGAATTTTTAATTCAAATCTACGTTTATACAGCACTTTAATATAGAGCCTTTTCAAAATAATACACAAGAATGTTGAAATATTTGGTTGTTATTTCTTCTATATGTTAAAACCCCACAATTGTAATAAATTTTGTAACCCCCCCCCCCCCCCCCCCCCAAACCATCAACACAACTTCTTCACATTATTAAGACTCGGTCATGATACACCATCACAAAATCCCCCTCCCCTTCCCCCATTTTTTCAACCCACAATTTTGTTATAATTTATGGATGTAATTTTTGTGTAATTTTTTTCATTATTTCAAAATGTTCTCCCATGCTTTGATTTTAATACCTTAATTTAATACTTGATAATAAATACTGAAAAAGCACAACATAGTGTTAATCTCCAAAATTCCTTTTGGCATGAGAAAAAACTTTGCACCAAAGATTTTGCCATTTCAGCATGCATAATTAGAAATGCTGCCCAGGCTTTTTCTTGGTCATGTTTTCATCAATGATTGAAAACCACTCCTCATATCATCAATGATAGAACACCACTCCTCATATCATCAATGATAGAACACCACTCCTCATATCATCAAGATCGTTCCCCATATATTTTTGTGCAAGTCTTGGGGGCAGAAAGAATACACGTGTCTGCAGAGGCGCTAAGCTGTCGAAGGGGTGAATAGACCGAGAGAGATTCAGTTAGCTAGGAAGGGCAGGAATTCGAGAAAAAGTTGTGGCACAGAACAGAGAGTTTGTAGTCAATCCGTGCTTGTACAGGGAGCGAATGAAGTGAATGAAGTAGTGGTGTGATGTGATCATTTTTTGTGCCTTTAGAATTAGCCTAGCAGCTGAATTTTGAACCTTTTGTAATTTTTATAAGTATAAGTGTTTTGGTGAACCTGACAGAAGAGAGTTGCAATAGTCAAGACGAGAGAGTACAAGAGCATAGACTAGGGTTTTTGTTGCGATAACTGAGGTAGTGATGGACTGAGCTGATCTGATGGTGTGTGTGTGCTTCAGACTATTTAAGTTTAAATCTTCATAATTACTTTGGGCCTACCCATCTATCCTATCTATGATTTCAAATTATACAAGTTATATCATATACATTATCGTATTTCATTTATCAAGATAAACTTTTAAGAGGACACCTAAAAAATGCCAGAATTCGAATTGTCTTACAGGCAAAGGAACTTACAAGTGGAAAGATACTAACAAAGTTTACGATGGTGACTGGAAGAAAGGGAAAAGAAGTGGCTTTGGAACACTGACACATTCAGATGGTAAAGGTGGATTTACAAAAGAATATTCTGGAGGTTGGAAAAATGACCTCAGACATGTAAGCACTTTATACTTATATTTTCCTACTTCATTCTTATTTATTAATATGAATTCCTTCAACTCTAGGCTTCCATTTTTAACATGCTTTGGCTTTTCCACTAAAATCTATTTGGTTAGTAGTTTAGTATGTTAGCACACAGAATTTTATAGTTTCACGTTGATGAAAAGCTATTCTTTAATGACCAGATGTAGCCCACCAATCAATGGGGACTGCAATGCGTGAACTTCCCATCTACTTAAGTTACTTGACAAACATGCACTCAAGTAATGCACTTTATAAGAAGACCAATTAGTGCCCCCACCCCACGCTCCACCCAGGTTCGCTAACACACTTTTTTTCACATCCAGGAACTATATTAACATTCTAATGTCCCAACCCCTGTTATGTCACAGATTTATAACACCATATTTAAATTGAGACTATTTCCGTATAACAAAAGAAAATATTACTCACCAAACGTATTTGCAAGCATCTCATTTATCGTAATTATCTAGAATTTTATTTAGTGAATTCAGCTTTATTAGTTAGCGTTATTAGTTAGTGTTATTAGATAGCGTTATTGACATTGTTACATAGAGAATTATGTATGTTGATTATGAATATGTTATGGGGAAATATTTTTTTAAAATATAAATAAATGAATTCTTTTGAGCCCACTTTTTTAAGGCGATTAACTAATAATCTCCCACAAATAATTTTAAAATTCTTAATTCCAATTATGATATATTTACATAAATGTTACTCACCTAGGGCTATGGGACAGAATTTTACTCTGATGAAAAGTTTTATGAAGGAGAATGGTATGCTGGTAAAAGATCAGGTTGGGGAAGAATGTATTATGAGGATGGCACAATATATGAAGGAGAGTGGTATGACGATAAGCGGAGTGGACAGGGAATGCTGAGATTAAGTAAGTACATTTCTTATGACTATTGACCTTTTCAGCATGGCCATTGATAGGAGTCGGAATTACTTAAAAGATATAAAGCTACAGCCTAAGGAATCAGAATCCATATTGGGTCTAAAAAAATATTTTAATGTAATCACAAAAGGCATACATTTGAAAATAAAAATAAGTTAAGACTTTAACTGTTTTTCCATGTTCCTGACAAAGTCTCAAACTGTAAATCTGTGTCCCTGCGGGTTAAAAAAAATCTAAAAATCTGTAATAACTGGAATATTGTTATCTAAAAGGTCTTTTCTGGGTGAAAATTGATTTGTTCAAAAAAGTGTGTGTCATGAACATGATAAAACAAATTTAATTATAGGTTTTTAATAAGTCTGCAGTGATGTATATACTTATTTTTTCTAAACAAAAATTCATGAACAATGAATCCAAAACATGATTTTGGTTCCAGCAAATGAGAACCGCTATGAAGGATCCTGGAAAGAAGACAAGAAAAACGGAGCAGGGAAATTTTATTACTTGGACTCTGGCCAGGTATTTGAGGGAGTCTGGAAGGACGACGTACCAAAATGTGGTACTATGAGAGACTTTGGCAGAGAAAATGCACCAGAACCTACACCATATCCAATACCAGAGGTATGCTTACAAGATAGATAATCCAGTTCTAATTTGTACCTTGGAAAGGTAAAACTTTCTATGACAATAACTGATGCATTTAGTTTTCATTACAGTTTTAATCTCATTGCTCACATATGATTAAAACATGTACTTAAAATTCTTACATTCATATAACAGTGGACTACGATGAGTCACTTCCTTGTTTTGTTACGTGATATGAACAAGCCATTGGTAGGCTGTCTGCTACACATAACAACAGATAACAGCTGATCAGCCATTATCATTAATTTTAAAGCAAAATGTTTGTCTCCATCAGCGCTTCCCCAATGAAAATTAAAAATTTTACTTTTCAAAATATTCTTGAGTACACATGTTTTTTTAAATGACATTCATAAATGTGACAATAATTATAATTCAGTTATGATTATAGGAAGAAAGTTGTTTGAAGAAAAATTTGTGAGCGACTAGTGTGTTGCAGACAGCCTACCGGAAGTCTTACTCGTACTTACTCTTATCACATGACAAAACAATCGACTCATCGTAGTCCATTGTTAGAAATATATATTTTATTAAAAACATTGAAATAAACAATTAAGATTACTTTTAGGAAATAATAATTTTAAATATTTAAACAGTTTGCCGCACGTATTTACTTGAAAAACATGTTATATTTACCAACATCCTTTTTTAACTAACTGTTTCACACAGGAACATATAAAATTCATTATCTTAAGAAACTATGTACCGGTAGCTGAATTTTCGGACAAACTTGCACCCCAAAAATCATGCCCAGTCCAAAGTACAACTTTTGAAGGCACTTACTGAAAGTACCCAAATTATGTCTATTTATTTTTCATTTGATTTCCAGGTCAAACTGGCTAACCCTGAAGCTGTTATTGCCGACTCAGAGGACCAGTTTTTAAATGATCACGATTAACAAAACATGATTGTTTAGTTTAACCCTGAGTGAAAGACTTGTATGCAATGCTGAATATTTTGGACCCCCTTAATAAATTACTGGAATGAGAAGATGAAGATAATCTTAGTGGAATTCCAAGAGCTCGGTAGAAAATAAGACTAAGTTTTATCCATGTATCTTTATAGTTGTCAGTGACTAAATTTGGTTTAGAAAATTTTTACTCCCAGCAATCAACAAATCAAAGAAAAATGTTAAGTTGACAAAAATTTCATGACAATTTAAAAATATACTTTCTGAGAGTATCACTAGTATATCATTAGGAAGATACTAACACAAACAAATTAATTAAATTTTAGGGACACATTTTTACACTTAAATCCATTTAAATCGATTTACTTGAAAGTAAAAACTCAAAACTATTCCCAATTGTTTTGATAAAAAAAACTTCATATTTTGAGCTAAGGGAACAAACTGGTTATGCACAAATTTCTTCTGGCATCTCATCTTGTTTATAATGACAAAACAGAGTCCAGTAATTACAATAAACTTTCAGTGTTCTGCTTTGGTGGGTTGGATGTTTAAGTCATGTACAACAAAGAACATTAACTCTTTATTCCATCTTTCATTTTGACCATGCTGGATGTAAAAATGATGGTTGTATGAATTCCAGACCAATGGCAATGAATCTATTGTAAACTTTGTAAATAAAGTAACAAATAAAAATATTGTAATAGACCGGTGAGTTGTCTTTTCATACATAAGTCTAAAGAGCAAACTTTACAAAAAACATTTGAAAATTAAAAGAACACAAATATTGAAATTGAAAAGATTTTAAACAGATTTTCTTATCTCCATAAATATTTTAATATCATTATGAAACTACTGATAAATAAACCAAATGATTTTTTGAAATGAAATGCAGAATAATACAATAATTTTGTTTTTTTCAATGCTCAACACTGCCACCACTGTTCATGATGGACAACTAGATCACATTTAAGCTATATAAAAATGTGTTCCTGTCTTCTTAACAAATGCTTATGGAAATGATTCTAACAGTAATTTAAAAAATGCATAATTTGTTTCATTACCTGCAATAAAAGTCTATTTTGAAAATGAACTGTAACTGAAATCCCATTTAAAAAATTATTTTAGACATAACTATCAACAATTGAAGCAAGAAAACATGAAGTGTTCCCTCTAAATGTAAATGCCCCTTTATTCATTGAAATAAAAATTGTAGTTCAGGTTAACAGAAATAATGCTGCTTAGTAAGAATTTGTTCCTTTGCGGCCATATTCAAACCATCTCCAACAGGACAAGTCATCAAAGGATATATAGGCCCTACATAACTTTGAAAGCTGAAATGCTTTACAAGGTTAAGTTGTCTGCCCAAATCCAACTTGCTAGGATATGGGAACTTTGCTAAAATGGTGTCCTTATAGAAGTTAAACCAAAAAGTTGATGATATGTTAAACAGGATAATCACATTTTCCAAACTACTATGATTATTGAAGAAAAACAGGTAATACAGATCAAATCTGGGTAACTAAGGGGTCCTTCGCAAATTACGTCATGCACGGTTTGGGGGGGGGGGGGGGGGGGGGGAATTTGTGACACAAAATTTATTTATTTTTAAAAAAATTATTCAATTAATTTCAAAAACATTAATTTGAGATCGAAATTATAAGTATAAGTAACGTGAAACTCAGTCGCGCACACCTGCGTATATCTAAAAATGACGCAGAATGATGTGGCCATTCTACTTCAGCTCAGAGAGGACATCGTTGTTTTGCGGTTTACGTCAGTTTTCTAATAATACTACATCTTAATCCATTATTGGAAAATGTAAATAATAAAATAAAATCTTAGTTAAGGCATAACATTTTTTTCTATGTTTTGAAATGTTTTAGGTGTGACATGTCACATGGGGGGGGGGGGGGGGGGATTTAAAGATGTTGTGACCGGGGGGGGGGGGGGGGGAGGGGGTCTGAAAATGTCATTTTTTGCGTGACGCACTGGCCTGTTGTCTGAGCTTTGCAAAGAGTAAATGTCATTTTAAGCCCTAAAGCCATTGGAAACTTTTCAAATTTTAAGAAAAAAAAAAAAAGAGTAAAAAATCAATGATAAAAAAAAATCTAGAATATTTTTCTTCTTTCTTTAAAACAAAATGATTATTTTTTCTTTAAAACAAAATTCATCCCTCATACATGAGATTCCAATAATATCAATTTACATTCATATACTATTCATACATTGATCGTGGGCCCTTCATATACAGATAAGAAGAAATCCTATGTTAAGAAGAAAGCCTATGACTGTATATTACATTTTCTTCTACTCTTTCCAAAAATAATAAATAAGAGTCATTTTAAAAAGCAATCATTCAATTTTTTATCACAGGTAATTTTAAAACAAAGCTGTGCAACATGTGTTTGTTCAGAATCTTTCAGTGTGAGTAGCAACAACTTCATTACTGGGTCAGACATCAATGTGTGAGTAGCAACAACTTCATTACTGGGTCAGACATCAATGTGTGAGTAGCAACAACTTCATTACTGGGTCAGACATCAATGTGTGAGTAGCAACAAGTTCATTACTGGGTCAGACATCAATGTGTGAGTAGCAACAACTTCATTACTGGGTCAGACATCAATGTGTGAGTAGCAACAACTTCATTACTGGGTCAGACATCAATTGTTTATTGGAAATATTTAACGTTTGTATTGACACAATTTTACAAACCATGACATAATTTTTGGATCTGTGGTGTTACACATCACTCAAGTATCAAATGATTTTTGAAAACATAAAAAGTGCGTTCCAATAAAAAAATAAATGAAATACATATGATTTTTAATTGATACAAACAGAAGTTCGTTAAACACAGTAATTATAATTTATAATAAAATATTTTTCTTTGATGTCAAAAGATCAATTTTTTCTCACAAGTGACTGCTTATCAGTTGTCGGCTGTTAAAATAAAACAGTATGTTAGGGGCCATCCCTATAGTAAGCATAGTATGTACGCACTGTGGGGGGAGGTTTTCGATTTTGGAGATTGTGCGTACTCCATCCCCCCACCCTGCAGAAAGTATATACATTTAGTTAAAAACTGGAGGATAATCATCCTGAAACTGATAGTCCTAAGATAGCAGAATTTTTTAATCTCAAATACCACGCAAAGTTTTGTGGAAATTATCGACACAATGTTGCCATGAACTCGCTAGATCTGCTCAGATAATACTCAGTAGTAGAGGTATCACCGATACATTTAGTTCACTGTATGTTCAATGTGCATGTGTCCTACATTTTGTTGTACTGCGCCAGTGGTTCCTAAAATTTTTCAATTGCCCGAGCCTATGTCAAATTCAGGTTTACACCAGGCGCCCTGTCTTAAATTCTAACAAGTGCACTTCCAATAGGGAATACATAATGTCAAATTCTAACAAGTGCACTTCCAATAGGGAATACATAATGTCAAATTCTTACAAGTGCACTTCCAATAGGGAATACATAATGTCAAATTCTAACAAGTGCACTTCCAATAGGGAATACATAATGTCAAATTCTTACAAGTGCACTTCCAATAGGGAATACATAATGTCAAATTCTAACAAGTGCACTTCCAATAGAGAATACATAATGTCAAATTCTTACAAGTGCACTTCCAATAGGGAATACATAATGTCAAATTCTAACAAGTGCACTTCCAATATGGAATACATAAACAATATGAAGGGTTGGGTACAAAGAAATATAACATGTATGAGGGTCACTAACCACCATCTTGTAACTGCAAACAGTAGTTACTTAAGTTGGTTACTGTTTGCACTACGGCCGATAGATATCACTTTGGATAAAAAGTGGAAATAAAATTATGAAAGGTGTGTAATATTTAGCAGCGCTCCAGTGAGAAAGTCACAGCGACCCATATAGAAAAAAGTACATCCCCCCACCAATGTGGACCAGTCAAGGGACGATTTTTAGCGCCCTTTGTCTTTGTGAAGTAATCAGGATTTTAAAGTTTGATTCACTGTTAAGGTCCTTTATAAAGACAATTTAGGCACCTGCTTCTCTTTGCCACATTGGCTTAATTTTGGCGTAATATGGGGGGGGGGGGGGGGCCTTTGAAAGCTCATTGTACATATGAGGGGGGGGGGAGAATGCATGCAACAGGAGGAGGGGGGGTGGAGAATGCATGCAACAGGAGGAGGGGGGGTGTTAGGAATTTAACTTTTTTTTTGTGTACGTTCTGTATGGATGGCCCCTTACATATAATTGGATTATGTAAAAATATCTAGTTCTGCAGTATTTAAAAAGTATGAAACTTGCTCAGGGTTAGCAATATAGTTAGTGATAACATTTCACATTGCCAGAAAAACTCCAGCATGAAGTACACTTGCATTTGTCAACAGTGCTTAACCAGTACTTAGCTCCAGCTGCCACAAGCAGTGCTTATCTCCAGCTGTCACATGCAGTGCTTAGTTCCAGCTGCCACATGCAGTGCTTAGTTCCAGCTGCCACAAGCGGTGCTTAGTTCCAGCTGCCACATGCAGTGCTAAGCTCCAGCAGCCACATGCAGTGCTTAGTTCCAGCAGCCACATGAAGAAAGAAGTCTAAAAAATTATCTGTTGGGCACTTGTTTTTGGAAACTGGTCTCTGCACGGAGAAAAAAGTATCCATAGTACAGCAATATTTTCACTGTTGTTAGTGGACGTAAAAGAGTCAATCATGGTCGACAAAAGGTGGAACAACTCTCAGAGAGATTTTAAAAAAGATGGCACAAAGTAACACTTGTATGGAAACGGAACGGGACGTCTGACCCACCTGTAAGTGAATGGTACTTTGCTCGGAGAACCACTCATTCATATAAAAATCTGGATCCACGTACATCAGTCAGAAATGTCCACAATACATAATCCCGTCTCACATGTGTGGATCAGACAAGCATTGTCCAAACTTTAACCAGTACGCAAATATCATCGACGAATGGAGGTATTGCTGGTTCTCACATTGTCCAACCTTTAACCAGTACACAAATGCACCTAGATCATTGAAGAATGGATGTATTGCTGGTTCTCAGTTTGAAGTATGTTTCTTGTAGACTTTGTAGGGACGAACGCAGCACCTTTTTGAGAACATGGGCATGATTTTCATTATTGAAATACCGGTCGACTAAGGTTTAGAAGGTTAGAATAGCATGAATAGTTAATGAGCAATGCTCATGCACAGCAACTCATGACAAACTAATTTTGCGGCCGCATGACAGCGACCCAATGCATCCTTGCGACGTCCTCTTCCGTTGACACAATATAGTGACATAACGGTGAAATTTTATAACTGTAGACAGCATAAATGTGTTACCTCATGCGTTCTTATTAAATCTCTCTTGAAGTTGTTCTGCCGCCGCCACTTTTTTTGTTCTGTCACTTTTTTTACTCTGCCACTTATTTTGTTCCTACCACTTTCCCCCCCTCACAATCACTTAATGACGTAACACAGTGAAAATAATGGTCAACTGTGAAAACCTTTTTTTCTCAGACAACAGACCCTTAGAAACAACAACTGCCCAGATGTTTGCCATCATATGACCTTGAACATGCGACCTCTAGAGCAAGGTACCATTGACACAAACACACAACGCATTTAGATGAGTGAGTTTCAGTACTGTCAATTTTGGCACATACTGTAAGTCACCTGTAAGAAACTTTTAACGTCACCACACGCTGAGTGAAGCCTGTTGCCAATGAAGAGCTTAAAAACCATTGCAGACATTGTATACACAAAAATGTCACAAATTATGTCTTTGGTTTGATTATTCCCAAGTGATTAATAATAATGATAACCTTAAAAAATACAATTCCTCAGATGACTCCTGACATAATTTCACTCAGTCCAGGCATGTCTTTCCCACTGATACAAAGTTCATATAATTATAAGAAGCAAAAAATACATTAATTTCAAATAACTGGCTAAAAAAGAGATTTTTCTGATGAGGACTTCAAAATATATTTGGTTTAACAAACAGGGGATCAGATCTTTGTCATAAAATATTAAACTGGTTCACACCAGTTTTCATTTTTGATATCCAGCAGGCATTAATAAAAGGATATGGACAGAAATGGCAAGATGTCAAGTTATAAAGATTCTTCAACATTAAGCAACAAATGAAATTAAACAAGTTTCTTCCCAGTACCAAAAATAATAAAGACCGCCCAGCCAAACAAACAGACCATGGCTGTCTGGCTGAACACTGCATTCCAGCTTTTTGTGACTTCAAGGATGTGTCCTGCTATGTACACACCAACAAACCCTGCAACACAATGAGCACACTTAGAATACAAGTATGGATATGACAAAAGTTGGATATATGGATATACAAGTCATAAGGGTTGGAAGTAGGGTTATATAAATTATAACATGCAACTCACAGAGTGGGGTAAAACCTGAAAGATCACAAAAGAAAACAAACAAATATTTCGGCTGAAAGTCTTCGACAGCAAAAAGAACAAAAAAGAGGATAAAGAATAAATAAATGTCTGTAAATTATTTGTAACTTTTTATAATTTGTTAAAATGTAAATTTAGTTAGATCTGTAGGTGTAAATTAAATTATTCGGGTATTTATTTATCACTGTAAAACTATACTTTTAGCTGCTTTTCTAAATTAAGAAAAAGAATTGGAATTAACAGGTTAAGAAACAAAATATTGAGGTTACGTACCCGGTATCGCACCAGCCATATTCATGATTCCTGGTCAAAGAAAACATCACATTTTACATTTGTTTACACATGCTGGTGAAAAGTTTAGCATTATTTATTCATATATTTATATGATGTACACAGATTATAATATCATATATTGTGTCACATATTGTGTCACATATTGAAATTCCATCTGGCTCAAAGAGTTTCCTTCCCATACAACAGAGCCGGGCATAGAGGTATTTTCACCTGAGGCAGGGGGGATAAATTTGTATGTGGTTGTAAAATTTCTAGTTAAGTATTAAATACTTTGATTTAGCCCCTTTGCCGTTATTCATCTGAGGCAAGTGACTTGTTTGCCTCACCCTTGTCACAGCCCAGCAGTAAAGCAACTAGTTTTATGCTTGTATAAATTGTCAAAGACTGGTTACGGATTGCTAGAATGAGAACGGAGGGAATCTAAAGCTTTCTTTACTCTGTGCCCACGTTAAGATTAATTCAGAAAAACATTTTATGTCTTTGTCTTGAGAAGTAAAGCTTTCTTTACTCTGTGCCCACGTTAAGATTAATTCAGAAAAACATTTTATGTCTTTGTCTTGAGAAGTAAAGCTTTCTTTACTCTGTGCGCACGTTAAGATTAATTCAGAAAAACATTTTATGTCTTTGTCTTGAGAAGTAAAGCTTTCTTTACTCTGTGCGCACGTTAAGATTAATTCAGAAAAACATTTTATGTCTTTGTCTTGAGAAGTAAAGCTTTCTTTACTCTGTGCGCACGTTAAGATTAATTCAGAAAAACATTTTATGTTTTTGTCTTGAGAAGTAAACTATTTTTAATAATCTTTGGAAGCGTAGACATCAGTAATAATGATAATTTAAAAAACATAATGTGTATTTAAAAACATTGCACTCTTCTTATATTGTATGGCACAAGCTTATACTTCTGTAATAATGATTATTTCAAAACAAAATGCTCTTCCTATATTGTATGGGACGAGCTTTCACTGACCAAATACTGAGCCAGCATGTTTAGGGGCAATGTCCTGTGGGTTGACCATTATACCACTGTTGTGAAAACCACAGCAGGCCACGGCCAAGGCCATGCACATCAAGCAGGCTGAGTAACTACTGGCGTATGAGATGATGAACAAGAAGAAGGCTGTCCCGCACAGGGCAACTGTCTGAAAAGCAGATACAAAGATAATTTTTTTTACAATACAGAATTTCCACCTCAGCTGACAGTGAAACCTGTGACAGTGAAACCTGTGACAGTGAAACCTGTGACAGTGAAACCTATGACAGTGAAACCTATGACAGTGAAACATGTGACAGTGAAACATGTGACAGTGAAACCTGTGACAGTGAAACCTGTGACAGTGAAACCTGTGACAGTAAAACCTGTGACAGTGAAACCTGTGACAGTGAAACCTGTGACAGTGAAACCTGTGACAGTGAAACCTGTGACAGTGAAACCTATGACAGTGAAACCTGTGACAGTGAAACCTGTGACAGTGAAACCTGTGACAGTGAAACCTGTGACAGTGAAACCTATGACAGTGAAACCTATGACAGTGAAACATATGACAGTGAAACCTGTGACAGTGAAACCTGTGACAGTGAAACCTGTGACAGTGAAACCTGTGACAGTGAAACCTGTGACAGTGAAATCTGTGACAGTGAAACCTGTGACAGTGAAACCTGTGACAGTGAAACCTGTGAAAGTGAAACCTGTGACAGTGAAACCTGTGACAGTGAAACCTGTGACAGTGAAACCTATGACAGTGAAACCTATGACAGTGAAACATGTGACAGTGAAACATGTGACAGTGAAACCTGTGACAGTGAAACCTGTGACAGTGAAACCTGTGACAGTGAAACCTGTGACAGTGAAACCTGTGACAGTGAAACCTATGACAGTGAAACCTATGACAGTGAAACCTGTGACAGTGAAACCTGTGACAGTGAAACCTGTGACAGTGAAACCTGTGACAGTGAAACCTGTGACAGTGAAACCTGTGACAGTGAAACCTATGACAGTGAAACCTGTGACAGTGAAACCTGTGACAGTAAAACCTGTGACAGTGAAACCTATGACAGTGAAACCTGTGACAGTGAAACCTATGACATTATTATAAGACAAGATTCTTGAATTGATGACAATACATGGGAACGTCTTATTATTACATAGCACAAATTCATTTTCAGCATGTTACATAGAAGCACAGTTAGGATTCTCATCAAGATAAACATTTTAAAAGAGGGCAGTTTTCAATGGATACATTTCTAAAGTATGTTTCAAACACACACAGCAACCCTTTGTGGTATGAATTCTAATAAAAACTATTTTAAAAAACAATAGAGATGTATTTAAAACATTCTTTACCTCCATTAATTTCCGCACAAATGTCACTGAATAACCTTGATAATAGAAGAAAAAATACTTTAGATAAATGAGGACTAATTTTAGGCTAACAAGATTATTACCACATAATTTTAATGAAAAGGTACAAAACATTTTGAGCTAAGCTAAAGGTAATTGATACCCGTTAAAACTTTACATTTTTAAAGAAAATGTTTTTTTTAATGAATAATGTTTCAACAATGTTAATCTATTTAGTTAATGATTTAACAATGTTAATCTATTTAGTTAATGATTCAACAATGTTAATCTATTTAGTTAATGATTTAACAATGTTAATCTATTTATTTAATGATTTAACAATGTTAATCTATTTAGTTAATGTTTCAACAATGTTAATCTATTTAGTTAATGATTTAATTGGAAACCAAGGAAAATTCCAAATGTTTCATTCAAATAGCATCAATAATTTAGGTTGCTATTTAAAAAGTAATGGAAATTAATCAAAAATAATAGAGGGCAAATTTTGTTTTCTTTCACAAACGGTTTACAGGACGAATGCTTACAGTTGACCAGACATAGAAACACATATATGAGCTGAACTGTGTGCAAGAATGCATTACCTTTTGTAATCATTTTGTCTGCTATCCAGCCACTGCCTATAGAACTTGGTATCGTGACCACCCATGGAACAACGTTGAACACCCAGCCCTGTGCAATACACTTCAATATATAAAAATTGCAACTTCCATCGGCCCAACGTTTGAGTTATTTAAAAAGTATGAAATTATCACCATGTTTAAATAAAATACATTTTAAAAAAGCACAGATTATTGTCAAAATTTTAAATATCCAAAAAATAATTGCAGAATATGTTTGTGAAAAGCTTATTTGTTATTATAACAAGCTACAAATATTTCATTCACGCAGTTGAAAAGCAAGTTATTTTACGATAAAAACCAAGAAAGTTTTCACTGTCATTTTAAGATGGCAGAAGTTGAGTAGAAACAAAATTGTTATTAAAGTGATTGCAGGTTCCACTCACTTTTATTAAAGTGATTTCAGGCTGCACTAACCTTTGCTGTTGGGAAATTTTCATGAAAGTACGTTGGCATCCAAGATAATAAAATAAAGAAGGCATTATTCTCACAAAAATGACCTATTAGGATGGACCTGGGGAACGACAAAAATCAGATGATCTAAAGGCTAATTGGGGTAATTGACACAGACTACAATGTTAAGTGCTGCTATAAGGTTTAACTAATTTAATGTGTTTTAATGTGGCTCTTTGAACACTACGCAACAAAGGTTTAACAAATTTAATCTGTTTTAATGTGGCTCTTTGAACACTACGCAACAAAGGTTTAACTAATTTAATGTGTTTTAATGTGGCTCTTTGAACACTACGCAACAAAAGTTTAACTAATTTAATGTGTTTTAATGTGGCTCTTTGAACACTACGCAACAAAGGTTTAACTAATTTAATGTGTTTTAATGTGGCTCTTTGAACACTACGCAACAAAGAAACTTTCTCATAAATAGAACAATTATATGTCAAAGCCTCTCTAACACAAGCCTCTCTAACACAAGCCTCTCTAACACAAGCCTCTCTAACACAAGCCTCTCTAACACAAGCCTCTCTAACACAAGCCTCTCTAACACAAGCCTCTCTAACACAAGCCTCTCTAACACAAGCCTCTCTAACACAAGCCTCTCTAACACAAGCCTCTCTAACACAAGCCTCTCTAACACAAGCCTCTCTAACACAAGCCTCTCTAACACAAGCCTCTCTATTATTAATATGAAACATGAGAATCACTAATTGTACAATTTAAACATAATTACCAAAAGGCTGGCTTGGTGAAGAGATGGACCCACGGCACGGAGGCTCTGGACTCTTTGATCTTACCACTGTCCAGCAACTGAGCCTCATTTAGAGACACCAGCATTAATTTGTTGTGCTGTCTATTTATCAGGCCGTAGCGCATGACCAGCATCCACAGCAAGCCACACAGTCCTGGGGGTGTTGGTGTCAATGAAATCTCAAGGTTAATAAAGAAACTGAATGACTGGTTTAAATTTAACTTATCAAACAAGCCTTTTTGTTTTACATTAATGTTAATGAAAGATTTTAGAATTTTAGTCAAGATACAGTAAGACTCCAACAAAATTGCTAAAAATTTCATCAAGATACAGAAGACTCTGACATAATTGCTAAAAATTTCGTCAAGATACAGAAGACTCTGACATAATTCTTAAAAATCAAACACTACTGACTTAAATTGGAATAGTGAAATGAGAATTTGAGTCAAGTTAGAGTAAGACTGTGACATAATGACTCTACCATAATCCAACAGTACTGACCTATTATGTAAAATGGGATGGACCAGCCAAAGTAATCCAAAAGCACAGAGCCCATACTGCCCGTTAAAAGTGTTCTAAAAAAAATGTCATCAAAATAATTTTGTTTAAATTCAAGTTTAACAAAAGTTTTAACCTGTCACTAACATATTCAATGTCTAGGACTCTAGATGAACCTATCACTAACAGATTAAATATCTAGCACTCTAGTTGAAAATGCCCGTTATAGGCGTGCCGTTTACTTCATTCATCTTTTCTGTTGAATGAACTTAAGCTGACCCCAAGCTAGGGGTAGTCATGTGGACAGAAGTTGGTTTTTATTTTCACTCTATGCATTATGTGGACAAATATGGTTAAAGACTGATAATACAGATTGCCAATCTCAACACTATTTCAAACTAATATCTATTTTACCAATAGAAATACTATGAGCTATTTTAGATGAGATGAAAATAAAAGGTCAAGAAGGTGTAAAATATGCACTTCTGACCAATTTTATTATAAATTATATTTTTGTGAGGACAAGCCCCCAACGTAAGTCTTTAAACAAGGGTGCGTCCTACAAACAGGATGTTTCCAAAATGTAATTATTAAAAAGTCTGGTGTGTGTGAAACACCAAACTTTAAAGATACTGCTTATCATCAGGAATGGCCTATGCCACCAATACTCAGAACAGTCATTATATATTGTGGCATGTGTTTGTCTGGGGGGAGATAACCACAATGGCCATTTCAAGAAGGCTGAATGCAAGAAAGGTCAGATTGGCTGAACAGATCCACATTTCAAGAAGGCAGAATGCAAGAAAGGTCAGATTTGCTGAACAGATCCACATTTCAAGAAGGCAGAATGCAAGAAAGGTCAGATTTGCTGAACAGATCCACATTTCAAGAAGGCAGAATGCAAGAAAGGTCAGATCTGCTGAACAGATCCACATTTCAAGAAGGCAGAATGCAAGAAAGGTCAGATTTGATGAACAGATCCACATTTCAAGAAGGCAGAATGCAAGAAAGGTCAGATCTGAACAGATCCACATTTCAAGAAGGCAGAATGCAAGAAAGGTCAGATTGGCTGAATAGATCCCCAACCTAACAATTAGGCGTGATAAACATAAGAATCCATATTGTTTAACTCTGTTCACACAAACCAAAAATCAATACAAACCTACCTTAACAGCTATTGCTCGTGATTACTCATGGAAATACAAAAATCATTAAGAGATCTAGAATCAAGCCTCACAGCAAAACTGAAGATCCACCAGTACATGGTCAAGACTGATGTTACAAAACTGAAGATCCACCAGTACATGGTCAAGACTGATGTTACAAAACTGAAGATCCACCAGTACATGGTCAAGACTGATGTTACAAAACTGAAGATTGACCAGTACATGGTCAAGACTGATGTTACAAAACTGAAGATTGGCCAGTACATGGTCAAGACTGATGTTACAAAACTGAAGATTGACCAGTACATAGGTCAAGACTGATGTTACAAAACTGAAGATCCACCAGTACATAGTCAAGACTGATGTTACAAAACTGAAGATTGACCAGTACATAGGTCAAGACTGATGTTACAAAACTGAAGATTGACCAGTACATGGTCAAGACTGATGTTACAAAACTGAAGATTGACCAGTACATAGGTCAAGACTGATGTTACAAAACTGAAGATTGACCAGTACATGGTCAAGACTGATGTTACAAAACTGAAGATTGGCCAGTACATGGTCAAGACTGATGTTACAAAACAGAAGATTGGCCAGTACATGGTCAAGACTTATGTTACAAAACTGAAGATTGACCAGTACATAATCAAGACTGGTGTTAAAAAATTTCCTTTTCAAATAATAGTTGTATTGAATGAATGAAAGAAGACATGAGCACTTAGTTCAAAATGCAAACAACTCAACATATCTCTTAATGAATTTATAAAAGAAACATCCACATAGTACAACACGTCTCCTTTTGACCCCACCCCAACATTGGCTTACATCCAAGGGTTTTATCCACTCGTAAATTAAAAGGATTCATTTGATATAGATCTAATGCACTGATCTATAGAACTAATGGACTGATCTATAGAACTAATGGGCTGATCTATAGAACTAATGGGCTGATCTATAGAACTAATGGGCTGATCTATAGAACTAATGGGCTGATCTATAGAACTAATGGCCTGATCTATAGAACTAATGGGCTGATTTATAGAACTAAGGGCTGATCTATAGAACTAATGGGCTGATCTATAGAACTAATGTGCTGATCTATAGAACTAATGGGCTGATCAATAGAACTAATGGGTTGATCCATAGAACTAATGGACTGATCTATAGAACTAATGGACTGATCTATAGAACCAATGGACTGATCAATAGAACCAATGGACTGTTCTACATTGCTAAATAATTTCTGACTTGATGAAAATTGAGTATTTTAAAGTGAATTTCATGAATAATTCAAAAAATACCCCCCCCCCCCAAAAGGCATGGTGTAAGATTTTCAATATGTGGATTTGCAATTGAGATTTGACATCAGTTCTAACAGTATGAAACTGTATGAAACTGTATGAAACTGTATGAAACTGTTATTTCAACTCATTCTATAGATAAACATCTACATGTCTCTAAAAAATATATAAAAAGTCAGTATAAAAAAGGCTACTGTTACCCAAAGTGAGAGCCAGACGCAACAACGCTGTATAAAAATGAACGCTGATGTTCCAAGACTTTCCGAGATATAATGCTGGTCATTCCCGGGAAGTGAAATCCTAATGGTCAGGGGGGGAGAAAAAAAACAAGAAAGCATGCATAAATGGAATTCCAGTTTGACTTTCTAGCCCCACTGACTAAACTCTGCAACAGAAAAAAACCCATTGTCCAAGATAAGAAAAGAATGACATGTTTTAAACAACCATGTACAGATTGTTATGTACTTCTGTTCATTTAAAGTAAACAAATTAGAATCTATTCTATATTATGGTCACTTGGCATTTATGTCACAATACAAAGTAGGGACTATCTTCAACTGTTTTGTCCATTCATATCAACAAATGTATAGCAATTTATTTTTTTCTTTGAAAGATTTTAAAAAGACTGAGTACCTTGAGCTATTCCGAGAGCAACCCGAGACAAAACAACGATGTGAAGGGAGGTGTGTTTGTCAGTGGAGAGGTAAGCCAGCTGAGGTGTCCAAAATGTGATTATCGACCACATGCAGGCCGCAATGGGCAGCACCACTTCTCCTCCGATCCTGTCACTTAGGTAGCCCCCTAAAAACTGGGTCATTGTGTAGCCCCAGAAGAAAGCTGACAAAACAGTTCCCTGTGGAATGTAAGATAAGGTCATTGAAATTGATGCAATTTTCCAATACAAGTTTTAAAAAGGCCACACCCACACAAAAAGCATAACTGATATTAGGCTATTTAAAAATATGCTTATAAAATCAACACCGAGGTCAAAGGTCGTTATGAAATAAACCTAAAGTTACATATAGTACATGAAAGTAAAAATGGACAACATAATAACAGGAATTGAAGACAATGGTCAAATATTCTGGCCCATAGATGAACCCTCTGGGTCATTTCAGAATATTTGGGTTGTCTAAGGTCTTCTAATTACTTCACCTGGTTTATTAATTCCAATCACAACAACTGGCGTGAATATAATACTCTCTCTCTCTCTCTGACAAGAAGCTCAACAAGGTCCGCTGTAAACTAGCAGTACTTTATTATTCAGGCTATATAACCACACAATGCCGGCGAAAAATGATAAATGTGTACAAGAATGATACCACACGACAAGAGCACTGCAACACGACCTATCATGCCCAAGTTATATCTCGCACTCCACTGATAGTTCACTCGCTCTCAAAACTTGCCTCCCCTTTTATGCCCTCAACATCTCATGTACTCGTGGTATGAAAATCGTTCACAAGTTCCATTTGTCCCCAAAATCACAACACACAAACTCTCACTGACTTGATGACCTTGACAACAATAATGCTTTATAGTTTTACTACATGTGGTAAACATATGTACAAATGTGGTAAACAAATGTACAACTGACTTTAAGATGGCACATAAATTGTACCAAAAAATTGTAAAAAGAATGCAGAGTAAAAAAAAATTGTTTTTACTGATTCTGTTTTGTCCCATCCCATTTCTTGTGACAAGGAGACAACACAGAGGGGCATTAGGGTTCTTGAGGCGTACAGCATTGAGGTTCCAACCAAAAGACCAACTACCCATCGAGATTTCTCACTGCTGTGGAAAAGGAATGATTATTTATTTTCAAACCGTACAAATAAGTCATAAATGTGGTGGATGCAACTGAGAAAGGAAAGCACAGGACCGAGACGAATGGAAAACTCTTGTGGACGGCCTGTGCTCCAGGCAGAGCGGCCTGTATCCAGGCAGAGCGGCCTGTGCTCCAGGCAGAGCGGCCTATGCTCCAGGCAGAGCGGCCTGTATCCAGGCAGAGCGGCCTGTGCTCCAGGCAGAGCGGCCTGTGCTCCAGGCAGAGCGGCCTATGCTCCAGGCAAATCGGCCTATGCTCCAGGCAGAGCGGCCTATGCTCCAGGCAGAGCGGCCTATGCTCCAGGCAGAGCGGCCTATGCTCCAGGCAGAGCGGCCTATGCTCCAGGCAGAGCGGCCTATGCTCCAGGAAGAGCAGCCTATGCTCCAGGCAGAGCGGCCTATGCTCCAGGCAGAGCGGCCTGTATCCAGGCAGAGCGGCCTATGCTCCAGGCAGAGCGGCCTATGCTCCAGGCAGAGCGGCCTATGCTCCAAACAGAGCAGCCTGTGCTCCAGGCAGAGCGGCCTGTATCCAGGCAGAGTAAAAGGCAAAAGTAAGTAAGCATTATGATTGTCATTTCATTGTTGGTTGTGAGTTACTTGAATTATTTAATAAAATTGTTGTTGCTGCCACAATAAAATCTACAGCTACAAAAAAAAGCAGAAAAACAACGTATGTCACAATAAAGTTAGTGACAGGGGAACATCCTGATGTTGACAAATAAAGTCTTTTAGTGACAGGGGAACATCTTGATGTTGACAAATATAGTCATTTAGTGACAGGGGAACATCCTGATGTTGACAAATATAGTCTTTTAGTGACAGGGGAACATCCTGATGTTGACAAATAAAGTCATTTAGTGACAGGGGAACATCTTGATGTTGACAAATAAAGTCTTTTAGTGACAGGGGAACATCTTGATGTTGACAAATATAGTCTTTTAGTGACAGGGGATCATCTTGATGTTGACAAATAAAGTCTTTTAGTGACAATGGAACATCTTGATGTTGACAAATAAAGTCTTTTAGTGACAATGGAACATCTTGATGTTCACAAATAAAATCTTTTAGAGACCAGGGAATATCTTGATTTGAGAAATAGTCTTTTAGCACATCATGTCTATATTTTTTTTAGGATTATTACAACTACATCGGACCTCCATTAATCCATCTAATCACACATAAACAAGGATTTATTTACAAATGCCTCCGGCATACCATAATTTAAAATAAAAACTCACTTTAAATGCCTTCACTTTGATGCCTTCACTTTAATGCAGCGGTTCTCAACCTTTCTAATGCCACGACCCTTTAATACAGTTCCTCATGTTGTGGCGACCCCTAAACACATTTTTTTTTCGTTGTTACTTCATAACTTATAGCGTATATGTGTTTTCAGATGGTCTTAAGCGACCCCTGGGAAAGGGTCATTCGACCCCCAAAGGGGTCGCGACCCACAGGTTGAGAACCGCTGCTTTAATGCCTTCACTTTGATGCCTTCACTTTGATGCCTTTACTTTGATGCCTTCACTTTGATGCCTTTACTTTGATGCCTTTACTTTGATGCCTTCACTTTGATGCCTTCACTTTGATGCCTTCACTTTGATGCCTTTACTTTGATGCCTTCACTTTGATGCCTTTACTTTGATGCCTTCACTTTGATGCCTTTACTTTAATGCCTTTACTTTGATGCCTTCACTTTGATGCCTTCACTTTAAATGCCTTCACTTTAAATGCCTTCACTTCCTGGTTCCTAAACTACTTAATCTTCCAATTAAATTATTTTATTAAGTTTGTGATGTGCATATCTTCCATTTCAGGATTACCACATTAATATAAAATGACCACCTTAGAGAAGTGCAAGATTTAACTCCTTCTCCACCACCAGAAGCACTCTTCATAATGGGCAAAGATGTATTACGACTTGCATTGTCAAGATTAAATTTTGTGAAAAGGGCAACAACAAAAAAAACTCACTTAGTCCAAAATTTTCCATCTATATTCAATATTGGTTTGACTTTTTTCATAGAGACGTCCACTTTGTATTCTTTGAAGTAGCTGTCACCGGTGGCACCAAGATGTGCCATTGCATTTGTGCTGCAGTTAAATAGAGAAGTGAACAAAGGATGTCTTCGTGTGTTAAAGTGTCTTTTTATTCACTAAAGGGGCATTTTATACACCAAAGGGGCTTTTTATTCACTAAAGGGGCTTTTCATTCACTAAAGGGGCTTTTTATTCACCAAAGGGGCTTTTTATTCACCAAATGGGCTGTCTGTATATGATGTTACCTACCGGGGTGAGGGGTGTGTGTGGCATTGTCACATCTTGATGTTGACAAATAAAGTCTTTTAGTGACAGGGGAACATCTTGATGTTGACAAATAAAGTCTTTTAGTGACAGGGGAACATCTTGATGTTGACAAATAAAGTCTTTTAGTGTGCGTACATTTTTGTGGAGTTTGAAACTATCGGGAGGAGTGCCAAAAAATAAATTGAGGTTAAAACTGGGCTCTGACCCTGTCACATTGATTGATTGATTGAATATTTATATAGCGCTTGCATCCACGCTACGTTATGCGCTCTGATGTTCTTAAATCTATTTAAAGAAAAAAGTCTTTAAATGTTTCTTAAATGATTTTTTTATCATTTTCAATTTCCTCAAAGATTGAGGCTAACTGTTCCACAATTTTGGCGATATCGCTTCAAAAGAGCGCACACCGTATGACTTTTTTCTGTGTTCATATAAAACTGGGAACTCTCAGTAAGGACTCCGTTGAAGACCACATTGGTCTGGGACAATCAAGGTACAGGACAGCATGACGGACAAGAGTTAAAGGTGCAGTGATATTGACTGTCGCGAAAAATTATATTGAAAAAGTGAACGAAAGGAGTTTAAGAATACGTTAAGTGGAGATGGAAAGAAAAATAGTTGATTGGGAAAAATTATCGTAGTAAATAATTTTTGGAAAAGGCAGTAATTTAATATCTATGGGACAGGAAGACAATCAACACAGTAGTGGACAGAGGGAATTTCTCTTTAAAACTACACAGGCACAGCCGTACTTAGGCATAGGCAAACTATTTGACCGCCTATGGCCCCACTGACAAGGATGCCCCGCGGGTAGCTTTTTTTTTTTAGCCTACAACTTGCTAGTCCATATATTTGAGAAGTACAAATGTTCTCTAGTGGTGGAATGATCAAAATCACCATTGTATGTACAGCAGCCGACAAGAAAGAGATGGTGTTGGAAATGTTACACATCAACGAAGTGTTTGTTGGTGAAAAAATATGTCGGGAAGACAGTGTCAAGGAAAGGAAGTAGAGGCATATGAATCTCCTGTCTGAGGGCTATTTTTCAACAATTATTCTGTTTTCTCCTAAGCTCCGGGGGAGCTCCACCCCCCCCCCCCCCCCCGGACTCACCTAACTACGCTCCATGCCTAGGGCCCCCATAATCCTAAGAACGGCTCTGACACAGGCCTATTGATTTTAGTTAGGAAACAGAAGGACAATTACATTTACAATCTGAAAACTGACAGGTTATTATTTCCATGAATTTTGTGTAAATTTACACCATCCAAGTCCCTCCTTTTCATGTGTTTTTGAACTACCTTTTTTAAATTGCCCCCAGCTTAGTTGCCATGAGGTCTCCTGACATAGCAAAAAAGTTAGTGGCCATGTCCAAGAAAGTAGTGAAAAAAGATAGGGATGAAAATGGGGAGGGAAAAGAGTGTTTTAGATACTTATCTACATAAATGTAAAATAAGGGAAATAATATCACTCTGCCTAACCTGAATACTGAATGTTACGAGTGCTTAAGTCAGTATCCCTAACTCAAATGTAATCTTTAAGCCTAAATTCAGTCCCCTTAGCTCTAGCACAATCTTCAAGCCTAAATTTAGCCCCACCTTTTTAAGCGTAAATCTACACCTAAAAATATTTGACCTAATGACATGTGAACTTTAAAACCTTATGTTTGTGTACTACAGTGACACACAGTAAATAAGAAAAATTATTTTTAAAATTTTCAATATATTGAAAACCCAACTTACAGTTTCATCAAATACACTTTTACACACTTATTTATCATTTATTACCAAACTCGTTTTGAAAATATTATACTTAACTATGCTATGAAATATTAATTAAAAAACCCATTTATCAAAACCATTCCATGGTCCATAGGTCCATTCAAAATATGCTATTGAGGACTATTGATTATTAATATAAAAAAGGAGAATAGTTAACTCTAGTAAACATTCGTGCGTGAACAAGGAGGATGCTCACTCATCCACAGAAATTCAGAGACCCGTAAAACATAAGTTGAATGAATTTTAAAAAAGTATGTTTACTATTTTTCAAAAAATTTATTTTTGTGGATTAGAATTTGAGGGAAATTGGAACAAATGACTTTGACAATCATTGATATGGCAACAAAATTAAAATGGGACTCAATTTTAAACATTAATTTTTAAATTAAAAAGGATATTTTTTTTGCAGACTTTGTCACTTTGTGCAGAGGTGGTCTAATTTTTTGTGATGGTTATTTGGTGGGGGTCAGGAACTATATTAAATAATCAAATATAGAGCCTAATTATTTTAATAATTAAATATTATTAAACTTAAACTTACACTTTGTCTTCACCTCTTAGTCTTTGTCTCAATACACACTTCAGTGTCAATACAGTGTCACTGACACTATTTACAGTGACTGAGGGAGTAACAATTGCTAAGGTACATCAGTCCCTACCATGATGTCCCACCACCACGTCCACTCCCACCAGTTTTAGTTTTTAATTTTAATTACAGATAAATTTTACAGGCTACACTACACTCTACATTCTTCAAAAATATTTAAAAAATACCAAAAATTGTTATTCACTTATTCAAAGATATTAATTATTATTGAATTGAGTTACCATTATATTGATTATTTCATAATATAATGTAAATATATGTGGCATAATAATAACATTAACATGGTCCATGCCTCTAACTCATTGCTCACAAAATCAATATTATTCAATATAAATAGTATCAATAATTGAAATCGGTTTCATTATTTTATATTATTAAAGTAATTAAGTTAAGCCAAGGCTTGGTAAACATATTGGCACATATTTGGTGCCACATATTTATTTAATTTTAACTTGTGGTACTATTGATTATGGGTACTATCAATTGAAGGTAGGCTGGGATTAAAATATATTTGATTAGTAGTGTGTCACAGCCTGGGATTATTCTAGGCAACCTAAAGTTTGTTGTGGAAAGTGAGTCTTTCCATCAGGTCATCCTATTTACCGAACATTCACTTTAAAGCTTTATAACAGAATAGTCCTTATATGACTCATTCGTCATTGTAGGACACAGACGTCCTCAAACTCAAAGCAGTCTTTTTATGACTCAACTTTGTAACGACTACGTAGTTTGCCAGTGGCAGACGTATACAGGGGCGCCGAGAGGATTGTTAAGAGCTGGAACAAGACAAAAAATGGGCCCCCCTCACCTAAATATGGACATAAAAATCAATAATGTCATAATGTATTGATTAAATTCAAACATACTTATAAATATATTAAAAAGAGGACAGGAACTCTGTAAAAGATCATAAAACAGTAACGCACATAAGCATATAAAAAAGAACGGAAAATATACATGACATAATTGAATACTAATTGCTTAAAAGCTCATAACAGTTATTATAGTTGAGATGTATTGGTATTTATATTCTGCTAAGGGGCCATCCATAATTGACGTCACGCAAATGTTGCCGATTTTTGACCCCCCCCCCCACTCCCCCATCGTCACAAATCGTCACAAAAAGTTAGACCCCCTAAAATATAACGTCACAAATCTCTAAACCCCCCCCCCCTATAAAAAATCCCTGTGTCCACTACTGTCCTTTTACAAGCCCTTAAGAAAGTCACCTCCCGTGGATATCAAATTACTGCACCTGTGTCAGAAACACTTCACTAGAACAGTGGTTCTTATCCAGTGGTAAAAGTACCTCCCCAGCCCTGAGGTGCGGAAGACAAGAAAAGTGCATTCAGTGGCGTAGCCAGAGGGGTGCGGACCGCACAGGAGTGACACCATCTCGGGGGGGGGGGGGGTGACATCAAATTGAAAAATTGCGTATTTACAGAGCACACAATGCTCGGTCTAACCGAAATTCATAAAAGGATAACAGATGGCACGTACATTTTCCACCCATGTAACCAAACAAGATTCGTTTTTTTATTAAAATTTCAAAGGTGATGCGTCAGCAGTTAGGTTACCTTATTATTAGGTCAGAAATACACCGTTTTGACCATGTTTCAACGCCGAATGAAGTGTTTGGTAACTTTTGTATGCGACAGGAAGCTATAATTATCTAAAATCTGAGAATTAAAACTATCCTTTGATAACATTCTAATAACAATAAGCGATTCTAAGTACATGTCACAGTTCTTAAATACATTTACCTCCTGACCTTCAATACTGTAGACTAAGTTTAACAAGAAGAATTACATCGTGGAAGTCGAGGGTGGAGGGTTGACACCACTAGCTTACTGGACCGGGTGACACCAACCCTAGCTACGCCACTGATTGTAATTGCTGCCATTGCTAGCTGTTGCTGCTTTTTTCAAAAAATAGTTTGTTTCCATTTTGATTAGCAGCAGTAAATGTCTTTCTTGTGAATTTTGTTGGCGCATTGCTTTTATTGGTATTTTTTTTCCCTTGCTTATAAAGTTAATGAAAGAAATAAAACTGCGATGACTAAATTGTTGAGTTATTTTTAATTTTATTACAATATAATTTATATGTTTGGGGGGGGGGGTGGTGTTTAAAACGGAGTGGGCAAAAAATGTTAAGAATCCCTGCTCTAGAGCATGTACTAAGATACCCCCCGGCCACTGCCCTAGAGCATTTACCACCACCCACCCACCCCAAGGTCAACCATTGTATTCTTTCAATTCCACCTCCTCTGGATGACTCCCGTGTCCACATTTAGTCATAAATTTTCACAACTGGCATGGCAACCACACCCCCAGTTGGCTCCTCCATGGTGTCTTGTAACCTGATCTGAGCCATCATTGGGACCTCACATACCTGAACAGGTACATAGACTAAGGGCTAAACTCTTCTTGACAAAATGGTCACTAAGGTGGCTGCGCTTACAAGACTTTTTCTGTACGAAAAACACGGTCCAAAAGTGGTGCATGTAATGAAACAAGTTCATCTATAAATCATACCAATATGGACTTTGTGTAGAAAGAAGGTTCAAGACAAAAACGACACGGGATAAATCAAGAGACGCCTTGCTTACTTTGCAACAAGAAAGAAAGAAGGCGATGCTTGAATGTATTGATCGCTTACATTCTGAATTCCAGATCAGATCAATAGCCAACAAAGAAGCAGATGATATGATTGAGACTGAAAAAAAAGGGCTAAGAGAGAGTCTACTATAGGAAGCTGAGAGTCTACTATAGGCAGCTAAATAAGAGTTACTGATGTCCACTCCTTGATGTTGAATAGTCTGGAAGTTAAACTGTTAATTGAAATACCAAGCACCTGAAATCAACAGCTGTTAATCTCGATGAAGTCAATGATTGGTCAATATTCCAAGCGGAATTTAACATCCTATAATCTCTAATTCCAACCCTCTCATTCCAACACTCTCATTCCAAAACTCTCATTCGAACAATCTCATTACAACAATCTAATATCATCCCTCTCTTTCAAACAACCTGATCTCAACCCTCTCATTCCAACCCTCTCATTCCAACCCTCTCATCCTACCCCTCTCATTCCATGCCTCTCATCCCAACCCTCTCATTCTAACCCTCTCATCCCAACCCTCTCATCACAACCCTCTCATTCCAACCCACTCATTCTAACCCACTCATTCTAACACTCTCATTCCAACCGTCTCATCCTAACCATCTCATTCCAACCCTCTTATTTCAGCCCTCTCATTCCATTCCCCATACTTGCCCTATATATCCATCATTGTACAGAATCAAATATTTCTTCTTCTTATGTTTGAGGGCCTACGATCAATTTATTGATCATTCTGGCTCCTGGTTTGAATTCAAAGTTTTCCTTCTCTTAGATGAGTTACCGTCCATTAAGGCTAACGAGTCCCATCCACCCGGGAGTTGCCGGAATGTTTCATTGTACCAATATTATCCGCCTATCGGGACTCCATCTCCGGGTTTGAATTCAGAGTTGCCTTTTCTTAGACGAGTTGCCATCCAAGGCTAACGGGTCCCATCCACCCAGGCTGCTGGTGGTGTGTTTGCTTGACTGGACTTTGGTGGGGATTGAACTCCAGACCATCAACTTGAGATTTGCTCAGTTTAGACCACTCGGCCTGGGAGGTTTTGAACTATTTATTACATTCAGTTCGCGGACCCCAATTCTTTTAATAAGAACTATATAAATAAAATGACCAACAAATACTCTTACATTTACATGAATAAATGGATCTTGACAAAACTTAGTACACGCACTGATTATCCATATTCAAATACCGAAGGGTGCTGAAATCATAAAATCCACTTCTTTGGGGCCCGCTTCCCCATTTCATTTTTTGTTATATAAACAATGTAAATAACAATAGGTTTTTACAGCACTATAGGTTTTATGTGAATTAATAGATATAGCCTTATGGCCTTTTAAAATCGATTGTAAAGGGACACCTTTTAAGTTTTAACTTCGTTATATGTGTGAGTGATATTAGTAATGGGCTATCTCAGGCATAACTAAACCGGCACTTAATGGCGTTAGTAGGCCCCATCGGTTATGGTTATAGTAATGCAGGTTATTAAATATAATCCACGGGGATATATAAGGGGGGGATCTAAAAGCTAATTGAAATGTTTGTTTAGTTTTATACAGATGTATAGCAGAAACGATGTCACGCTTGTTTGAAAATGAGTCATGCGTGGGACACTCGCTTTAAAAAAAAATCTTTTATCTTCGTAAGTTCACCCATTAACCTGGGTTACCGAGTGGTTAAAACTTAGGCAATGCCAACCCTTTGTGCATGTTTTTCACAGAGCGAGGGTGGGAGAGGGTGAGTGGTTTAAACTCAGACCTGCACAACACACGGCCCGCTAGCACCCTCTTGGCAGCCCGCGAAGTACCGAAATTGTACCTAGATATTGGTCGATAAGAATTTGTGAATATACAATATTTTAAATCCTCTGACAGTTGAGATGTTGACCCAAATCTAAATCAGTGATGACCATAACACAGCCACAATTATTATGTGTTGATCTTTCAGTGTAACATCTGAGTCGTGTCGATAGTAAGGGATCGCAGCTCTGAGAACCACTGGCAGTAGCTTCAGACTCGGCTGTGAGTGTTAAATGGTCAAGTCACTCACTACCTTAAGTTTGTTAAATGGTCAAGTCACTCACTACCTTTAGTTTGTTAAATGGTCAAGTCACTCACTACCTTAAGTTTGTTAAATGGTCAAGTCACTCACTACCTTTAGTTTGTTAAATGGTCAAGTCACTCACTACCTTAAGTTTGTTAAATGGTCAAGTCACTCCTTACCTTAAGTTTGTTAAATGGTCAAGTCACTCACTACCTTTACTTTGTTAAATGGTCAAGTCACTCACTACCTTTAGTTTGTTAAATGGTCAAGTCACTCACTACCTTAAGTTTGTTAAATGGTCAAGTCACTCACTACCTTTAGTTTGTTAAATGGTCAAGTCACTCACTACCTTAAGTTTGTTAAATGGTCAAGTCACTCACTACCTTTAGTTTGTTAAATGGTCAAGTCACTCCCTACCTTTAGTTTGTTCTTCAACTTCTTGGTGATCTCTTGTCTGTGTAGTTAATGTGGACACAGTTGTCAGGTTACAACCTGTCTGACACTCAAGTTGGTCCTATCTTGTCTGTGTCGTTGAATGTGGACACAGTTGTCAGGTTACAACCTGTCTGACACTCAAGTTGGTCCTATCTTGTCTGTGTCGTTGATGTGGACACAGTTCTTAGGTTACAACATGTCTGACACTCAAGTTGGTCCTATCTTGTCTGTGTTGTTAATGTGGACACAGTTGTTAGTTTACAACATGTCTGACACTCATCATCATCAAATGATTTCTTTTGTAATTATCAGACTTCTCGACCCATAATGCCACTTAACGTTTGCATCTGCTTACGTGCAGGTCTGTCCTTGTTATCCATATTAATTTTTACTGGGATTCATAAATCTGTCTATCCCTACTTTTATCGTTGACTACGACTAGTACCACTGTGTCTACCCCTACGTTTATCTTTAACTACGACTAGTACCACTGTGTCTATCCCTACGTTTAACTTTGACTACGACTAGTACCACTGTGTCTATCCCTACGTTTATCTTTGACTACGACTAGTACCACTGCGTCTATCCCTACGTTTATCTTTGACTACGACTAGTACCTCTGCGTCTATCCCTACGTTTATCTTTGACTACGACTAGTACCACTGTGTCTATCCCTACGTTTAACTTTGACTACGACTAGTACCACTGTGTCTATCCCTAAGTTTATCTTTGACTACGACTAGTACCACTGTGTCTATCCCTACGTTTAACTTTGACTACGACTAGTACCACTGTGTCTATCCCTACGTTTATCTTTGACTACGACTAGTACCACTGCGTCTATCCCTACGTTTATCTTTGACTACGACTAGTACCTCTGCGTCTATCCCTACGTTTAACTTTGACTACGGCTAGTACCACTGTGTCTATCACTTCAGAATGTCCGCCTACGAATCTCTAACTCTACTACTCGTGTCTCCAAAAACTGTTCCCTTATATTTCCCGTAACGTGCCCATAAACTAAACTCTACCATATACGCGTCCCACGGTCTTTGAATTGCTACCCCATTAATGACATCATTCTCCCGACCAGATCTTTTAACCCGGAAGCCTAGCCCCCCCCCCCCCCCGCCCCACGTCTCTACCCACTTATCACCATCTATCACGTTGAGATTTTTTCTATCACTGATAATTAATCTAACGCTACCCATGGTCTTCGTGATTCTATCACTGATAATTAATCTAACGCTACCCATGGTCTTCATGATTCTATCACTGATAATTAATCTAACGCTACCCATGGTCTTCATTATTGTATCACTGATAATTAATCTAACGCTACCCATGGTCTTCATGATTCTATCACTGATAATTAATCTAACGCTACCCATGGTCTTCATGATTCTATCACTGATAATTAATCTAACGCTACCCATGGTCTTCATTATTCTATCACTGATAATTAATCTAACGCTACCCATGGTCTTCATTATTGTATCACTGATAATTAATCTATTGCTAACCATGGTCTTCGTGAACACTTCCCTTTTACCAACTACAAAACTCATCACTTGAACTCATTCGTGATATCCGTTCCCACACTGCCCACCTGGTGTCTCCTTGCCCTCCAAGCTATCCTGTCTTCCCTGTACTACCATTAACTCTTCCGATGTCAGATTAAGTTATACTCCCTCATGTGCATACACCCCTCGTTTCCCTCCTCAGCCCTGGTCATTTGTAACGCATGTAGAAAAAAAAATTATATTTTTGTTAATAAAAACTTTTTTATATTCACGAGGGCAAAGTGCAAATATTAATATTTTTCTATAAATTTATATTTTCTGGGGGGAGGGGCGGCATGCGACCCTCCTTGACCCATACTGTAGGCACCCATGCTTCCAACCCTCTAATTCCATCCCTCATCCAAACCCTCTCATCCCAAACGTCTCATTCCAACCCTCTCACACCACCCTCTCACTCCAACCCTCTCATTCCAAACCTCTCACCCCAACTCTATCACACCAACCCTCTCACCCGAACCCTCTCAACCCAACCCTCTCATTTAGCCTACAATTATGTATTACGATCATTGTTCCACCAATGGCTTCATGTTATAGGAAATTTTCAAAACAGAAACTTAGAAATAACTATTTGCGAACTGCGAAGGCTTTCTGGTCTTTAAATTTTGTCCATTTAAATTCATTTAAATTGATATGGTGAAGAATGTTGATTTTGATGAAATAATTAACTAGTCTGCGCATCTTCAAAGACCAGGAAAATAGAAAGTTATGTAAAGTTTAATGTTTCAATTTCAATAAAATGTAATTTTGTTGCATTTTTATAACATCGCTTGGCTAAATTGTTACTTTTCTTTGTCTTTTGTTGCACCGGGATTTCATTTACAAACAATACTGGAAGATATTCTCAATGATGCGGTTCATGATTTTTCGGGTCCAGTTCCGGTGAGTGTGGGAAGAAGGGGGTGGGAATTCTAAATGAGGGGGGGGGTGAGGATTTTATGGAGAGGGGCGACGACACAGTTTGGTTAGTTTACAAAAATTAGATGACACCAACCGTGGTTACGTTATTTGGGTAGGGTAGGGGGAGCATTTGCCCGCCCCCTCTAAATTTGCGGATTTTATTTACATTGGTATGTACTGTGGCGCCCCCAGTAATAAATCACTCAAAAAGCCGTGAAAATGTTGGTTTTTGCCCCCGCCCCCACTAAAAAAAAAAAAAAACAACAACCCGAAATAACGTTCCTTGTGACGTTTCTGGTCGCACCTAATACAGGCCAGTTATATTGCTGCCAATAATCCGGCCAGCTGGGATATTTAATGGATAGTTAACGCAGGTTGTCAAAAATGTTTAAAATATGACACCAATCTATTAAAACAAAAATATTTATGGCACTATTATTAAGTCGAAAAATTCATCAGTGGTTTCAGTTAGGGATTTTCGTATTCTAATTATATCTTATTTTTATTCCCATCTTCTGGATTGGCTTGTCAGCGTCGCGTTTTAGGTTTTTATGACGTAAGCCGCAGTGTTGCACTTGCACACGGGCGCGTAAAGAACCGCGAGGGCTCTGTCCAGATTATGCGCCTAAAAGTAACCAAATAACATTATGTTAAAATAACATTTCTATAATTATGGAACATTATAGTAACAATGAATTAAGTAATAACATATTATTTTTGTGCAATGTGGCCATATAGCTGTCTTCTATTTAAAGACATATAAAGATTTTTAAGATATACGCCCAAAAGTCAAAGGTAATGATTTTTAGTTTGACAAAAAAATCCAGAAATAAAATAATGGCGGATGCAAATTAGACATTGTGACCAAATTATTTACATTTTGAATATTGAAATATTAAAGCTATTTCCAATGAAAACTTGAAGTCAGCCCAAAATCAAAGGTATCTAAACCTACACTTTATGCACATATAATGACTGGCCATAGTCAATGTTATTAAATTTTACAATAATTTATAATTGGATGGGCTACAAAGCCTGCAGTTTGTCCCAGTTTGTGCTAAATTTACATGACTACACCATGACAGCATTCTGCTTCCCATGAACACTTTATCTAAAACTCAGATGAATCACATGCATTTTTCAAATCTTTAGGTAGGCGATTTTGCCCTCAATCTCAAGTTGAAGTTCTACCTTCATGATTTAGAATAGAAGGCTAAGATTACTAAGAAGGCATACAATTACAATACTAGGCTACATTACATAGGTAATCTTGCAGTTGAGTGCATATATTATTTGTGATCGAATTTCATATTTCGCGTTTAAACTTACGTGTATTCTTTAATATTATACTAATTAAAATAATAAATAAACAAAAATATTTATACTGTATACCGAAATAGCAAAAAATCTTAAGAACATATCCTAGGAGAAAACTTAGCAAAGGCGCGAGGGTGCAAGATGTCAAGTAGACAAAAATAGTGCAGAGTGTACGCTTTGTGAAACTTGGCCTACACACGGGCTGGTGTTTTTTTTTTACAATTTTTGACTGCCCTTCTAATAGCTAGGCTGAATAGATTGATCATTGATATTTCACACTAAAACTAAAAGTTACAAGTGAATTGAGAAACTTTTCTCTAAACAGAAACTCAAAAAGATGGATTCCTATTGTGTTATTACTATTACTAATAAGAAGTTTGGGCTGATTAAGATAAATCGTACCTCATTTCATTACATTAGGTTTAGCAATAGATTTAGGGTTCAGGTTAGGTTTAAGGATAGATTTAGGATTCAGGTTAGGTTTAGGGATACATTTAGGAAATTGTTTCAATATTTTTTAACGTTTTATTCTTAATTTTACGGGTCACTGCAATCAAGTTGGCGGCCATGGTAAAAAAATGCGGTACGATCTATTCAAATTTACAGAAGTTTGTAAAGTCTAATATGTTTAAAATACTATCACCCATTAATACATCTAACATTGTGAAGAGCGTAAGCCATGGGTCAATAACCTTTTTTTTTTGGTGAAGTTTCATCATATAAATTGTATCTGGTTGGAAAATATTTAGAGAGCCGGATTGGAACAGAGAATGTGCATATGAAGTATTAATTTGCGACATCACCTGAAGAGTATTTTTGCAGTTCTTTGCTATTCACTTTGCACTGTGCTGTTTTCTCTATCCTATGGTTCTAAACCAACAGAGTTAACTTTCCAACTGACAACTGAAAAAGTTTCAACACATTAATGCAGCAACAGTACACAGCAGACATGCAGATACAGTGCAGAAGCCATAATTTCAGATTGCAGATAAAACAAGAATTGGAAAAGTTTTCATTTCAGTTTAAAGAGCGTTATAAATTATTTTTTAAAAGTGTATTGCCGGTTACAAAAATAGCCATTCAAAGAGCTGTATGTGGCTCTAGAGCTGCATTTTTCTGACCAATGGGTTATGCCAATAAGGACTTAAAGCGAAAGGCCGAAAGGAGTTGAGGATGTCAGTTATTGTCAGATCAAAGTATTCTTTCTGCATGTGTATGGCTGAAGATTGTAGTTTGTGTGAAGACATTGAAAAGATAGGCTGGGTTCTTGTTTTGTGATTTATATTACATCACTATCATCAATTTGAAATTTTCTAAGGATAACTGAAGACAGTAGGGTTGAAATGTCAGAAAGAACTGATGATCAGGAGGCTATGCTTGCTGCATGTAAGTACTTGCTTTAAAATAACCCCATCGTTTTGGCAACCATGTAAAAAATTTGGTCAAAGCAACTATTTGTCAAATGAAGCATTGACCACAAAATTAGGCATGTATGTTCAGTAGAAACTATTATCTTTGAGTAAAAGAATTCATAACTGCACCATACCTTAAAGTATTAAATGACTAGTTATAGCTCGCCAAACATTGTTGACAGCAATGTGTGAACTTACCATCTACTAAGGTTACTTGAAAAAAAATGAACTCCAGTAACACACGCTTCCCAATTTTTGCTATACCCCTCCCCCCCATGATACATCACTGCACACTTTTTATTTCATGTCCATGAACTAAATTAATAATCTGATGTCCCAACCACTTTTAAACCAAATATTTATTACACCATATTTAGATTGAGATGATTTTATTTTCCGAAACGAAAAGAAAATATTACAAACCAAACGCAGTTGCGTTATTTAAAAAAACAACTATTTAGTGTAGTTATCGGGAATTATATTTTGCTCGCTTTCTGGAAATGGAAGTAGTCACACCACTAGCAAAATATATATAAAAGATTAATACAGTCGAACCCGGTTATGTCGACGGCCTCTGGGTTTGCCAAAAAGCGCCGAGATAACCGATGATCGAGATAACTGAAAACCAATATGGCGGAAATATATTAACATGTGCTTGAAATTTCATTATGTACATGATGTGCGTTAATAAATGCAGGTACTTCAATTAAAACAATACATAATAAATAAATTAAATATTATTTAGAGCAAATTTCAAATTACAAAAATAAAACCAGAATCAGCACTTTAACTTGAGTACTTTTTGAGCTGCAAATTTTTAGAGTGCGAGTTCGTTTGGTATTTTCTACTATGGACGAAGCCTACTCATTTTGTGACCTCATTCTGCTGATCGTGTCTTGCGCAATGACTATATAGTTTATATAAGGCAAAGCATCCCCTTATTACTTAAATACTATTTATGGACTACTTATTTTGAACTTTCAACTTTGGCACATGACTATTTAATTAGAGCTTTCCCTGGCCAATGGTTTAATAGCTTTTGCACAGGCCAAACACTTATGAATGAAACTCTGACGTAGTACCACGATGTAGCCATTATGCAAGTGACAGTGAATGGCTGCCCATGACAACTTTTTGCACACGGCAAATTATGATCATTTATAATATGGACTTGGCCGGGTTTTTAAAGCTCGAATTAAAACATATTTTTTAAAAATTACTTCTAGGTTCATTCTAAAATTATTTTTAATTATGAAAAACTTGTTTCATGGAGATCGAGATAACCGAAGTTAAGTGGCAAATTTGGCCATCCTTTGTGCTCGAGATATCAGGGTTCGGCGACATAAAAGAATCCACATAACCGAGGAGAAGATGCTAAGACAAAGAGAGAATTTGGTGGTTCCATTTAAAAAATGTCGACATAGCGGGGTTTGCGAGTTAACCGAGGTCGAGATAAGCAGGTTCGACTGTAACTTGAAAGAATACGTTGACAATGCCTACAGCTAGCATAGTTAAATTGAAGAAATATGTCCAATTAAAACTAAATTGCTATCAAATTCATCATCTCAGTCCATTAATAGAATAGATATTGAACAATGTAAATAAACTGAAGACTAGACGAAAATCGGACTTTAAACAACCAATTTTCATTTAAAAGATACAATCTCTATCAATTTATAAATGATGTAAACATACTAAAATGTGCACACTGCAAAGAGGAGATTATTAGTTTTTTTATTGAAGAATTTAAAACATTGATAAAAATTGATAAAAAATGATTAAAAATTTATAAATTAAACTGATAACTTCTGTAAGTGTTAAATTAAGATAGTGATAAAAATACATTCTTAATGCTAATACTGGGGTACCCCACTATTTAAGACCACTAATAATAATAATAATACTACTAATAGCCAATAATTCTTTTTATTTTAGTTCATAAAGAGTCAGAAAACTCACAAGACAGCTTAGCAGATATTCAGGTTTGTAGAACTTTTGACCTTTTTTTTATAAACATTCTTGTTTGAATGGATGAAAACCCATATATTGAAATATTGCATATTGTTAAATAACTATTTTGATACTTTTACTCTCACTAAGAGTAAGAGATGCCAATTTTTAAAATTTTTATTTTTTATTTAATTTTTTTTTTTGGACGTGGAGCTAAAATTGGAATCATGGTGGCTTATACTTATAGTGAGTAAAGGTAATCAAAGGACTTGACCCATAAGTAAAGAAATTGTAAAGATGAACATTTTCCCACAATAGATGGCAGAAAAATCTCTGATACACTGATAATACGGAAAGAGAAGGGAAGTAGATATGATAACTTTATGTTTGAAAATTAATGTTAGTAAAAATTATTTTGAATTGTGATACTGGTAATAGTGCCCCTGCACCTATTTTTCTCCCATGGCACACATAGACCCTTCCCAGAATGCCACAGCACACCAAAAGTAAGGCCATACTAAAAAATATTTGAGTTCAGGGCAGTGGCAAACCTAGGAAGGTGCGAAGGGGAGCAGCCCCAGACAGCACTTTTGGGTTTATATATACTTTTCTATAAATGGTGTAAGTAGAGGGGACATACTTTTTAGATTTTGTCCTGGGCAGCTTATAGTCAAAGTGTGCTGCTGGTTCAGAGTTATGGGAAATGAACATAAGCTAGTGGTAGAATTGTAATGCTAAATAACATAATGAAGTTAAAATTCATATTTTTTAAACATACACAAAATAATAAATCTGTGTTAGTGTCAAAAGAAAAAAACATTAGCAAAGACATCAATAAAGTAAGTCCTAAAGTGATAAAATAATTAAAAGAAATGTTAGGCCCTAACTGTGCTAACACATTTTTTATTTTATTAATGTAGTATTTTACCTTGTTTCACTGCTCATTGAAGTTTTATATTTTGTTCTATATCCAAAAAAACAACTCAAATTTGGCTAACAATTTTTCAAGCATTTGAAAGTCATAGGAAAAAGCTTGGTAATAACTAATAATTATCCATTTGAGAACACACATCATATTTACAGCTACCCCCCCCCCCCCCTAAACTCTGTGCCCTTCCTCCTATTTCTGTTGCGCACCTAGCATCATCGGGCAGCACAACAATGTACAGCGCCATACCTGATGCAATGCTCTGCCCTAGCAAGCCAGGTCTTTGCATTGAAAAATGGGTTGCATTTTACACACCACACATGCAGTTTAATGTAGATTAAAGTTACAACAAAAATGCATTGACTGTAAATGTTTTTTTTAATTTTAAATATATTCCAGCAGTTATTTCAAATGGAAATTATCTGTAATGTTTAACCATCAGTGACCATGTCTCCTTACTATTTTTTACCATGATAGGTATATTCTAAATCTTTGTTCAAAGGTAAAGTTTAATAATCATAAATATGCTAGGTTATCATCACAAATTAAGCTTGTGGGAAATATCAAATATGACCCCTTAAAAACCAAGAAAGTTCTGCATATTTTTTGTTGTTGAAAGAAATCTTAAATGACACTTGTGTTTAGTCATTAAAAAAACCACTGGATTTTAAAGAAATAAAAACTTTCTCAGCAATATTGGTCCATTTAAAAAAAAAAAGCTTACTTTTAAGTCACAACACTGACATCTAAGTATGTGATATCTAATTAAAGTTATGGTCTGTGGAACTCAATTTGGTTCTTTAGCCTTCGTTTGCTGGTTTGGAGAAAACTTCAGCCCTAAGGTGTGAAAAGGAACATAAATAAATCAGGGCACTGTCATAGCTGTTGATCAGTTTCAGTAGCAACATCTTAATCAGGCAAGGCGAAACTGCCTTGTGGCCCAGCCTGGCACATTCTTTTTTGTCCATCACTTCTTTCTTTATTCAGTTTTCATAGAAATTGATTTTAAAAAGCTAAGCGAGAGAAAATATATACAAATGTGACATTAGTTTAGTTTCATTTTAATCATTATTTTGCATTTCATTCAGTGCTTTAAGAGTAAATACATAATTTGGTACGGTACCAATTTGTTGATTATTCTATTTATTATGTTTAATGTGGCCTGTGGAAAGTAAACTTACTATCAATATGGAATTTTTAGACATTTCGGTAGGTTAAACCTGGTCCAAAATCAAGTATTCCACACAAAAAAAGGTTTTAATATTTAAAGATAACATTGTCTGCTTTTATCTTCAGCATTAATTTAACGTCATCTTTCTTTTATAGGTCAAAGATGAGCCAGAGGACTCCAGTTATGAACAAAAGCAAAGTCCTGAAATCAACTCCTGTCCAGATTCACGAAACTCATCACCGCTTCCTCCAATACATTTTGAAAACTCTTCTCCATTCCATACCAATGTATCTTCACCTCTGCCAACTTTGTTATCTAAAGGAAATATTGCTGCACAAATTCCACTTAATGACATCTTTGCTGGCTCCACTATTCGCAGTCAGTTACAAGGAGCTATTGATGGTAAGAAAATGGATACAGTGCAAAACATAGTTGAGGGTCTTCTAAAAAAGAATGAAACTTTACTGGCTATGAGCGACGCTGGCCTTTTAAAGCCAAACCCTCGGAGAGTGAGGGCTGCTTATGATAGCCACGCCAGAAAATCTACACAAACGACAGTTAATGTTTTCCCGATATCTTCCACTCTACAAGCCCGAATGAACCCTAGTAAAAAGACTTCAGAGTCATTCAGGCCTCATGTTATTCGACCAAAAAGTCCAACCCTACGATCCAATTCCATTTTAAAAGATAAGACACAATTTACTTATGCACTTCTGGAATCCAACGTTTGTGACGATGAAATTGAGAAAATTTTCAAAGTTCAAAATCATGAGATTGTGTGTGGCATAAGCTCTCGGTCATATCTTGCAGATGAATCTGACAAAATAGTTGCATCGTTAGACTTGGACTACTTTTGGTGCAACTTTTGTCCCTTTGCAACTAGCAGTAAGCCTTTGCTTATACAGCATGCACTTGAACATAGATTTAAATGTAAATTTTGTGCTTATGAATCTTTCTGTCGATCTGATATTGTGAGGCACATGCATAAACTACATTCTGACTTTAGTGACGTAGCTGGCAGATTGTCCTACTGTACTTTGCTATCAGATTATCTACGCGTTAAGGCTCGAGCAGAGGGTAAAGAAAATAAAGACCCAGATGAAAATGTAGAAGATATTGATCCCCAAGAAATGAACAAGGCTATTCAAGAACTGGAAGGACGGAAACGCAAAACGGAATCAGGCTCTCACGGGATCTCATCATCTCCAAAGGCGGCCAGACTGGACTCTGATGATGTTGAAAGTTCATCTGATTTGTCACGAAAGTCTCGTAAAAGTCAGAATCCAAAACGGTACCCCCCACCGAAGGATTCTGACTATGACATGTTTGAGATGGAAGTTGAAGAGATCAGCGAATCCCCACAGGATGCAGGTCATGAAGAATCTGAGTCTGACAGAGTTTTATATTCCTCCAGCCATAGCTCTCCTAATCCATATTTCCATACTCAGGATGGGCATCCCTTTCCCACTGGAATGATGCAGGTTGTTCCAGGAGTGCAAAGTCAAAGTGGCTCTGCGCAAACCTTTGCACCTCGGACAAAGCCAGGCCAAACCATTACTGGTTGTCGTGGTCGTGGTCGTGGTGCTAGAGGTCCCCGCTATGCCAGCTCTTCCAGCCTTTACTGGAGTTGTGGGTACTGCACCTTTCAGAGTAATAGTCAGGCAGAGATCAAAGAGCATTCCAACAGAGCACATCCAGGGAAGCCTCATCGTTATGTAGCCCTCATAAAAAATTTAACTCCAGATTCGGTCATCAATAAAAGTCCCAGAAGCACTTCAACACTAAATCCAATCAGCAAGCAATCAACATTATCCACTAGCTCAGGTGATTCATTACATAGGAGTCATTCTCCCCTAGTACAGATGTCTCCCTCTGCATCCTTACCTCGCTCACCTCAGGTATCAACTGAAAGTCACCCCACCAATGGTGAGGAAGACTTAGAGGACTTCGAAGACGTTGTGTCTCTAAAGGAAACTTCTAGTTTGCTCAAAGTCAGAATAAATCCAGTACGGTCTGCTCGTAAAGAAAATATAGTGTACAGATGTTACCATTGTACTTACACTGCAAAACGTCATTCATCTATGAAGAGCCACATATATTACAAGCACAGAGGGAAATGTTTAGTGGCAGTAGATGACGAATCACAACCAAAGCAGCATATATTTTTCTGTGCAAGAGATGACTGCACTTTTAAGTCTGAGAGAGCTGATAGCTACTTGAACCACGTTGACCAGTGTACACCATGGAATAAGCCAGAACTAGCAGATGTAGAAGTGGAGCCTCACATTCGAGAGTGTTTAGAGCAGACTGTAATGTTGGCAGAGACTACAAGAGAGAAGGTAACTTACTTTAATTTATAGTGTTGTTGATTGCATGGTTGAAAAGCTTTCTAATTTGATTGATGCATTACCATTGTTTTTTTGTAGCTGTTAAAATCAGTTTTAATACCCACTTGCTCTTGCCACCAGTTGTACACAGTGATTATGTGTCCAGGTAATCTGCATGTTATTGAGACTTATATCAACTTGGATGATAGTAAAAAAAAGAAAAGCCTATGTTTGTAAGTCCATGATGCCACTGAAATAGTAACACTAACACTTCTAAAGGAGATGAAAATGGGCGTAGGGTCATTTGCACATGTCCCTGCTGCGTACAGTTTGCTTCAGTTTATTGCTTTTTAAAATATTTTTTCACTTCGAGTGCTCTACCTCTGCTCCAGGTAACTTTTAATTATATTCTATATGCAATCATTTTCGTCCTATATGATCGCAGTTACAGAAATAACAAAATCATAATGACTTTTGGAAACAAATATTTAGAATGAATATTGTTCTTCAACTCTCTCGCTGTAATTGTGAAGTTATTATTTTACGAATTTTCCTTCTGTCATCACGAATATTTACCTTTTTGGTATAAAAGCAGTTAATGTGGAAAAGGACTTATTTTTACGGACCAGGACAGTAGTAATAATACCTTTGAAAAAATTCATACAATTACATTTTTATATATTCTCCTGTATAATAATATGCAAAAATAAGTATTAAAAGTATCTACTTTTACATCTTGATAACAATATGTTATAATGTAATTGTATGTATCATTTCAAAGGTATTATTACAAATGGAAGATCCGGCTGCAAAAAAAACTCGGTTGAATAGAGAAAGACAGAGGAGATGGAGAAATAGAGAAAGACAAGAGACTTTAGAGCTCCTACGGCAAGAAAATGATGATCGGCATGCGCTGCGACGATTACAAGAAGCGCAGGAGCTGGCAGAAGCATGCAGGGCCACAGATGTTGTTCGTCAACTAAGTCGCCTGGCACAAGATGAAACACTTATAGCAGCCCCTGCTCTCTCTCAGCGAAATCGCCGCCTGGCAGAGACCCTGAGATCAGCAGTAGAAATAAGACAACAAACTGGTTACAAACCTTGATCAACCTGCTCCTATAGCACATAGTAAGGAAAATAAGTCAAACATAGTTTGTGGGCAAATGGACTCAAACGCATCAAATTTAAAGAATTGTATGTTAGGCAGGTTATTTAAAGTGCATTATCTTTTTCACATTTTAGGATAGTCTTACCGTGTAACTATCTTAGGAGCGTTACCAACTTGCAAACATGGGCTTTTGTTATTTTAATTCTTATGGTAGCAATATATTATTTTTGCATCTCTGTTGTTTAGCATAACTAATAATGAACAGTAGTACTTGATGATAGAAATAGTTCTTTTTGTTTATTTGCATGAACAATAAATGTCAGAAATGTGAACAGTGCCAGTTAACGATAATTTGGTAATCATGCTTTATAGGAGGTTGAATATAGATAATCGTTTAACTTAACTTCCATGATGACAATAACAGCACAGTTGTAACTAGAAGGTTAAATATAGGTAATCATTTAACTTAACTTCTATGATGACAATACCAGTACAGTTGTAGCTAGAAGGTTAATCAGTTGATAGAGACTGTCACTTACTTCTTTTTTCAGGAAGTTGAAATTGAAATGGAAAATGGAGTGTAAGCATATTTTTTTTTTATATAATACAAATTGTATTTTCAAACTGCAATTGTAATATTATCTCTGGATACTATTTGCTTTTTTGTAAACTTGAATTAAGCCAACAGCACTATTAGTTACAAAAATAAAAATAAAGTTGAAGAATCCTATGACAGTAGTAGCCCAGTTATTCACTGTTATAAAATATATGCAATTATTTACTCCTAAGTACAGCAAGGGGTGACTGAATTTAATATGAAGCGAGCATTATAGAAAAGCATTTTACTTAGATTTATGACAAAGAAAAAGGCAAAATCATTTGATATGCAAAATTAAAAGAAATAAAAAATTTCCAATTATGCACTTGAGATGTCATCTGTTTATTTTTAATGTAAACTCAATGGTTTTAAAATTCTCCTCTTGTCGTCTTTTTTATATAAATGGCATGTGGCATGTTTTCCCCAATTTTATTTTTCCCTTTAAATGTCATTATTGTTGGTATTTTTAAAAAAATGATCTATAAAAAAAAAATAACTATATAGACTACATTTCTTTCTGTTGTTAAAAAGCTGTAGCAATGCATCTGCAGTTGAGAGGGGCATAGTAGGGTTAGATTTTCTATAATAGAATTATTTTTTAACAACCCTCCACAAAACTTTTTTATTTAAACAATAATTTTGGACCATTTAACGAGTTGTAATGTAAGAAGCATTTTGCACTGACATAGAAATAGTAATGCTTTATTTTAAGATTGGTAGATAAAAGTTTAAAATAAAACTATGTTTATATATTGCATCAAGTATTTAGGAAATGTTTAATCTTCTATTAAAATTTGATAGATCACACCGCACTAGGTTATAATATAATTTTAATTTGCCACAAGTAACTATTGTATCAAAAAAAAAAATAATGGCCAAAGCACACAGCAAATTTTCATGGCTGGAAAACTAAATTAAATGTGATCCTGTAAATAGTATTATATGAATGACTTTTTTTAATCTAAAGACTTATTGGGAGCTTTTTGTAGTGAAACATCTTTATGGGCTCATCTAAAGATCCAAAAGAAGAGTATCTTTGTCACAAAATTGGGTGATCTAAAAAGAATGTCCACCTTGTCCACTAATCAGCAGTTACAGGTATGAGCCCATTTAAAAATCAAAAAATCACCATCTGATGTTGTAACATACTAAAAACTCATCACCCAGCTAGCTGCAGCTACATTTGATGTGGGTTTGACATTTTGAATGGGTGATTGTTTTTTCTTACTTTCATCTTTAGACATTGACTTGATAAAATAATTTTCTTAAAACAAAAATCTTATAAATCTTGCTTAATTCTCTCTATGCCCAGGAAGATTCAAAAATCATGTACATAATGTGTAAGGAATTGGAGAGAGCATGCAACATTGAATTTAAAAATGTGTTTGAAAGTCCAAGAAAATGACAAAATCATCTTCAGAATGAGCCCAAGAATCATGAGATCATGCAAAATTGAAGAAAATCTATTCTCATAGCTCTGTATGAAGTAGAAGTAATGGTGAAGCCACTATATGTTAAGTGTTTACATTTGTAATTTGTAGCAAAAATTGCATTAATTTAACTATTAAAACAGGGAAAAATTTCTTTTGATTATTTTCTGCATTTCCTTCAGTGATAGCAATCAAAGACTTTTGATGACCTTTCAGTCTTGTTGAAACAAAATTTTTGGAATCTCTGAAAATCGTTAGAAAAAACTGAGCTGATATATTTTTTCTTCTGATTATTGTGCAGTTTTTGTGTGTCTCAAAGTCAGATTCTCATTGTTGTGTCTCAAAGTCAGATTCTCACAGGGAGCAAAGTAAATTGTAAGATGCAGTGGTGAAGGATGTCTCATGATTTGTTAATGAGGAGACTGGTAATTTCATTTAATACATTTTTTTCAGTTTAGATAGCTAGACTCTTTGATCAGTTAAATAAGGAAGTGAATGTGGATGATACCTTGATTTAGGAACGTGGTGAACATTTGAACTTTTTTACTTTTAATTGTGATGCTAGTAATAATGGCCTTGCAAAACCAGATCTGTGCCTTGTTTGGAAACTGCTTAATAAATCACTCTCACTTGCCTTCCAGTGATGGTAAGAGTTAAATACAATTCAATTGTGTAGATTTCCATGTATTTCAGTAAAAAAAATTAATAAATGTAACAGTTTTTGTAGTTAATTCAGCCTAATTTTTCCAGTTTTCTGCATTGTATGTTAATAAAATAAAGTCTTTTTTTTTTTGAAAATTATCACATTTTCAAAATCTCTATTCATTATTAAATTTGGTAAGTAAGCATTTACTAGTTTGTCTTCAAAGTTGAAAAAGTTACAATCTATTAGAACAATGAACCTGTAGATTGAATTCACTAGAAACCATTTTACAAGCCATAAGCTATTGATTTTTGAAAAAAAAAAATTATGTGCTGGGACGTAAATAGTTACAGTAATGAAATGGTTAATAAACCCTTAAACTATTTTAAAAGGCAAAAACATGATCCAACTTCTCCCGTCGCCATTTTCGACTGCACATTTTACTTCCGATACCTTATGCCAAAATCATCCCACCCCTTAATTTTACATACAGTCTACTTTCCCTGAAGTTGCAATTTGACAGTCAGAAAATGGAGGCTGCTAGGCTGTCACCTGCACCAAATCCTATAGAGATGTTTCACACTGAACACGCAATTTGTTTTTCTGAAAGCTTTAACCTTATTTTATGGCTTACCTATCTGTACCAGCAGCGGTAGTGATCTTTTTAAACTTTTATTGAAATTATTGCTAAGATTTTTTAAAACTAGGTATCATATTTTCTCTGGCCACTTTTTAAAATCTTTTAAGACACTTAAATAGAAAACTTTTCCTGCTAAAAAGAAAAAGAAAGAAATTCTTATATGAATTGCCACTAGCATTTTCGCATCAAGTTATTTTAATTTTAAATACGGTAACCAGCAATAACTAAAAAAAATAAAAGTTAGTAAAAGTAGGAGCTTGTTATAAAATAAGTGAATGCATTTATTTCAAAAACTCATTAAATCAGCGGTTCTCAACGCATATGCTCTACAGTTATGAAGTAGCAACGAAAATAATTTTGTGGCTGGGCGGTTGCCACAACATGAGGAACTTTATAGGGTCGCGGCATTAGGAAGGTTGAGAACCACTGCATTAAATATTACAAATGTAATGTTCATTGTGTATCTTCCATTAATAATTAGTAACACACACCCCCCCCCCCCCTCATTTTAACAAGTAGAGACACCGTGGTTTTTAAGGTGTTCAAATAGACAGTTTCACCCATGCAATCAACTGATACTCTATTATTACTCTATTTTTGAGTGTCTTTGGACAACAGACCACTTTAAATGTGGTTGTTGTCCTGGACTCAGGTAGACAACGATTTAGAGAAAAGTCTGTCTCTTATAATTGCAGGTCTAGCAAGAGGACGCCCTCCGCAACAGCTGGGGATCAGCCCAGACAGACCACTGAGAGAGATTTGAAGAGGGCGTTGAGTCACCCTGATGGGCAAGCAGCAGAGATTGACAACCAACCAGGGGGATCCACCTTCAGAGATTTTCAAAGGAGTACCGGTCTTACTCCTGCCGATAACGCAATGAATAGTGTTGGTCATGTAAATAAATTAAGTTTTCATAACAATGTTCATGTGGCAGTCTGTGAAACGCCCCTGGGAATGGAAACCTACAGGACAAACCAAGAGGCCTTAGACATAGGTCTAACATTAGACTGTGAAAATATAGTGCCATCCCCTGACAGTATTGAAATTCTAGACAATGATGATGTTTCGCAGTCTTCTGACCATGTTGTTATCCTTTCCCTTGACAAAGATAATGTCAATCATTCCAGCGACAGTAACGAGGCCCTCACTGATAACAATAACAAAGTCGTTGATACCCCTGACAATTTCAACATGTTTCCTGACACTGCTCTCATAAGTCATTTCTCCAATGATGAGTTTTTTCATGTTAATTCAAGTAACGATGATGAGAACCCTGATAATGAAAAGATCCCTGCTAATTCCTGTGACAATGACAAGGTCCTTGTCAATGCCACTGACAATGACAAAGTCCCTGCCACTGACAATGACAAGGTCCCTACTAATGCCTCTCATGTTGATGACCTCCTTTTGAATGCTTCAGATCATGTGGTTCTCTCACATGAAATTGATTGTGATGAGATCCTTAACCATGATGAGATCCTTGACCACGATGAAATCTTTGACCACGATGAGATCCTTGACCATGATGATATCCTTGACCATGATGATATCCTTGACGATGATGATATCCTTGATATACCTGACAGTAATTTAAGTTATTCCCCTTGTAATGAAGATGTCCTTCTAGTTGACCCTGACAGTGGGGATACCCTGGTTGATATACTTGCCAAAGATGATGCCTTTCCACACCCCTTAGCTGTTGAAGGCTTTAGACATGCCCTGGCCAATAATGATGTCCTTAAACATGCCCCAGCTAATAATTATGCACCTCAAAGAGATGAGGCCCTTCCATGTGCCTCAGCCAAAAATGATACCACTGGCAGTGATTTTGTCATTCCACATGCCTCTGAAAGTTATGATGCCCCTGAAAATGATGATGCTCATCCACATTCCCCTGAAAGGGATGATGCCCTTCCACATTTCCCTGGAAGCGATGATGCCCTTACACATGCCCCTGAAAGTTATTATGCCCGTCCACATGCCACTGTCACTGAGAATTGTGATATTCTTGTTGAGAAATTCACCCAATGCTCTGACAAAATCAATGTCCTATCAGATGTCTCTGTTCATGTCCCTGATAATGAGGATATGCTTATTGATAACACTGAGCAATACACCCAATGCTCTGACAATATGAATGCCCAATCAGATGTCTCCGTTCATGTCCCTGACAGTGAGGATATGCTTATTGATAACACTGAGCAATTCACCCAGTGCTCTGACAATATGAATTCCCAATCGGATGTCTCCGATCATGGGTCTCAGACTTGTGAAAATGTTCACCATGTGCCATGTCCTGGCTACGTACAATACGCTGAAAGTTTGGAAACTCTGCCAGATACACTGGCGCCTATGGAGCAGACTCATTCGTGTGAAACTGATGACAATGTGGATAGCTTGAACCTTTCGGTTTGTTCAGATGATAATTTTATCCCTGTTGGGGTTTGTGATCTGAGGTGCCAAACTGCTCAGCTGCAAGACATCTCAGTACAGAATGATAACACATATCCCACATCCTACCAACGGTTGTGCACACCAAATGAAAGGGAATCGGGGCAGACAGGTTCTGATAAACATGAGTTGCACAACGAGAAAAGCGACGGTCTGTTGGACATTGACGATATTATTCCACCCAATGCAGTCCTTGAAGATAATTCTATGAATGAGAGCAGGTCTCAGAGTGAAAGTTGTGTTGCTGAATCAAACTTGACCATACCAGATGATGGTCAGCCTCCTGACACAGACACTTTTGTAGATGATATTGAAGTAGCATCTCCTGATATGGAAACTTTTGTAGATCAAATTGAAGTAGCATCTCCTGACACAGACACTTTTGTAGATCAAATTGAAGTAGCAGTAGAAACAGTCATAACCACTAACTCTGAGTTTATTGAAGATGTTCCATGTTTACCAGCCCAAGTGAGTCCTAATTCTGTTAGAAGCCTGCCAGCCAAAGAGAGTCCAAATTCTGTTACAAGCCTGCCAGCCCAAGAGAGTCCAAATTCTGTTACAAGCCTGCCAGCCAAAGAGAGTCCAAATTCTGTTACAAGCCTGCCAGCCAAAGAGAGTCCAAATTCTGTTACAAGCCTGCCAGCCCAAGAGAGTTCCAATTCTGTTACAGACCTGCCATCTCCATTGCCATGCCCTAATCCAGTCACAAGGTCTCCTGATTACATTCCAAATGTCCACAAAAGTAAGACAGTTGATCAACATCTTGAAATTAAAACCACTTTAGGCAGTGCTGAGCTAACTGGCAGCTCCACGTTAAAGAACTCAGCCAAAAGTTCTCACAGTAAGTCAGCTGGCAGCTCCACATTGAAGAACTCAGCCACCAAAAGCTCTCACAGTAAGTCAGCTGGCAGCTCCACGTTGAAGAACTCCGCCAACAGTTCTCACAGTAAGTCAGATACAGACCATTGCAAGCAAGAACAGAAATTGTTGTCACCAACAGTCAACTCTTTAAAACTAAAGTTTAAAATGCTGGGTCACACAACCATTTGTAGCATGAGTGATCAGCTGGCAGTGAGCAAAACTGAGCCGATTGCCTCTGAAGATTCTGACTCTAACAGCAGCTGTGTGTCTACGACCAGCTCATCCAGTGATGAAAGCGGCTCTGATGATGAGACGGGCACTAAGCCTGCAGAGAAACAAATCCCAAAGTGGCTTGATGAACTCATTGATTCTACCGGGGACTCAGATAGTGATATTGCATCCAATTCTTGCAGTGCTCCCCCATCGGTGAGCTCTGTCAGTGAGACTCACTCTATGGAGTGTCCCCTTCAAGTTGATCCCCAAAAGGATGTCCCTGGTGAGATGAAAACTGCTCAAACTGACGCACAAACCTGTGTTTTGCAGAGAATGAAAAAAATACCCTTATTTCAAGAAAGTCAGTCATCTACATCGGATTCCAAATTAAGAAGGTCCAACTCGAGTAATATGGTTTTGTCCTGTGTGCCAGCTCGGTCCGCTGCCGTGAAGGCCCTCTCAAAAATGAAACCTTTGCTCTCCGAAGAGCAGGCAGTTGATGTGGACTCTGATTATTGTGGGAAATTTAAAAAAATTGTTCAGAAATCCAAGACCTTGCATCCTAAAACAAGAACACCAGTTAACTCGAGTCATGAAATTACTGACCAACAGAAGCCCTCTGCGGTTGACAGATCTAATGGAGCTGGTAAAAGTGCAGCATCCGTTAAGAGAAACGCTGCCGTCTACATGTGTGGATACTGTCTTGGGATCAGCGAAGGTTCTTTGAAGAAAATCAAACCTCATGTCCTAACAAAGCACAGCTCAATGGCACCAATGGTCATCAACTGCTTTAAACAACGAATGCACAGGCAGTGCAACTTTTACATCTGTCCCCAGCTGACTTGCTCCAGACTCTTCAGTAGAGAAAAAGATTTGGAAATGCACAGGCGATCTCACAGTGAAGAATCGTCCAGCAAAAAGCCTCAAGGTGGGACAAGGCGTGACAGCCTGACCTCCAGAGTCCTGCCAACCAGCGGTAGTCTCTCGTCGGAAGCCCCTTCTGTAAAAACTTCAACCAGAACCAGTGCTGCGCATTTCCCATCTCTGAGAGTAGAATTGGACATGTTAGATGTCAGAAAGTTGAAAACCCCTGCCAGACAAGAAGAGAAGAAATACTTGTGCTTGTATTGTACAGATTACTTCTATGACAGCTCTCTAACAGGGATGAAGTCTCATTACTCCAAAGATCACGCAGGTCAGCTGATGGTCATGAGAGACACAGATGCTCGAAAAGCGCAGCTGCCCTCGCGCATCTATGTCTGTGAAATGCTCAACTGCGAGTGCCACTACATTAGCCGCCCCGATTTAGATCATCATTCTAAGAGCCACAAATCTAACTCTACCTACATCTATGAATGCGCTTGCTGCGGATGGTACTCGTCATCACATTTAGGAGCCGTCCAGCACCTGAGATCACAGCACGGGGATGAGAGCAATGTCTCATTAATTCACATGCAAGTATCTGTTGATGAATATGGTCAGACTTCAAAAAAAGTTCTTTAAAGCGTCTACCTAAATGTCAATTTCTCTTTACACTTGATGTGTACTATCTATCAATGGCTGTAAATTGTAGTGATTTTTTTTCTGATTAATTTCCCGTACAATTATTTATTGAGTTGATTCATTGACCTTTGGACCCGGTATTTAGATACTTGTCGGCTGGCAAGATAACCCATTGTTTTTAAACTTGGCAGCAGTTCAGATATGAGCAGTATTAATTACTTTTATGTTGTTTTGATCTCTGAATGCAAGCCCGTTTAAATTAATAAATTTGACGGGGAAAAAGCCCAAATACTACTGGCTAACTGTCATACCACCTTAATCGCGAGTGTGACAGTACTTGTACGGGCACTTAAAGTGATGGTTTTTCAACATGGATCACTGTCAGGTATTTCATCAGTGATGTGTTTCCAAATAAAATCCTTCTGGTTATGTCATTATTATTATTGTTTTGTAAGTTGCAGTAGAAATGAAACATTATAGTCTAACACTGATGTTACTGTGAGTTGATAGAAGTGAGTAAAAACCAATATTTTTCTTTGAAGTCTAAGCTAGTTAACTGCATATTGCTTAGACTATCTTAATTTTGACAAGTCTTTCCATACTTACCTTATTTTGTTAACAAAGTGATACTACTATTACTACTGGTTCAAGTAAAGACTACCAGTACATCTATTTAAGTTTCAATATAACACTACATGTATTGGAGTTTGAATATGTTCTCTCTCTTAATGAGTGTCGATAATAGAACTTGGTTAATGATAAAACCATCATAAACAACATAAAATTACTGGTAACCTTAGTTATAATACTTATATTTGCCACACATCAAATCCTGGTCCACTGCCAGCCGGTATGAGGCATAGCTACGATTTCCGCATAAATGACCTTTTGTTTGTGCCCTGGTCCACTGCCAGCCCTTATGAGGCATAGCCACTATTTCCCCATACATGACCTGTTGTTTGTGCCTTGCGTACCCCACGGCTGGGTGCTCTTCACATTCACCAAGTTGTTATCTAGATTATACTCTATACCAAAGACTGACATCCGATGAAGACCGAATACAAATGTCAGCATTCCACTTCTTTAAATGAGGTTATTAAGACAAATACGCTAAGTGTTAGCTTTTGAAATGTATACATTCCTTTGGGGTCTTTCACAGCCTTGCCTTGTTATTTTATGTACGGTACTACAGATTGAAATGTACCAATTTAATTTTGCCATTTTTTTGTTTGATTTTGTTTGTCCACCATTCCTATCACAGTCAGTGTGAGATCACAGCATCAACTTCATGGTTAAGATTCAACTTCTGATCATAGTTTGCTGTAGAAGAAAGTGTGAGATCACAGCATCAACTTCATGGTTAAGATTCAACTTCTGATCATAGTTTGCTGTAGAAGAAAGTGTGAGATCACAGCATCAACTTCATGGTTAAGATTCAACTTCTGATCATAGTTTGCTGTAGAAGAAAGTGTGAGATCACAGCATCAACTTCATGGTTAAGATTCAACTTCTGATCATAGTTTGCTGTAGAAGAAAGTGTGAGATCACAGCATCAACTTCATGGTTAAGATTCAACTTCTGATCATAGTTTGCTGTAGAAGAAAGTGTGAGATCACAGCATCAACTTCATGGTTAAGATTCAACTTCTGATCATAGTTTGCTGTAGAAGAAAGTGTGAGATCACAGCATCAACTTCATGGTTAAGATTCAACTTCTGATCATAGTTTGCTGTAGAAGAAAGTGTGAGATCACAGCATCAACTTCATGGTTAAGATCCAACTTCTGATCATAGTTTGCTGTAGAAGAAAGTGTGAGATCACAGCATCAACTTCATGGTTAAGATTCAACTTCTGATCATAGTTTGCTGTAGAAGAAAGTGTGAGATCACAGCATCAACTTCATGGTTAAGATTCAACTTCTGATCATAGTTTGCTGTAGAAGAAAGTGTGAGATCACAGCATCAACTTCATGGTTAAGATTCAACTTCTGATCATAGTTTGCTGTAGAAGAAAGTGTGAGATCACAGCATCAACTTCATGGTTAAGATCCAACTTCTGATCATAGTTTGCTGTAGAAGAAAGTGTGAGATCACAGCATCAACTTCATGGTTAAGATCCAACTTCTGATCATAGTTTGCTGTAGAAGAAAGTGTGAGATCACAGCATCAACTTCATGGTTAAGATTCAACTTCTGATCATAGTTTGCTGTAGAAGAAAGTGTGAGATCACAGCATCAACTTCATGGTTAAGATTCAACTTCTGATCATAGTTTGCTGTAGAAGAAAGTGTGAGATCACAGCATCAACTTCATGGTTAAGATTCAACTTCTGATCATAGTTTGCTGTAGAAGAAAGTGTGAGATCACAGCATCAACTTCATGGTTAAGATTCAACTTCTGATCATAGTTTGCTGTAGAAGAAAGTGTGAGATCACAGCATCAACTTCATGGTTAAGATTCAACTTCTGATCATAGTTTGCTGTAGAAGAAAGTGTGAGATCACAGCATCAACTTCATGGTTAAGATCCAACTTCTGATCATAGTTTGCTGTAGAAGAAAGTGTGAGATCACAGCATCAACTTCATGGTTAAGATCCAACTTCTGATCATAGTTTGCTGTAGAAGAAAGTGTGAGATCACAGCATCAACTTCATGGTTAAGATTCAACTTCTGATCATAGTTTGCTGTAGAAGAAAGTGTGAGATCACAGCATCAACTTCATGGTTAAGATTCAACTTCTGATCATAGTTTGCTGTAGAAGAAAGTGTGAGATCACAGCATCAACTTCATGGTTAAGATTCAACTTCTGATCATAGTTTGCTGTAGAAGAAAGTGTGAGATCACAGCATCAACTTCATGGTTAAGATTCAACTTCTGATCATAGTTTGCTGTACAACAGTCACATGTTAATGTGATCTTCACAGCTGAAGGGATTCCTACTCTTTGAATAAAATGTTTTCATTGTTCTAAAGAACTCCTGTTTGATTTTCAGGGACATGCACAAATCCATTATTCTCACAAATAGTTAGGTTCTTTTCAGTGGTTCATTAGTTAGGTTCTTTTCAGTGGTTCATTTGAAAGCCCCATCTCATTGCAAACAAGTGAAGACAGTCTAATGAAGTGGTCCTATTAACATGTAGTTTTATGCTTATCTCATGGGAAGCTAGAGATTATTGCCTCTCACTCACAGTTGTGTTATTGTTTTCAACATTTCTATGGTTAGAATACCTGATCAACTTGTTATTTCTATGGTTAGAATAACTGATAAACCTGTTATTTCCATGGTTAGAATACCTGATCAACTTGTTATTTCCATGGTTAGGACACTTGATCATCTGTAAACTTTACTTAATCAATTAAAGAGGCACACTATGTTTTCCTATATATAACTGTAAGACAATGATGGTTGACAGTTATCTAAAAATTGATGATCTCTAGACAGTCAAGTTGAGCTCACCAGGACTGGAATAAGCTCAGTTTTGGGTTGGAGCACTGAATAGTTGGGTACAAAGATTAGCAGTGAAACAATTGGGTACAAAGATTAGCTGTGAAACAATTGGTTTTACTGAATAGTTGGGTACAAAGATTAGCTGTGAAACAATTATTGGTTTCACTGAATAGCTGGGTACAAAGATTAGCTGTCAAACAATTGGTTTTACTGAATAGTTGGCTACTAAGATTAGCTGGGAAACAATTTTACTTATGTTCATACATTTTATCTTCTGTTCCAAGTTACGTGAGTGCATCACCTCCTTGTTAAATAGGTCAGTAAAAAAAGCATTTCAATTCAATGAATTATTTTCTGTTGATTGTGTCAAAAGAATTGACATGCCTGCATAGCTGGCTGTGCTCTACTCTGAGAAAAATGTTGTTATTGTTATTATTTTATGTGAACTCTTATATCGTGTTGAAGAGCATTTACTTTGATCTACTCTTATTTTAACTACAGCTAATGTCAAAAAGTGCTCAATAAAATCTATAAAAGGAATGACAAAAAAAAAGTCTATGATTGTACAGTACCGGTATGTCTGTTTTTGTTGACCAGGTTTGAACAAAAGTTGATTGCAACAGCCCCGATGTTGTGTGCCATATATGTAACGCAGGTGTGGCGCAGGGGGTTTACACAAGTTTGAGATAAATAACATTGAATGGATCTAAAGAAAATGTTTCTCTATTTTTATATGATCAATGTTACATGTAAGTTTCTTGTGTGTTACTCAAATCATAAATATGCAACTTAATTAACAAACAACTTCTTAAACACTTAGAATTACCTTTTTTTTGTGTTGAATTTTCCCACAATTCAATTTCCATGTTCCCCACAGATGTTTGTTGCCTTCAAATCCCAATGTCCCATTCATAAGCTCTATCTTCCAATGTCCCATTCATAAGCTCTAACTCCCAGCGTCCCATTCATAAGCTCTAACTCCCAATGTCCCATTCATAAGCTCTAACTCTAGTGTCCCATTCATAAGCTCTAACTCCCAATGTCCCATTCATAAGCTCTATCTCCCAGTGTCCCATTCATAAGCTCTAACTCCCAGTGTCCCATTCATAAGCTCTAACTCCCACTGTCTCATTCATAAGTAATATGAAAGTAATAGTAATATAAAAAAAATTCTGCTGGTAAATTTTATAACAACTGATTTTTAAAATTATTAGTCTTTTTAAACCAAAAATTTTGTTATGTGTTCTGTTTTGATCATGCTATGATTTCTGCTAGGGTATCTTGTGAATAAGCTTACTAAATTATACATTGGATGTTGCCAATGTTTTCACATACAAATAGTATTTGAATTTTTTTTAACAAAACCAGAATTCTACAATACTATACATTTATGGACTGCTGTCAAAACTATTCCTAGCGTTAATGAATTGTATAACAGTTGTTCTGTTTATTTCTTAAGAGATATGTACATTGTATAGACATTTTTGCTCTCAAACTGCGCTCTGCCTAGAATAGTTAGAACAGTGCCACAGACAGTCTATCCTTAGTAAGAAACCATAGTACCGGTGTATACTTAGATGAAGTCATGTGACTTTCCAGCCCCGGGGGGGGGGGGGCTCTTCCCTAAAAGAGTTCTGTCAAATTTTGTCGAATTTCAGAGAAATAAGGGCTATCAAAATACAAATATTTTAAGGCAAATGTCTCAGATTTAAAGAAAAAAAAATTTAATGCAAAATTTATTGTGATAACAAAAACATAACATTTCTAATTTTCTTTCCTTTTTTTTTTTTTTTTTGGTCTGAAAATTGAGAAGCGTAAAATTAAGCCATCTTGCATTTTTCCAGCCTGTTGTCAGTTTTGGAATCTTGTTAAATTTCAATAGCTGTCATAGATTTGTATTTGACAAAGTTCATTAATGGCTAGATGAATGCCTGCTGATGTTAGATTCCTCAGTTTTTGGTTTAGTTTGTTCACCAATTTTCATTGTCACAGTGCTAGACATCCAAATTTCAAATTACTATCATAAGCAAGTGCAAGAGATTCAAAAAAACTATAAAAATACCTTTCACCTTAATGATAGTATGGTATTGGTATTCATGTATGGTTTCTTTTCTAGATCAGTTGTGTGCAAGCCAAAGGCCCCTTATTTACATGATGACTTGATTAAATAATTGACATGTGTCTCACCCAATGAAACACTGCCCACCATTGATACAGACACCCCGTAAGCCAATTCAATGGATGCCATTACTCACTCAGCGTGTCATAAAGTATTCACTATTGGATTCAAATGACTATTGTTGAAAATGAGAGAAGCAAGTGAGATGAATATAGTGAAAAGGTTAGTTGCAAATGTAATGTAAACAAGTGCAGGCAAACAACTTGCTCAATCAAACTCAACAAATATAATGCCCAGAGCAAAAGTTGAACAAAATAATCTTTATATGGGATTGAGTGGGGGGATGGGGGAGAACTCAGAATCTGCCAGATCCAAACGCCAGATTTGATAGGTTGGTGGGGGGGGGGGGTTAGCTGATTAAAAAGGAAACATGAGATTGAGTTATTGTAAATCATAGCTAGCCCAGGCCAAACAATGAGTTTGTATGAGATGGATAGCATATCTGAAGTGGACAATTGTGTTTGTATGAGATGGATAGCATACCTGGAGTGGACGATTTAGTGTTTGTATGAGAGGGATAGCATCCCTGGAGGGGACAATTTAGTGTTTGTATGAGATAGATAGCATACCTGGAGTGGACAATTGAAAATGTTCACCATTGGACATGATAAAACCCAATCCATATAACAAATGTTGTCACTTAGACTTAGATTTCACGTGCAATAAAAGATCACTGGCAAGAGCATGAGAAAATACTCCATAATATAATATTAACCAATGATAGGAATGTTAAGCTCATTGAGGAAAAATCTGAGAATCTTATAATCCCATGTTTTGTGATTGACCTACTGTGGATCGAACTAGGGTTGCTATTATTATTATTGATTGGTTTCCGTTAGTAGTGTTCTAGGACACATTATTTAGTGGGTATTGATTGTTTGATTCAATTTCTATGTCCTATATTCTACATGTTTTCTATTTTTGACATTTAATGAAGGATATTTCCACTTTATGTCCAATTTTTTGAATATATCATCAAATAAAACTCATCCAATTTGATGCTTTTCTGGCCTGTTTTGTTCTGTGTTCAGCTAACTCAATTTAGTGAAACAAAGGACCCAAGATCAATGCTTTTCTGGCCTGTTTTGTTCTGTGTTCAACTAACTCCAGTTAAAATTTAAAACTTAAACTATATAGTGAAACAAAAGACCCAAGGTCAAGAGCAGCAGGCACACCTTCAGAAAAGATGCCTAGATATTTTTTTAAAAAATGCATTTAAATTTCAGGTATTACAACGTGATGCTTTGAAGGTTTACTTACGCCTTAAACACCCCCCCAACCTGGGGCAAAGGCTGACAACAAGCAGTTTCTTTCAGACGTTTCCCCCCGGGGGGTGTACATTTCAGATTTGTGGGGCAGTGCCAGTGGGCATTGCCCAGCGGCGTAGCTAAGGGGTGGCAAACGGGGCATACGACCCCGGGGCACCAAAGTGAGCTTTGATGGTATTAAATTTAAATGGTCTAACTATAAATAGATTTAGAGTTTGCCGGGGGGGGGGGGGTAAATGAATCTAGTCCCCTGAAGCCAAACACTGTAGCTACGCCCCTGCCTTTGGCACGAAAAGGGGGAGGATGAGGTTGTTCACTCAGGTGTCACTTTTTCTTTATATGAATGTGCGGCATTTTTGGACAAATGCAGAATTTGTATCATGAAAGGAAGAGCGGAAAAAATATTTGGCGACTATTTATCGTCATCAAAATTAGCAATCATTTTCTTTGGGATGTAGGGCAGAAATTGAGGGCGCAGATGACTCTTGCGTTTATTTATTTAAATAAAAGCAAGACAGAGATCATGAAGGTAAACTCAGCCAACCAAGAGCATATCTCTCTGGCAGAGTCTTTCACATACTTCGGCAGCACCATTGACATAAATGGTGGATCTGAAGCGAATGTCAGGGCTAGAATCGGAAAGGCTAGGTCAGCATTTGTGCTATTAAAGTTAAAGAAAATATGAGAATCAAAGGAGCTGACTCTTCAAAGCAAAGTCAGAAATATTAATACAAATGTCAAAACAGTCCTGTTCTAAGGAGTCGCAACTTGGAAAACAACAGCGAGCAATACGCAGAAAGCACAGAGCTTTATAAACACTTGCCTTAGACAAATCCTGAACATCAAATGGCCAAACACTATCACCAACATAGACTTACTAGAAAAGACATACCAGGAGCCTGTTGGTTAAAACAGCAATAGGAAAAAATGGAGGTTGTTCGGGCGCTCACCGCAAAACTCCAGATAACATCTACAGACATCCCTAACATGAAATCCACCGGGAAAAACGAAAGGAGGCCCTAAAAATACACGGAGACGTGAGCTAGATGCTGACATACGAAGTATGAAATACACCTAGAATGCAATGCCACTCAAAGAAATAAAGTGTTGGTGTTTTAATCATGTTTTTTGTAAGCACTTTTTATATACACATTTTATTTAACAGTCTGGTGCGTATTCAAATTAATTAGAAGGTTTTTCGAAGCGTGAGCAGGCCACACACAGCTGTCCATGTGAGAAGCATGGATTTTCAAAATTTAGTCCACACACTTTTAGCGATTGATCCCCCCCCCCCCCATGCAGTAGCTATGTTCGAAATTATATTTATATGGCTCATTTATCACATATAAACCAATTTTAGGGCCCCCGCCCCAAACGGAATATTGTTAAAATAAATGTACTAATTCAGAAACCTATTTAATAAGTCACAAACAAAATGAAATGTCACAGTTTGTATTTAATTCAATTACACTCACCTATGCAATAGCTATGTTTGAAATTATATTTACATAGCTCATATAAGGGGAAAAAAACGAATTTAAGGCCCCCGGCCCCAAACGGAATATTGTAAAATGGTTGAACTTATTCAGAATCCTATTGCGGGCGTGCGCACAACTCACCAAAGTTTTATCGCAATCAGATGAATGGTAATTGGTATAGGAATGCATACGGTACAAAATTGATTTTTGCAAAACGGTTGTACAAATTCAGAAACCTACTAATTTATGTCACAAACAAACAGAAATATCACTGTTTGTATATTTGATTAAATTCCACCCACTCATGCATTGGGTCTGTTCAATATTATATTTCTATAGCTCATTTAATTAAAAAAAAAAAAATTTAGGGTCCTCAACCCCAAAAGGAATAATGTTAAATGGTTATACTAATTTAGAAACCTACTTATTATGTCACACATAGATTGAAATGTCGCTATTTGTGTATGATTAAAATTCCATCCACCAATGCATTAGTTATTTTTGAAAATATATTTATAAAGCTCATATCAGAAAAAACGAAGTAAGGGCCGCCGGCCCAAAACGGAATGTTTTAAAATGGTTGTTACTAATTTAGAAACCTCTGCGGTCAGACAAGAAAAAACGAACAAAGGGCCCCTGGCTCAAAACGGAATATTTTAAAATCGTTGTAATAATTCAAAAACCTTTGCAGGGCATGCGCACAGCATCTCTCCAAAGTTTTATCGCATTCGGATAAATGGTATAGGAGCGTATACGGAAAGTATTTTTTACACATCTCATATAAGAAAAAGAAAGCACATTTAGGGCCAAAAAACGGAATATTTTAAAAGGATTGTAATGACTTAGAAAAATGCCCGGGTATGTGCACAACAAATCACCAAATGTTTATCGCAATCGCATGAAGGGCTTGGGAGCGCATGTGGGACATACATACATGCATACATACATAAAGACATTCATTATATATATATATATATATATATAGACAGACAGAGATAGATGGATAGATATTCAAATACTGTAACTGTAACATTGATTAGCGTGAGGGAATGGGGTGCATAAATTGAGGGCGCTGAAGACAGTCACACAAATTCAAAATGCAGGGTGTATTTTTGGTGCATACTTGAATTCGGAGTTACTTTCAGATAGTTTTGGGGTGACATTTCAAACTTTCGTGTGGGAATTGAAAAAATTAGCCATAATAATGGTCAAAGAAATCTTTGACGCCGTACCAGGGGGGACATGAACTAAATTCATCCCAGTTGTGGCGCCATTATTATCGTCTCTTAAATTTTTCTAGTCACCAGAAATTTTTTGATAAATTCATAATACAAGAATGCATTTTAGTAAATAATTTAATTTAGTTTTGCAAAATTCTACACTTAATTGGAGAGCAACGGAAGAGATGCCAGTTTTTAAAAAAATTTAGGTGTGACTTAGCCATAGAAACATCCCGTGAGCACAGCAACCTCTACGACTGCAGTGGGACTCGGATATTTTAGGGACTTAAAGATGTGAAGTGGATATCCTCACTTTTATCATATTCAAATTACAAATTCTAATATTTCAACGTTTTACCACAGTCAAAAGGAAAAAAAAAGCTTGTAAAGTAGAAAGGTCTATACATTTTTATGGGTTATCATTTTCATAAATCGTATGTGAACAGCATCATTATGTATAAAAACATGAGTCGTTTACAAAATAACATTATATTTATATATTTTTTAATGTGTGATTTTATCTGAAGGAAAGCGTATAAAAATAAAGAATACATTTCACAACATTCAGTTTATTGAAATGTTTATTTGGAATTTTTAAATGCTAAAACTTTTTTCGGATAAATTACGAATTGCCTCTTAGATATACTTTAAATTAAAAAAAACTTTTAAAAACCAAATCCACAGAATTTGTTTTAAACTGAACAAATTTGGAATAAGATTTTTGTTTTTATAAAACTAGTACTAGTACGAACAAAATAACATTATAGAATTTGCACGATAATCGAAATGCTAGTTCACAAAAATCTTTATTATTATTATTTTTTGTGTGCCTATCTGATAGATTCTAATCTTAGAAAAAAAACATTAATTTTTAAAAAATCAGGGCTTATAGGGGACTGCAAAAGTCTGAAAATGTAGGAGTTTTTGCCCTTGTTAATCTTTTTCGCCTAGAAATTAGAAAAATGTCTCAGATACAAAGTTTTTTTCCCCCACAAAATCAAAACGCTTCACAGCCGCGTGCCCGATCTACAAGTTCTGCTTTTATTATGCAATTCCCGTAAAAATTTCTTAATTTCTTCAGCTCGCCAGGTCTCAAATGTTGTTTTCGCCATGTGAGCCGCCATCTTTGTACTTTCTTTGTACTCCCCGGTATGAACGATAACTCTGGGTGACAAGGGAAGTTGCAGTCTCCTATAGGTGGGACATAAAAAATATAGGCTAAGTATTGTTTTAAACCTATGCTATTTAGGGAACTTTATTACAAAAGTAGCACATTTAAAGAAAACCCAACTTGCTATAATAATTGATGAAATGTACACTTTTTGTATGTGCCCGTTTAATTCTTAATTTTTAAAAAAATATCTCAAATTCTTTCAAGCTTCCATTTTATATAATTCAACATACATGGAATTGATTAAATTTATGGTTAAGCTAATAGTATTTAAAACAAAATAATGCCATCATACAATTTAAAATGAACACCTATCCCTACTTTAAAAACAATGCTTTTTATAGTGAAATATAATTTGAAAATAGATGACCTGTATGTTCGATACTTAGCAAGACCTGTTATTTGATTTGTAGACCTTGATATTGATGTAAAGACAGTTTAATACATTCTTATTACAGTCTTTAAATTTGTGAATAAAATACCGACAAGTGAGAACAACGTGAAGTAAGTCTTCGGCTTATAATTTTAGGAGCTGCTAGTACGACATTTTTAATCGAATACTGTTAGCCTTTAAAAAGATTGACCTTATATATTAACAGATCATCAAATATATCGAACGAAGCGACATTTCATAGATTCCACTTATTGTAATCGGTTAAAGGCACCAGATACTATACTTTTAAAATCTATTTTAAAAAGACAATTTAGTCGTTTTCAATTTAAAAAAAAGATATAATTGTTATATTGTTGTACACATTTTGCTCCGGATTTTTGTTTTTGAGGAGGGGGGGGGGTGGAAGGGCCGAGGGGCCCGGAGAGATGGCTGAAAGAAACACTGACTGCAAGAATATTCATTTTGAGACCCAGTGCCTCTATCTCGCGTCTCCATGTATTCTTGGGTCTTCCTCTCTCTCTCTTTTCCACCGGGGAATCCATGTTCATGATTATCTGGCGATGTTATCCACCTACATCTTTTCCTTTTGATATCTTCAGCAACAGGCTCCTTGGTATGGACTATAAATCCTTGCAGGCGTGGCTGTAGTAGTTAATCCTCTTAAGGTTGCCCATCATAATACACAAACCGTCCGTATACTTAATACACATGAAATGTCATAGAAATCTTCTACGTACACTTATCACAGAATATTATCACACAACTATCATCGAATATCTGTAAATGATATTCTGTATTTGAAACTGGGCAAGGACGCAGTGTATTTATATCTGTGTATCAGAATGGACCAGGGCACATATGTCTACTTCTGTCTGTATGTGAACTTGACTAGGAGACACTATATTCAATCCTGTCTGTGTATGGAATTGGATTAGGTCACATTATCTACAACTGTCTGTATATGAAATGAACTAGAACACCGAATAAACTACTTCTGTACATGACACTGAACAAGGATACACAATCTGCTGCTGTCTGTGTATGAAACTGAACTAGGACACAATCTACTGCTGTCTGTACATGACACTAAACAAGGACACACAATCTACTGCTGTCTGTGTATGAAACTGAACGAGGACACACAATCTACTGCTGTCTGTGTATGAAATTGAACTAGGACACACAATCTACTGCTGTCTGTGTATGAAACTGAACTAGGACACACAATCTACTGCTGTCTATGTATGAAACTGAACTAAGACACACAATCTACTGCTGTCTGTGTATGAAACTGGTCTGCTCTGTATATCTGCTCTGTATATCTGTTATATTATATTAACAATTAACAGGGACAACAAGGCGTATGGCAACTTTTTTTTCAAGTCGTATAAGATTACAAGTATTATAAGATTACAAGTATTATAAGATTACAAGTCTTATAAGATTGCAAGATTACAAATCTTATAAGTACAAGATTACACGTCTTACAAGACTACAATATTACAAGTCTTATAAGATTACAAGTCTTATAAGATTACAAGTCTTATAAGATTACAAGTCTTATAAGATTACAAGTCTTATAAGATTACAAGTCTTATACTATTATAAGTCTTATACGATTATAAGTCTTATAAGATTACAATATTACAAGTCTTATAAGACTACAAGAATTCAAATCTTACAAGATTACAAGATGGGTAATAGTAATGACCCTTATCAATTCGTGAGTGTAATTTTTTTACGTATTACATAATAATACACCATGTAAGCGCCTCTACCCCCCACCCCATACAGATATGCCATCATTTTGTTAGAAAACGACACAAAGCCATTTGTACTTTTGCATCAAACACCAGAAGGGAAGTAAATCTGACTAAAATTGAACAAAAGTTCCCCCGTAAGAGATCAAATATCCAAAACAGAAAACAGAGCCGGAAAAAAAGATTCGAAATGAGATCAGATGCACGTTGTTAGTCAATAAAAGTGCAAATATTAACACTGTTAATGTCAGTAAAGGGCCATCCATCTGACAGTACGTACGCACTCGAGAGGGGGGGGGGTGGGGTGTCGATTGTCGATTTTGGTTAGTGCCTTTGTTGTAAAAAATATCACAAAAAAAAAGAAATTGAAAAAAAATCAAACAAACAACCTAGTTATCCGTTAATCAAAATTGTTGCATAGCTCCAAATTGTGCAGACCACCTACAAATGAATCTATACAAAAATGCAAACATTGCTTGTAATAAAAACATGAATAAGAATGAAATATTTTTTCTTTCCGACACCCACTCCTATTTCGTTAAAAGAAAATAAATGAGGATAGCAGACGTTGATTAGAAAGTTGGATTCTGGTAACACTGGCGGGCAAGGAAAAAAACAAAACTGGTAAAAAATTAATCCAGCTGCTTCGGAGCAATGGCTGTGCTTGAAACGGAGGACCGGTGGACGTTCTGTAACTAGATGTTAATGTACTGGTGGACGTTCTGTAACTAGATGTTAATGTACGGGTGGACGTTCTGTAACTAGATGTTAATGTACGGGTGGACGTTCTGTAACAAGATGTTAATGTACCGGTGGGCGTTTTGTAACAAGAATGTTAATGTACCGGTGCACGTTCTGTTTACTTTTCAAACTCACACCTAGATGCAAATTTAAGACCCGATCAGTTGATTATCTAAAAAAAAAAACATTCAAGATCAAAGAAATTATTATTTAAAAATAATAAATTAAAAAAATATATATATAAACAGTTCAATCCATTTGTATTAGATAATTAGTGGCGTAAGAAAAAAAAGTGTTGCGGGGGGGGGGGGGGGGAGAAATCAAAAGTCTTTGGCGCAAAAGACGTATGTCATGTTTCTGGGTTATGATCGGTTATTAGACCTACTGATTATTATAAGACATTGGAACTTTAATTGGCAAAATTCTATAGAGTGCATTTACTTTTTTTATTCTAAGCCACTAAATTGAAATATTTGATCTAAAAAAAATGAACAAAGTTAAATTTAGAGATATATTCTGTCAAACATTTCAAACCCTCCCCTTCCCGATTTTTTTGACATAATTAAATGGACGCCCCCATATACAATAATTTAAAATTGAAAATGGTAAATTAAGGCGCATGGCAGCCAGGAGGTCTCCGCACGTGTGAAGATCTCCTAGTATTCTAAACATAATATTGAAATTTAAATTGTATCACAGCGTCTCGTCTTCCATACGCTTTATCGAGAAATTTCAAGTATTGCCGGCGGGCCGGATGAACTGGCCTCGCGGGCCGGATGAACTGGCCTCGCGGGTTGGATGGACTGGCCTCGCGGTTTGGATAAACTGGCCTCGCGGGTTGGATGAACTGGCCTCGCGGGTTGGATGAACTGGCCTCGCGGGCCTTAGTTTTGTGACCCCTGAGTTAGAGTAATGAGTTTTGTAATCTGCTGGTAAATATAGAAAGTCCATGCAGACCCTGGGCGGTGTTAGTTTAATTAAGTATCGTGATAGGAAAAACAACATGATAGATGTTAAGAAGCGTGTAGAGACTTGGAATAGGCGTCCAGGGTAAATGATCTTGTCGGGATAATGTGATCTCTAGTAATGTAGCAAGCCAATAACCATGGGATACTAGTGGTGGGTAGTTGGTCGTATCGCGAGGGCTATGATAAAAGCTAGAGGTTCGGGGACACTTGGACAGTGGAGGTGTAGCAGTTGAGAGGGAAAAGTCGAGAGAGATCAGGAGATGACAGATGAGTAGTTGAACAGAGGAATAGTTGAGACCATACAGTTGAGTAGTTGAACAGAGGAATAGTTGAGACGCTACAGTTCAGTAGTTGATCAGAGGAATAGTTGAGACGATACAGTTGAGTAATTGAACAGAGGAATAGTTGAGACGATACAGTTGAGTAGCTGAACAGAGGAATAGTTGAGACGATACAGTTGAGTAATTGAACAGAGGAATAGTTGAGACGATACAGTTGAGTAGTTGAACAGAGGAATAGTTGAGACGCTACAGTTGAGTAGTTGATCAGAGGAATAGTTGAGACGCTACAGTTGAGTAACTGAACAGAGGAATAGTTGAGACGATACAGTTGAGTAATTGAACAGAGGAATAGTTGAGACGATACAGTTGAGTAATTGAACAGAGGAATAGTTGAGACGATACAGTTGAGTAATTTAACAGAGGAATAGTTGAGACGCTACAGTTGAGTAATTGAACAGATGAATAGTTGAGACCATACAGTTGAGTAGTTGAACAGAGGAATAGTTGAGACGATACAGTTGAGTAATTGAACAGAGGAATAGTTGAGACGATACAGTTGAGTAATTGAACAGAGGAATAGTTGAGACGATACAGTTGAGTAGCTGAACAGAGGAATAGTTGAGACGCTACAGTTGAGTAATTGAACAGAGGAATAGTTGAGACGATACAGTTGAGTAGCTGAACAGAGGAATAGTTGAGGCGATACAGTTGAGTAATTGAACAGAGGAATAGTTGAGACGTTACAGTTGAGTAATTGAACAGAGGAATAGTTGAGACGCTACAGTTGAGTAATTGAACAGAGGAATAGTTGAGACGATACAGTTGAGTAATTGAACAGAGGAATAGTTGAGACGATACAGTTGAGTTGTTGATCAGAGGAATAGTTGAGACGATACAGTTGAGTAATTGAACAGAGGAATAGTTGAGACGATACAGTTGAGTAATTGAACAGAGGAATAGTTGAGACGATACAGTTGACTAATTGAACAGAGGAATAGTTGAGACGATACAGTTGAGTAGCTGAACAGAGGAATAGTTGAGACGATACAGTTGAGTAATTGAACAGAGGAATAGTTGAGACGATACAGTTGAGTAATTTAACAGAGGAATAGTTGAGACGCTACAGTTGAGTAATTGAACAGATGAATAGTTGAGACCATACAGTTGAGTAGTTGAACAGAGGAATAGTTGAGACGATACAGTTGAGTAATTGAACAGAGGAATAGTTGAGACGATACAGTTGAGTAGCTGAACAGAGGAATAGTTGAGACGATACAGTTGAGTAATTGAACAGAGGAATAGTTGAGACGATACAGTTGAGTAATTGAACAGAGGAATATTTGAGACGATACAGTTAGACAGAATAGAAACAGTCAAGGTTAAGAAAGAGACGTGGACGTGTAGCTCCAGAGAAACATAGAGACAGCTGTCAACAAGTGAGGACTACAGAAGAGCTTTTTTTTCCCCAGCAATTAATACATTCTATTTTATCATATGAAGTTTGTGTTATTTGGATTCATCACGTTGTGCTTTGTCTGCCTCAACGCCTATATACCCACGAATTAAATCACAGAGAGGATCAATCCTGATCTGACCACTGGCCACTACTTAGACTAAATAGTCGGTGGTAAGTCAGGACCGGAGCCCTCGTCCGCAACAACCGTTGTGTGACAGATGTTAAGTGTCAGTGATTTTGTGTGTGTGTAGCAATTCTCTCTAAAATGTTCACTTTTTTAACAGAACAAATTTGTGATGAGTTATAAAGTCGCCAAGATGACTGAGAGCGTGATTGTGTTCTTTCATCCCGCTGCGAACACTTCTTTCCACACCTGATAAAACCTACACGGGACTCGTGGCAGTCCATCTTCTGCCGACATTTGTCGAATCGACACTTATTTGAAAGCAGCGGGTGGCTTTTGTTTGGCACTACAGCTGGAGAGTCTGACGAATAGATGGTTTAGAGCAGCGGTTCTCAACCTGTGGGTCGCAAACCCTTTTGGAGGCCGAACGACCCTTACACAGGGGTCGCCTAAGACCATCGGAAAACACATATTTATGAAGCGGCAAGGAAAATAATTTTATGGTTGGGGTTCACCACAACACGAGGAGCTGTATTAAAGGGTCGCGGCATTAGGAAGGCTAAGAACCACTGGTTCAGAGAGTGGCAGCATGTTTTAATTTGATCTTACTCCTAAAGGTGCGTGCTCAATGCCGTGACCACGTGACCATAAGGACCGTGTGATCACGTGACCACAATGACGGTGTGACCATGTGACCCCGTGCTACTCGCTGCAACAAAAAACGGGGGCCACCAAGTTCCATTTTTAAACTGCTTTTTTTGTGGACAATTATTTTGCTGCCTTCTCAGCTAAGTGCTATTTTAAAATTTATTATTTTCCCGGTTGTTTGTTCGCTGACGAAGGCTTCCTGCCAACACGTTCGTTGTTTGGTTGCGTTCCTTATTTAGGTTTGACTCATTTCCTATTTTGCTAACCTGATTGCAGTCTCTCCCCTTATTATCATTTTACATGTAACTAAACAATGTCTACGAAGTGATATTATATATATATATATATATATATATATTGATTGGAGAAGCTCATCCTATGATGTAGCTGATATTATTAAGTTATTTTTCCACGGATTGTTTACTGTGTAAAGGATGTACTTAGCGTGTGAAGTTAGACTTGAGATTTCATTTTGTTTAGAAGTGACAGTGACAGTTCTTTTAGTATTTAAATTGAGATCACTCTCATCACAGTGTGCGCCCCCGCACCCCACCACACACACACACAACGTGAATAGTTACATTAACGTCACCCTGTTACCAGTGCAATGACGTCATCTGCTGTCTGCTAGCACATTTGGTGACCATTGATTTATGCAATTAAGAAGCTCTAACGGGGGCGCTCACCCCCTAGAGCTGTACCGTGCGAATGAAAAATTGCACCCGGATCAAGGCTAAAAATTGCGCCCACCCTCCGTTTCATCAATAAATAATGAATGACACAGATACACATACACACACACACACACACTCACACACACATATCTATATATTTTTAGAAACTTTTTTTTTTCGTTTGAGTGTATCGACGGTTATGTCATTCTTGAAGGACGGCCCTTCGACACCTTCGCATGACCTGTCACTGAGTTCATCTTTGCGCCATCTGTAGGCTGTACATCTGATGGCAAGATTTGAGCCTACGCTGTACATCTGATTGAAAGATTTGAGCCTAGGCTGTACATCTGATTGAAAGATTTGAGCCTAGGCTGTATATCTGATTGAAAGATTTGAGCCTAGGCTGTATATCTGATTGAAAGATTTGAGCCTAGGCTGTACATCTGATGGCAAGATTTGAGCCTACGCTGTACATCTGATTGAAAGATTTGAGCCTAGGCTGTACATCTGATTGAAAGATTTGAGCCTAGGCTGTATATCTGATTGAAAGATTTGAGCCTAGGCTGTATATCTGATTGAAAGATTTGAGCCTAGGCTGTACATCTGATTGAAAGATTTGAGCCTAGGCTGTACATCTGATTGAAAGATTTGAGCCTAGGCTGTATATCTGATTGAAAGATTTGAACCTTTTATCAGATCGTAGGTTTCTAGAGGTTCAAACGTTGTTTTTCTTTGGAGCGTTTAACATTTCAATTTTTAGAGTCTTTGATGATAACAAGTGTTCTTAAACCATAAGGTCCCGTGTACACATGTGTACTTCAGTGATCAACAGACTGGGATTTAATGTGTACAAAAACATCGTGCCATTTGTTTACAGAATTAGCGTGGCAAAATTGGTTGGGCACTGCAGGAGAATCGTGACAGCATTAAGTTACACCTGGAAAGATGTTCCAACGCGACGATTATTTGTTGACAAACAGTGAGAACGATTCTATTCCGAATATGTTGAACGAGAATAAACATTAAACAACCTTTAAAAACAAAGGTTTTCGTAAAAATATTTTATAAGGTTTTTTTTTTTTTTTTTTTTTTTTTTGCAATGAGGGAATTGTAAGGGATTTAACCTTTCTGTGATTGTAGCAAATGCTCTTTAGTATAGGAAAAACAAAAATCAAACCTAGTGCATATAAAACCTAAAACCTAGTGCATATAAAACCTAAAACCTAGTGCATATAAAACCTAAAACCTAGTGCATATAAAACCTAAAACCTAGTGCATATAAAACCTAAAACCTAGTGCATATAAAACCTAAAACCTAGTGCATATAAAACCTAAAACCTAGTGCATATAAAACCTAAAAGACTAAAGATATATTTAAAACCCAAATACGTCCAAATGCAAAGCACAAGGCAACAGCTACACAATTAATCTCCACACCAAAACACTCAACCACTGGACAAACCATATTTCATTCAACTTCCCCCGGACAAAAAAGGAAAACCATATTTCATTCAACTTCCCCCGGACAAAAAAGGACAAACCATATTTCATTCAACTTCCCCCGGACAACAAAGGACAAACCATATTTCATTCAACTTCCCCAGGACAAAAAGGACAAACCATATTTCATTTAACTTCCCCCGGGCAAAAAAGGACAAACCATATTTCATTCAACTTCCCCCGGACAACAAAGGAAAAACCATATTTCATTCAACTTCCCCCGGACAAAAAAAGGACAAACCATATTTCATTTAACTTCCCCCGGACAAAAAAGGACAAACCATATTTCATTCAACTTCCCCCGGACAAAAAAGGACAAACCATATTTCATTCAACTTCCCCCGGACAACAAAGGACAAACCATATTTCATTCAACTTCCCCCGGACAAAAAAGGACAAACCATATTTCATTTAACTTCCCCTGGACAAAAAAGGACAAACCATATTTCATTCAACTTCCCCCGGACAAAAAAGGACAAACCATATTTCATTCAACTTCGCCCGGACAAAAAAAGGACAAACCATATTTCATTCAACTTCCCCCGGACAACAAAGGACAAACCATATTTCATTCAACTTCCCCCGGACAAAAAAGGACAAACCATATTTCATTCAACTTCCCCCGGACAACAAAGGACAAACCATATTTCATTCAACTTCCCCCGGACAAAAAAGGACAAACCATATTTCATTCAACTTCCCCCGGACAAAAAAGGACAAACCATATTTCATTCAACTTCCCCCGGACAAAAAAAGGACAAACCATATTTCATTCAACTTCCCCCGGACAACAAAGGACAAACCATATTTCATTCAACTTCCCCCGGACAACAAAGGACAAACCATATTTCATTCAACTTCCCCCAGACAAAAAGGACAAACCATATTTCATTCAACTTCCCCCGGACAACAAAGGACAAACCATATTTCATTCAACTTCCCCCGGACAACAAAGGACAAACCATATTTCATTCAACTTCCCCGGACAACAAAGGACAAACCATATTTCATTCAACTTCCCCCGGACAACAAAGGACAAACCATATTTCATTTAACTTCCCCCGGACAACAAAGGACAAACCATATTTCATTCAACTTCCCCCGGACAACAAAGGACAAACCATATTTCATTCAACTTCCCCCCGGACAAAAAAGGACAAACCATATTTCATTCAACTTCCCCCAGACAAAAAAAAGGACAAACCATATTTCATTCAACTTCCCCCGGACAACAAAGGACAAACCATATTTCATTCAACTTCCCCCGGACAACAAAGGACAAACCATATTTCATTCGACTTCCCCCGGACAAAAAAGGACAAACCATATTTCATTCAACTTCCCCCGGACAAAAAAAGGACAAACCATATTTCATTCAACTTCCCCTGGACAACAAAGGACAAACCATATTTCATTCAACTTCCCCCGGACAACAAAGGACAAACCATATTTCATTCAACTTCCCCCGGACAACAAAGGACAAACCATATTTCATTCAACTTCCCCCGGACAACAAAGGACAAACCATATTTCATTCAACTTCCCCCGGACAACAAAGGACAAACCATATTTCATTCAACTTCCCCCGGACAACAAAGGACAAACCATATTTCATTCAACTTCCCCCGGACAACAAAGAAAACCCAAATTTTGGCGGTTGGGGAAAAAAATTTGGTAGACAGTGTTGTTATCGGAAACGAGTCTGTGTGCCAAGTTTCAGTTCGATAGGATGACGGGAAGTGGGTCAAATAGCCTCCCGGAGACTTTCCAGAAACACACGAACAAAAGCGAAGTTCACATAAAGAATTTAATAACAACAACAACAATAACAACAACAACAAAAACCCACACCAAATAAATCAATCACAAAACAAACCCACCAACAAAAAAAATATATAAAAAAATAAAAATTTACACAAAACAACCCCCCCCCCCCCTTTTTACACACACACACACACAACAAGACTACACACTCATTTAAAATGAAGAAGGATTTCTTTGGGCTCAATATCTTATCCCAGCAAGAAGTCGACACAGGCTCTGAAAATAGAGATTAATAACGCGCTTTTGTCAAGTCTTTGTTTGTTGATCTCCCTTTGATCTCCCACATAAAAAGGGGCGGGCCTGGGCCGTGAGTGACACCGCGAAGCCCTTTGTGTCCCAGAATTGACCAGAGGCCGAGTTTTTTGTGTTTGTGTGTGTGTGTTTATGCCTAGCATGAATCTTTGGGAACTTCTGAAGCATCGCGAGGCTTGTCATTGCCGAGATGTTATCAGTAGCTGAAATGTTAGCTTCTGTCTCCCCCCCTTGTGATAGTCCGACAACGCCTTCCCCATGAGTTGGCCAAACTATTCCGCCATCTTGAACTCAGCCACGTTATCGATGAACAAATTCACTAGCCGTTGAATTAAGCTAGCACATTCGCTACTCTAGACATCAAACTACGAAAATTATCGTTACAACTGGATGATACTTAAAATATTTAAGGGATGAATAAATGAAAAATAGATAAATCAACATTTAAACTTGTCATAAATATTTATGAGGTTATAAATTGCCCATCTAATGAGACCAGTCGTTGCGGGACGACATTCTATGACCGTGGATTTGAATGCAGTTACTTGCTTTTCTAATGGATTATTAGAATTGAAAAAAAGTCGATACATTTTTGATCGGGAATTTGCGTTTGAAGAGACGAACATGTCTGACTCCATAACGTCGCCAACTCAACTTCCGAGCTGATATACCTCAAATGTTGCCATGGCAACACCTTCATTAGGTAAAAAAAATGTTTTCCCTTAGTGTGAATGTTGTCAATCTAAGATGAGGCGTAAAGCTCATAGTGAGACATAAAGCTCATAGTGAGACATAAATAGCATAGTGAGACATAAACCTCTTAGTGAGACATAAACCTCATTGTGAGACATAAATATCATAGTGAGACATAAATATCATAGTGAAACATAAAGCTCATAGTGAGACATAAACCTCAACTTTTTTAAGATTCCTGCCTTTCCTATCTAACCAAACTTCTTTATTTCTACTCACCCCTTTGACAGCTTCGCTCCTCCGCAAACACGCGTATTCTGTCCGTTGCTAAGACACGTACTAAAACATATGGTGAATGATATTTCTCTTTCTGTGCCCCCCATACAATGGAATTCTCTGCCACTACACACCCGCAATATACCAACCACACAGGCCTTCAAAACTGCACTCAAAACACATCTCTTTAAACTCTACTACCCCGACTGATTCCGCACATCTGACCGATAAACGATGCTACTGACTGCTGTCCATGGCTTGTCATGTAAAAGTTCTGGGGTGGATGGGGTGAATATGCATTTGTTTTTGTTTTGTCTTTATACAGTTGTTCTTTATTACATAAATGTATTTTATTTTATTGTCACGATTATGTCTCTTTTAAAATATTTTTATGTACAGCGCGGTGAGCCCAGCCCTAGGCTTGGGTACCGAGCTATATAAGACAACTAATAATCATAATAAAAATAGTGAGACATAAGCTTATAGTGAGACATAAACCTCATAGTGGGACATAAAGCTCAAAGTGGGACATAAAGCTCATAGTGGGACATAACACTCATAGTGGGATATAAAGCTCACAGTGAGACATAAATCTCATAATGAGACATAAAGCTCATAGTGGGACATAAACCTCATAGAGTACAAGTAATACATTTTCTTAAATCATGCCCATAATAATTTACTCCCCTCTCCACACCTCACCTTCTTCCCCACTCAAACCCCCTTCTTCCCCACTCACTCCACATTCTTCTCCCCTCACTCCGCTTTCTTCCCCAATCACTCCACCTTCATCCCACTCACTCCACCTTCTTTCCCACTCACTCCACCTTCTTCCCACTCACTTCACCTTCTTCCAACTCACTCCACCTTCTTCACACCTCACTCCACATTCATCCCCTCACTCCACATTCTTCCTCCTCACTCCACCTTCTTCCCACTCACTCCACCTTCTTCCCCAATCACTTTACCTTCATCCCCCTCACTCCACCTTCTTCCACCCTCACTCCACCTTCTTCCCCAATCACTCCACCTTCTTCCCCCTCACTCCACCTTCTTCCCACTCACTTCACCTTCTTCCCACTCACTCCAACTTCTTCACCCCTCACTCCACCTTCATCCCCTCACTCCACATTCTTCCCCCTCACTCCACCTTCTTCCCCAATCACTCCCCCTTCATCCCCACTCACTCCACCTTCTTCCCCCCTCACTCCACATTCTTCCCCCTCACTCCACCTTCTTCCCCCCTCACTCCACTTTCTTCTGCCTCACTCCACCGGTTTCCCACTCACTTCACCTTCTTCCCACTCACTCCAACTTCTTCACCCCTCACTCCACCTTCATCCCCTCACTCCACATTCTTCCCCCTCACTCCACCTTCTTCCCCAATCACTCCCCCTTCATCCCCACTCACTCCACCTTCTTCCCCCCTCACTCCACATTCTTCCCCCTCACTCCACCTTCTTCCCCCCTCACTCCACTTTCTTCTGCCTCACTCCACCGGTTTCCCTCTCACTCCACCTTCTTCCCACTCACTCCAGATTCTTCCCCACTCACTCCACCTTCTTCCCACTCACTCCAGATTCTCCCCACTCACTCCAACTTCTTCCCCCCTCACTCCAACTTCTTCCTCCTCACTCCACCTTCTCCCCCTCACTCCAACTTCTTCCCCCTCACTCCACCTTCTTCCCCCTCACTCAACCTTCTTCTCCACTCACTCCTTCTGCTTCCCACTCACTCCAGATTCTCCCCACTCACTCCACCTTCTTCCCCGCTCACTCCACCTTCTTCCCCCCTCTCTCCACCTTCTTCCCCACTCACTCCACCTTCTTCCAACTCACTCCAGATTCTCCCCACTCACTCCACCTTCTTCCCCACTCACTCCTTCTTCTTCCCCTCACTCCAACTTCTTCTCTCCTCACTCCAACTTCTTCCTCCTCACTCCACCTTCTCCCCCCTCACTCCAACTTCTTCCCCTCACTCCACCTTCTTCCCCCATCACTCCACCTTCTCCCCCTCACTCAACCTTCATCCCCTCACTCCACCTTATTCCCTCTCACTCCACCTTCGTCCCCCTCACTCCTCTTTCTTCCCCACCCACTTCACCTTTTTCCCCACTAACTCCACCTTCTCACCCCCTAACTCCACCTTCTCCCCCTCACCCCACCTTCTTCCCACTCACTCCACCTTCTTCTCCACTCACTTCACCTTTCCCCCCTCACTCCACCTTCTCCCCCGTCACTCCACCTTCTTACCCACTAACTCCACCTTCTCCCCCTCACTCCACCTTCTTTCCACTCACTCCACCTTCTTCCTCCTCACTCCACATTCTTCCCCCTCCCTCCACCTTCTTACCCACTAACTCCACCTTCTCCCCACTCACTCCACCTTTTTCCCCCTCACTCCACCTTCTTCCCCCCTCACTCCACCTTCATCCTCCTCACTCCACCTTCTCCCCCACTCACTACACCTTTTTCCCCACTAACTCCATCTTCTCTCCCCTCACTCCACCTTCTTACCCACTAACTCCACCTTCTCCCCACTCACTCCACCTTCTTCCCACTCACTCCACCTTCATCCCCCTCACTCCACCTTCGTCCCCCTCACTCCACCTTCTTCCCCACCCACTTCACCTTTTCCCCCACTAACTCCACCTTCTCCCCCTCACTCCACCTTCTTACCCACTAACTCCACCTTCTCACCCACTAACTCCACCTTCTCCCCCTCACCCCGCCTTCTTCCCCCTCACTCCACATTCTTCCCCCACACTCCACCTTCTTACCCACTAACTCCACCTTCTTTCCACTCACTCCACCTTCATCCCCCTCACTCCACCTTCATCCCCCTCACTCCACCTTCATCCCCCTCACTCCACCTTCATCCCCCTCACTCCACCTTCATCCCCTCTCTCCACCTTCTTACCCACTAACTCCACCTTTTCCCCCCTCACTCCACCTTCTTCCCCCTCTCTCCACCTTCTTACCCACTAACTCCACCTTCTCCCCCCTAACTCCACCTTCTTCCCCCTCACTCCACCTTCTTCCCCACTCACTCCACCTTCTTCCCCACTCACTTCACCTTCTTCCCCACTCACTTCACCTTCTTCCCCACTCACTTCACCTTCTTCCCTCCTCACTCCACCTTCTTCCACACTCACTTCACCTTCTTCCCTCCTCACTCCACCTTCTTCCCCACTCACTTCACCTTCTTCCCCACTCACTTCACCTTCTTCCCCACTCACTTCACCTTCCTTCCCACTTACTTCACCTTCTTCCCCACCAACTCAACCTTCTCCCCCCTCCCTACACAATATTCTCCGCTACCTACACATTTAATGTTATTATAGTCTAGGGGCTGAAAACATTTGCGGTTATGAAAGGAGTGGTGCACTAATTGAGATTCTTATAAAGTACGTTCCTTGTATTCATGTTTTGTTAAATTTTCAGCCCCCCCCCCAACCCCTTTTGGCCTGATAATACATTTTATAAAGGATTTATACGAACAACTTTGTTTTTATGAGTTGTTTAATAAATTACCAAGATCGATTATAAAATCGGAAATTCGAATCCCGCCGATACGCATGCGGCGTAATAATGTTACAAATATTAAAATCTTTTAATTTAGTTCACATTGGAATCTCAGAAACAGTAATGTCAATTTTATATCATATCCTCACAAAAACACGGACTGCACATTTTTAACTCTTACAAATTAGCGCCGTCTACACTCAAGAAAATCTACACTGATATCAAAGACAAGGGTATTGGGAAACTCTGTATTATCATATCCAAAATGGAATGGTAGGGGGGTCAGGGGACCGATTTTCAACACGTTGGCGGCGACCTTGACATTTCTTGACCCGGTTGTAGAAAACTTGTCAAAAACAAGGATCATATTTATTGGAACTCGTTAGCTCGCATTTTTTTTTACAACGTGTTGAAAACAAAAACAAAAACATGCAACGGAAAATGTTAAGAAATTGAAACTGAAAAACTGAAAACGGAGACTTATTATTTTTTTTAAAAAACTTCTTTTTCTTTGACTTTTCAACCGTCAGTGGAGGATAGGTCATTAAAAGTTTCTTCCCAAGCCTTCTGGACTCTAGCTATACTCTCTAAGTCCTTCCGACTCTTTCCAGTCTTTGTTGACATCTTTCCTTCACGTGTTTTTGGGTCCTCCTCGTCCTCCCGATCCATAGCGGTCCCACATCTGATTATTATTCATATAAGCATTAAAATAATGAAGTGGCTATTGGTACCCGGGTACCAGAATTGAGAGGTTGGGATTAAAAAGCGATTTAAAATATTATTGTTAAGTTTGTAACAAAAAATGAGGTATCAAATGAAAAATAATTGAATGTACTATACCAGCGGTTCTCAACCTTTCTATTGCCGCGACCCCTTTATGCAGTTCCACATGTTGTGGCGACCCCCAACCATAAACGTATGTTCGTTGCTACTTCCTAACTGTTATGTTGCTTCTGTTATGAATAGTAATGTAACGATCTGATATGCAGGATGCGTTTCCATGGTTACAAAATGATCATAATTCAAGCATAGCTATTAATTACACAAAACAAATAGGTCATTACATTACATATTGTGAACTAGTTAGTTCTAACTACAAACACATGAGATTTTGTCTTGAAGCATGGTGTAGTATGGGTAACAGGCTTAACATAACACCTTCTTCCCCCTCACTCCCCCGTCTTCCCCCCTCACTCCACCTTCATCCCCCTTACTCCCCCTTCTCCCCCTCACTCCCCCGTCTTCCCCCCTCACAACAAACACATGAGATTTTGTCTTGAAGCATGGTGTAGCATGGTGTAGTATGGGTAACAGGCTTAACATAACACCTTCTTCCCCCTCACTCCCCCATCTTCCCCCCTCACTCCACCTTCATCCCCCTTACCCCCCCTTCTCCCCCTCACTCCCCCGTCTTCCCCCCTCACAACAAACACATGAGATTTTGTCTTGAAGCATGGTGTAGTATGGGTAACAGTCTTAACATAACAACAGTAAACTAAATTGCTACATTTTGCGACATTATGCGTAAAAAGCCAACGTCAGTGCGAAGGTTGAGATTGCTCCTTCTTTACCAGATCAGAAATGCTTTTAGCAAGCGCACAGCGAAGATCATAGTGCACAACAATAGTGCACAACAAGTCTACTTCTGTATTTAGACCTGATTACCATGGCATCTATTCTTCTGCGGACAGTGTCGTTAGATAAAGGAAACTGTACTCAATTTCGTAACAAATTCGTCTCCGATCGTAACGCGAACAATGTTTTTGGCCGCTGGCAGCAGCAATGAATCTTCAGCAGTGGTGTGAGGTTTCATAGTTCTGGTGATTCTGAGTGCCTCCAAATATGAAGCTTCAACGGCAGCTACGTTTTGTTTGTGGTACTTGCCACCAGCGTCAAGTCTGGCTTTCTGGAGTCCATCAGCTTTACTTCTAAAATAGTTGGTATCCTTGCCGGCAAAGCTCGAATGCTTGCTATCAAAATGGCTTTTAGTTTGTTCGGCTTCAAAGATTCGGCTGATAGAACTTCACAACAAATAACACATTGCGGTTTCTCAATCCCTGTTGTCATTATTGCGGTAAAACCATACTGCAAATAATCCTCACCGAATTGTCTTTTCTTAACGTTCTTCTCTTCACGATCCATTGTCATGGGATGGTTTGCTAAAAGATGGTATATTGAAGTTCTCAGTGTAAAAACTAGACATGTAACATTTTGTAGAGTTTGAGAAAAAGGGATTTTAGAGTTTGAAAGTATCCAACAGGTTCTCAAGTAAAAATACAATTCTATAATTTGCTCGTATTTAGTGATACCATTTTACTTTTAAAATATATCACTTACTAGGTATTTTGTGACAGATTTTTACAGTTTATTATCAGACTAACTCAATATTGTGACTTGTCAACTTTTTCCACTGAAAATTGAAATTTATTAATTTAACTATATTTTATGTTTTTTAAAAGCCAATTACATCTCTTATTTATCACTTATGAAACTTAAGTGACCTCTCTAAATAAGAAAACAAATTGTGGCCGAAATAAAAAACAATTATTTTTCAAAACATCGTAGAATATTTTTTTTTATCTGAAGCAGTGTACAAGCCACTGAGATCTTGTACAAGCCACTGAGATCTTGTACAAGCCACTGAGATATTGTACAACCCATTAACATAAAAGATAATGGCCTGCATTTTCAATAACAATGAAAACATAGAGATATTTTATAACGTGTTTGACAGCGTTTAATCAGATGGGACTAAATACAATTGTTTAAAATGATTGACAATGACTATGTTGTAAATCATTGTAATGCTCTCATCACTCAATGGTCAGATTCAAAAGAAGGCGTGAAGCAGTAGACGAGCATACTTTTTATTTTGCGTTTTATTGTTGCCTTTATAAGGCAATCGTCGTTCATTAGGGGCAATTTTTAACAGAGACGAAACTTAGTACGACAGTATGTTGAGCTTGGGCAAAATAGTACTGACTGCAGGTGAGGGCTACTGAAACTGATTAAAATTAATCCTAAATTTTCCACTCAGTCTCAGTACACTGCTTCTAATCACATACAACTTGAACAGTGACTATCTTTACCACTTGTATTATGACACGAAAGACTCTGCTTCCTCAACCGATATTTACTTTTGCCTTTAAATTTTCACTTTAAATTTATCGTAGATAACAATAGTTGCATTTATTGTTCGGTGTAATTTCAGCATCTTACATTTGACCTATATTCTTTATTTATTTACGTTTTCCTTACTTGCCATTGGTTAAGCGCATCACTTGATTTTAAGGAAGGTAACTTTGAGTTTTTTCTTCAACATTTTCACTGGACTTGTCTGATTCGTCTATTGTATGCCCTATTTATAATCCGCGATTACCCGTAAACGAGCTGATTTGTGCAGTAGCTTTCACTGTAGGTTTAAGCTTTATTATGGTGTGAATAGTTCAAGGGGGATATCTAATAAATGAAAATTTGTGACATATCTGGTTTTTCAGCTGGACCAAATCGGTTTCCAAGACCATCATCATCGGAAATGATGAGCGTCACCAGTCGCAAGGTTTGATGAATACCATTAGTCACAACGTTTGATGAGCACAACCAGTCGCAACGTTTGATGAGCGTCACCAGTCGCAAGGTTTGATGAATACCATTAGTCACAACGTTTGATGAGCACAACCAGTCGCAACGTTTGATGAGCGTCACCAGTCGCAAGGTTTGATGAATACCATTAGTCACAACGTTTGATGAGCACAACGAGTCGCAACGTTTGATGAGCGTCACCAGTCGCAAGGTTTGATGAATACCATTAGTCACAACGTTTGATGAGCACAACCAGTCACAACGTTTGATGAGCGTCACCAGTCGCAAGGTTTGATGAATACCATTAGTAGCAACGTTTGATGAGCACAACCAGTCGCAACGTTTGATGAGCGTCACCAGTCGCAAGGTTTGATGAATACAATTAGTCACAACGTTTGATGAGTACAACCAGTTGCAACGTTTGATGAGCACAACCAGTCGCAACGTTTGATGAGCACCACCAGTTGCAACGTTTGATGAGCACCACCAGTCGCAACGTTTGATGAGAACCACCAGTTGCAACGTGTGATGAGCGCCACCAGTCGCAACGATTGATGAGCACCGCCAGTCGTAACGTCTGATGAGCACAATTTCCTATCAAATTTAACCTTGAACATAAACACATTTATAAAAAGCTAAATTTCTAGAACGCACGATTCTGGTTAGAGTAAGTGTTCCTATTACATCATTTTATCAAATTCTATTTATTCCACAAGTTCTGACTCCGGAGAATGCTATGCATCAACTATTTGAATAATACAAGTAATCTCATTTTCAACAATCCATTAGTGATTATCTCCCCTATTTTTCAATCCCTCGTTCCCTCCCCTCGCACTCATTCTAGGTATCGGTTTTCTCCCTTCACAAGTCCATACGTTGCATAAGCTTTTCTGGTTCATTATATCATTGGCGCAATGCATATAGACATGCGGTAACTAACAAGTAAAAATGGGTAATTACTAGAAATTGGACAAAACTGTCTCATTTTAAATGTAATTATTAGTGGACATAAAATAGTTATTTAAATCTTTAAGTTCTTATTGAAAACATACAAAAGCCATCTCTCGCCAAAGTCAAAGATCTCGCAGCATTACTCACTAAAGGAAAAATGTACTTACACAAAGTCTATATGAATCGGAATGGTTCACCAGCAAAGATTCTATTCAGCAAGAGGGGGCAGAAAACTATCCAATGGAGTATTTGAGCAGCTTTACACGTGACGGTATGTCTCCTTAAAGAATTAACTTGAACGTTGGTGCGGTACAATCGTTGGTACGAAACCTTGCCTCAACAAAAATTCTTGGCAATGGCACCAGAATGTTCTTCAGGCGATGTCTTTTAAGTCCTGAACGGATGTTTGTACCATTGTATTTACTCCAGGAGTTATTCCTGCACCTAGTGAGTTTTACCTATCGGCTGACATCTTGTCTATCGGCTGACATCTTGTCTATCGGCTGACATCTAAGCACACAACTAGGCCATGTTGAACATATAACGAGGTTACCTCAAACACGTGTAACTAGGTCATGTTAAACACATATAACTAGGTTATCTTAAACACTACTAAATCATCTGAAACACATAGGTATGTCATCTTAAACACATAATTAGGTCATATTAAACACATAATTAGGTCTTGGCAATGGCACCAGAATGTTCTTCAGGCGATGTCTTTTAAGTCCTGAACGGATGTTTGTACCATTGTATTTACTCCAGGAGTTATTCCTGCACCTAGTGAGTTTTACCTTCACTGTTAAGTGACACAGCTTCCAATCAGGCGAACTTTTGCTTTGACCATTAAAAAAAAAAGCCAATGACAAACATTGAATTTAGTTGGTATTTATTTGAAAACTCCAGTATTCAGTCATGGACAACTTTATCCTGCAGCTTCAAGACACTTCCTTTCAGCAAGACAAGGTAAAAGTCTTCGGAACTGATCAACAAGGCAACTTAAAGAAAGACTAATAATTACATTTCATAGCCAGCCGTGGATTTATCAATATGTTCCAATCGTTGCCACCCGGGTGTAGAACGGGTAGCCAGCTTGCTAAATATGTTGCCAATAACATAAAATTAAATATGTTGCCAATGAAATGAAATTAAATATGTTGTCAATTACATGACATTAAATATGTGGTCAATTACCTGACATTATATATGTTGTCAATTATTACCTGACATTATATATGTTGCCATGACAACTATTTACTGAAAAATTAATTTTTTCTTTCCAAGAATTTACCAACTTTAAAATTAAAATATTATTTCCAAATATATCGCGGTAACGGTCACTTTACTCCCACATGAATGTGGTCATGATTTGAAAACGCTTGAGAACCTGTGTACTAGAGGGAGTGAGCTTAGTAATTACGCACAGTTAATTATATTTTATATTGCCTGCCGTATAGTGACAGTTAGTGACAATTTGTGACGATAAGTGATTAGTTGAATTGTAATCTCGAAGTGTGTACCCGGTATTTCCAGATTTTTTCCGGCTTGGGAAAATTTCCCAGGAAGTCTCTTGTTTACAAAAAAAATATCCCGGGATACTCGGGATTCCCGGAGAGATACCCCTTTTCAAAACATTGGATTTATTCACAATCGTATACAAAACTGACCCCCCCCCCCGGTCTATCTTAACTACAATTTAAATTGCTATTTCTATACTGAGTGATTATATTATCCAATTACCTCCCCTAGCTCACTGCTCTTCCTTCCCCACCATCGACAACAGCTCAACTCTGCACACAACGTACGGACAGCGCCGCCCGCGTACTCACGGCGAGACGGGAGGCGAGGCTAGGCAGAGGGCCGGCTACGCTGAAAGGATGAGTTCGCCTCCCTGTCTCTAGGACATGATCTCTCGTAGCTCAATTGAACCTGGAAGTTGGAAGGCGCTTCTTGTTCATCGGTGTAGCACTAAAAATTGGTCGTATTTTCCCAGAATGAGAATAGCTTCTTCGCTCGAAATTCGCTCACCTGCTTAACGTGTAAAAGAAATTAACTCTAAAAACTTACGAAATAACCCACGAACTCAACAGGAGCGTTATAATCTTTACTCTCAAATTCTGTTCATATCTTGAGATTAAACTATATCCGGGTCATCAATCAAGTACGGATTTCAATTTGATATTCTTCATCTCAATGATTTAGTATCAATTATCTTTTGATCTTTTGTAAGTAAAAGTGAGTTTTGGACAATTTAAAAGAATTGAGCAGTTTGTCAATAAGTATTGGAATAATCGTTCATAATGAGATGTGCCTGAAAGAGACGTGATAGATAGAGACGTGATAGTTAGAGACATGATAGATAGAGACATGATAGTTAGAGACGTGATAGATAGAGACATGATAGATAGAGACATGATAGATAGAGACGTGATAGATAGAGACGTGATAGTTAGAGACGTGATAGTTAGAGACGTGATAGTTAGAGACGTGATAGTTAGAGAAGTGACAGAGATGTGGCAGTTAGAGAAGTGACATTTAGAGACTGGACAGTTGGAGAATTGACAGAAACGTTTCTGTTAGAGACGTGACAGCAAGGTACGTGAAAGTTAGAGACGTGACCGTGCGAGACGTGACTGTAAGGTACGTGACAGTTAGAGACGTGACCGCGCGAGACGTGACTGCAAGGTACGTGACAGTTAGAGACGTGACCGTGCGAGACGTGACTGCAAGGTACGTGACAGTTAGAGACGTGACCGTGCGAGACGTGACTGCAAGGTACCTGACAGTTAGAGACGTGACCGTGCGAGATGTGACCGTGCGAGACGTGACTGCAAGGTACCTGACAGTTAGAGAAACGACTGATAGAGACGTAACAGAGGAGTGATTGTTAGAAACGGGACTAGTTTTCACGGGGGTGGGCGGGGTTGTTAGACTGCCACCCCCCGACGGTTTCCTCCAGTGACACTGTGGAATATCTCGACAGGGAGATCACCTGAAACCACAAGCAGTCGGTATCAGGTCATTGTGACAAAAGTCGCAGAACGGATTATGTCTTTCCGTCTAATATCTACCAGCGTGACGGATCACCATGTAGACGCATGTCTTGACCAAGTGATGCGTGACGCAAAATCTAAGTTATCTGCATTTTTTAGATGGCCGTGTGCTAAAAGTCGGCGGAACACGGCACGTGCTCCGTATTGTGGTTGGTCAACGTCACAATTTACACATCTAGCGTGTGTTCAAAGTGTGTTCTCATGGGATATGATATTACCAAGTGTTTAATTTGTAGTGAATAATGTTCTGTGTGCGCAGACGTTTATTCTTAAATATTTTTTAGTGATTGAGGCAGGAATTTGAATAAATGGCGCGGCGCGTTCTTTGACTGTGTTTGTACACATTGTAGTGTGTCTTGATTGTGTTTGTACACATGTGTAGCGTGTCTTGATTGAGTTTTTACACATGTGTAGTGTGTCTTGATTGTGTTTGTACACATGTGTAGTGTGTCTTGATTGTGTTTGTACACATGAGTAGCGTGTCTTGATTGTCTTTGTACATATGTGTTGTGTGTCTTGATTGAGTTTTTACACATGTGTAGTGTGTCTTGATTGAGTTTTTACACATGTGTAGTGTGTCTTGATTGAGTTTTTACACATGTGTAGTGTGTCTTGATTGAGTTTTTACACATGTGTAGTGTGTCTTGATTGAGATTTTACACATGTGTAGTGTGTCTTGATTGAGTTTTTACACATGTGTAGTGTGTCTTGATTGAGTTTTTACACATGTGTAGTGTGTCTTGATTGTGTTTGTACACATGTGTAGCGTGTCTTGATTGAGTTTCTACACATGAGTAGTGTGTCTTGATTGTCTTTGTTACACATGTGTAGTGTGTCTTGATTGAGTTTTTACACATGTGTAGTGTGTCTTGATTGTGTTTGTACACATGTGTAGCGTGTCTTGATTGAGTTTGTACATATGTGTAGTGTGTCTTGATTGAGTTTGTACATATGCGTAGTGTGTCTTGATCTTGATTATTTGTGTACTCGCGAATTGTCTTTGGTTTGTATTTTCCTTATACATGTGTAGTGTGTACTGAGTATGTTTTATTTTGTTGTGGCTAGAGTGTGTCATGAGTGTGTCTTGAGTGTGTCTCGCGTGTGTCATGAGTGTGTCTCGCGTCTGTCCTGGGTGTGTCTCGCGTCTGTCCTGAGTGTGTCTCGCGTGTGTCCTGAGTGTGTCCTGAGTGTGTGTGTCACCCGTATCAACGTTTGATTTGGTTCAGTCGTCTTATCGTAGCCACCGTAACGTCATAATGACTTATAACGGTGAACAATATTTTGCTTCAGGGAGTAACACAGTTTAAGGGTCACGTCAAAGACGTCGACAATGGGTCGTCCAGGTTGGGGTCTTGTCCCTCGTCAATGACGTCACCTGCCTGTTATGTTTCTGCCGGAATGGTGTTTGTAAACTTTTCCCATTTGTTGACCAAAATGTATGAATCTAGTTGTGAAATTCAGCGGATAGGTTGACATCGATGTTTCAGGTAAGAGAATTAGGTGCAGATCATAGTGTGGATGGCAGCACATGTTGTCTTACCTGCATTGCTTACTCAGTCAGTTGTGTGGGGTTACCGTGACAAGAAATGAATTACCTCAAGCGTGAAGCTATGTTTAGGGACAGGATCTATGTAAATCCTTCATATTAACTTCGGATGGTTAATTGACCCACTTCCCGTCAACCTATCAAGCTGAAACTTGGCACGAAAACTCGTTGCCGATTACAACAAATTCTATGATATAATATTTTCAGTACAACAGCCACCTTAACCATAACCCCCCCCAAAATTAGTTTTTCGTATTTTTCAAGGGGCAGATGAAGGAAATATCATGACACAAATTTCACGAAATAAAGTTCCAGATAACTGCGCTAAATGAGATTCCAAATAAGTTATCACAAGTGCGTTTAGTGCTTAATATTTTCTTGTGATTATCTGAAGGAGGTGAAATAAATCTGCGGTCTAAAAGCGAGTGGATCATCAAAATATTGAACATAGTTCAGTGGCGTGAAAAGAAATATGCGGTTGCGAGCCTTTAAAGTTACTTTATTCCCACAGTTTTTCAATGGCATACAATTGTACCATAAGTTACTTTATTCCCATAGTGCCATACAATTGTACCATAAGCTACTTTATTCCCATAGTGCCATACAATTGTACCATAAGTTACTTTATTCCAATAGTGCCATACAATTGTACCATAAGTTACTTTATTCCCATAGTGCCATACAATTGTACCATAAGTTACTTTATTCCCATAGTGCCATACAATTGTACCATAAGTTACTTTATTCCCATAGTGCCATACAATTGTACCATAAGTTACTTTATTCCCATAGTGCCATACAATTGTACCATAAGTTACTTTATTATACTTGTGTAACTATTTGCACGTGCTATTTTCTTGTAACGTCTGCTGGCAGCTCAAAATCAAAGATTAGCAAGATAACTGTGCTTAAAGAAGCGTTATAGTTTTACTACATTCAGTGTAGGCTGGCCCATCCGGGACATCGGCAAAAAATACCGGTGTGCTGGTGACACTTGGGCGACCAGGGCTGACAGTTGTGCCGCCAGGGCTGACAGTTGGGTCGCCAGGGTTGACACTTTCGGCCACCAAGACTGAGAGTTGGGCCACCAGGGCTGAGAGTTGGGCCCCTCTGCCGGTTATATTTGGGCGGCATGGGCTACTTTCATTCTGTCATTGAGTCTCACATATCAAAGACGAATATGGACAGAAAGTTGCCAACAACAATGAACACGTGACCACGTCTCATGTTGACCGCATCTCACGTTGACCGCATCTCACGTTGACCGCACCTCACGTTGACCGCACCTCACGTTGACCGCACCTCACGTTGACCGCACCTCACGTTGACCGCACCTCACGTTGACCGCACCTCACGTTGACCGCATCTCACGTTGACCGCAACTCATGTTGACCACAGTCAACTTGACCAATGAGTTAAACTCCTCAAGATCTGGTAAAGTGAACAAAAGTTCAGCACAACGCGTGAGTGTAGGTGGGTGGGCATGGCCATAAATTGGATAAAAGTGGTGTGTGGAGAAGGAGATAATTAGATGAACGGTGACCTAGAAACTTAGGCGAGAGCGGATAATTCTCTGCAAGAAGATTTTTGTTCACATCAACAAAAATAGTTCATTGAAACCGTGACCTAAATGTGGCTGACATTTTGTCTATCGGCTGACATCTTGTCTATCGGCTGACATCTTGTCTATCGGCTGACATCTTGTCTATCGGCTGACATCTTGTCTATCCATATTGTCTATCGGCTGACATCTTGTCTATCGGCTGACATCTTGTCTATCGGCTGACATATTGTCTATCGGCTGACATCTTGTCTATCGGCTGACATCTTGTCTATCGGTTGACGTACCGACATTGTTGGACATTTCTTCTAGTAACTTTGGGTTCCTTGCAGCAAGAAGTGACTCAAACGTTTCACTGAAGTCTAAAACACATTAGTACGTCATCTAAGCACACAACTAGGCCATGTTGAACATATAACCAGGTTACCTCAAACACGTGTAACTAGGTCATGTTAAACACATATAACTAGGTTATCTTAAACACTACTAAATCATCTGAAACACATAGGTATGTCATCTTAAACACATAATTAGGTCATATTAAACACATAATTAGGTCAACGTAAATGCAAAAAAACGAGGTCATCATAAATACATTAGGTCATCTTCAGCGTAAAACTAGGTCGTCGTTAACACATAACAAGGTCATCTTAAACACATAACTAGGGCATCTGAAAATAACCTGAACGCTTTTCGTTTTGGTGTAATTGAAAAAAAAAACACATGTCCAGACATAATTCTTAAAATAAATTATAGATATATGTATGACATAAATCTCAGTTCAAGTTTAACTCTTCCACAAAACTTCACGATGCTAGTGTACAGCTCGGCGGTGCTAGTGTACAGCTCGGCGATGCTAGTGTACAGCTGGGCCATGCTAGTGTACAGCTCAGGTAGTGTACAGCTGGGCGGTGCTAGTTTACAGCTGGGGGGCGGTGCTAGTGTACAGCTGGGCGGTGCTAGTTTACAGCTGGGGGCGGTGCTAGTGTACAGCTGGGCGGTGCTAGTGTATAGCTGGGCGATGCTAGTGTACAGCTCAGCGATGCTAGTGTACAGCTGGGCGATGCTAGTGTACAGCTCAGAGATGCTAGTGTACAGCTGGGCGATGCTAGTGTACAGCTCAGCGATGCTAGTGTACAGCTCGGCGATGCTAGTGTACAGCTAGGCGGTGCTAGAGTACAGCTAGGCGGTGCTAGAGTACAGCTCGGCGATGCTAGTGTACAGCTCGGTGATGCTAAAGTACAGCTCGGCGATGCTAGTGTACAGCTGGGCGATGCTAGAGTACAGCTCGGTGATGCTAGTGTACAGCTGGGCGATGCTAGAGTACAGCTCGGTGATGCTAGTGTACAGCAGGGTGATGCTAGTGTACAGCTGGGATATGCTAGTGTACAGCAGGGTGGTGCTAGTGTACAGCTGGGCGATGCTAGTGTACAGCTCGACGATGCTAGTGTACAGCTGGGCGATGCTAGAGTACAGCTCGGTGATGCTAGTGTACAGCAGGGTGATGGTAGTGTACAGCTGGGATATGCTAGTGTACAGCAGGGTGGTGCTAGTGTACAGCTGGGCGATGCTAGTGTACAGCTCGACGATGCTAGTGTACAGCTGGGCGATGCTAGTGTACAGCTGAGCGATGCTAGTGTACAGCTGGGCGATGCTAGTGTACAGCTGGGATATGCTAGTGTACAGCAGGGTGGTGCTAGTGTACAGCTGGGCGATGCTAGTGTACAGCTCGACGATGCTAGTGTACAGCTGGGCGATGCTAGTGTACAGCTGAGCGATGCTAGTGTACAGCTGGGCGATGCTAGTGTACAGCTCTGTGGTGCTAGTGTACAGCTCAGCGATGCTAGTGTACAGTTCAACGATGCTAGTGTACTGCTCAGCGATGCTAGTGTACAGCTCAGCGATGCTAGTGTACAGCTCGGCGATACTAGTGTTCAGCTCAGACAGGTTATAACAACACACTGGTTCATTCCGTCCAAGATCCATATTGTGGCTTTAAGCCGCGAGTTTATTCAAGCGTGTCGACACACTTTCTGGGGCTCCCCGGGGGGTCAGAAGTGAAATATGATCATGCTCATAAGCGTATATTATGCTATGCTTAAGCGCGCATGTTCTTACACACCTCATTTTTAAAAAAAAAGTCGAAAAGAGCTTCATTTGTGGGGCCTTAAGTTTATTCTGAATGAGTTTCGACGTCTTTCTGAAATTTGTTCGTTTAAATTTACGCTGTAATCAGACAAATTCAAATTAGATTTTGAAACAGAAGAAAGGGTGTTTCTATAAAACTTTCCACTACCAAAGCCTCAGTGTTACACAGAGTGAAGTACATTTTAGTTGGACCCGCTGGTGGCATTGCATGTTGACAGAGTTTAATACTCTCTAAGCCGTGTCTTGAAAATCAGTGTGCAATATTTTCTTGCCCGTTTGCTAAGCAATTTATTAATGAAATGTTTCAACAAATTAATAAAACAGCCGCTAATAGCACAGTTTACGTATAAATCCTTTATAAAATTTAATATCGAGCAATGGCGGGGGAAAAAAAAAGGGGGGGGGGCTGAAAATTGTACAAAACTTACATACAAGTACTTTATAAGAATCAGAATTAATGTCGTCGTCCCCTGTCACAACACCAAGGCTAGCAACCGCACATTTTTTCCACGCCCCCGAACTATATTAATATTTTAATGTCCAAACCGCTTTCACACAGCAGATTTGTTTCACCATCTATTTAAAAAAAAAAAAAAAAAAAAATATTACACACCTAACTCACTTGCGATATTTAAAAAAAAAATAATAATTTAGCCGAGTTATCGGGAATTTTGCTACATGTTCCCCTTGAAAAAAGGAACAACTGATTTATTATTTTTTTTGGGGTGGTGGGGGAGTGTTGGTTTTTGGGTGGGGCAAAAAATTTGACAGAGAATGTTGTCATCGGCATCAAGTACATGTGCCGAGTTTCAGTTCCATAGGTTGACCGGAAGTGGGTCAATTTGGCGTCCAACTATTTTGACAGCCCCCCAGCCAGCCACGAGCAATAGCGAAGTCAATATACAAGATTTAAAGAGGTCAGAGTTGAGAAGTGATTGGTGACGTCACAGGGTTTCAGTTCCTGGTGCATCAATCAGATTATTTCACTGTGATCAACCAGATTATTTCATTGTGATCAATCAGATTATTTCATTGTGATCAATCAAATTATTTCATTGTGATCAATTAGATTATTTCATTGTGATCAATTAGATTATTTCATTGTGATCAATTAGATTATTTCATTGTGATCAACTAGATTATTTCACTGTGATCAATCAGATTATTTCATTGTGATCAATCAGATTATTTCACTGTGATCAATTAGATTATTTCATTGTGATCAATTAGATTATTTCATTGTGATAAATTAGATTATTTCATTGTGATCAATTAGATTATTTCATTGTGATCAATTAGATTATTTCACTGTGATCAATCAGATTATTTCATTGTGATCAATTAGATTCAGGTGTTTTCAAGTTTTCGATATCTTATGTAACCAGGTCATTGTAGCGATTTGGTAATTCAGTTGTCAGGGGGGGGGGGGGGACACGACTAGACCAAACCGTGTTGTCAGGGGGGGGGGGGGGACACGACTAGACCAAACCGTGTAGTCAGGGGAAATCACACACATTTCATTGGAGGTATAAACACACAACAAATATTATTCCACAAAATCATCACGTGATTCATTCCGCAGTTTGAAATAAACCTTTCGCTGGATATGTTTACAGCTGTGGCAGTGTTTGTTTACAGCTGTGACAGTGTTTGTTTACAGCTGTGACAGTGTTTGTTTACAGCTGTGACAGTGTTTCTTTGACATTGGATGCTGTAGCTTGGATTGAATTTGGATTTGGAGACGAACTGTCAAAGTAAAAAAGAAGTCTAAAATAATTAAATTCGTCGCTTGCAACTAAATTTCTTTATTAAATACTTCTGATCGAGACAGCTATTACGTATGATCGAGACAGCTATTTCTTCTGACCAAGACAGCTATTTCATCTGTATTGGACATGTGAAAGGTAAGGGAGATAAAAACATTTAATTGCCATTACATAATTTTATATTTGAGTCCATGATTTTTAAAAAGTTCTTTTACATTTGTTAAAATCAAACTTTACAAAATAATTGTGTCTTATGGACGGAAAAAAGAAAAGGGTTGGGGGGGGGGGGGGGCAGATGCTGGTGGTATCCGAATTGAGAATTGCGTTCATACCTACTTAAAATGAAAATATACAAAAAAGCCCGTCATTTGTGTGAGTAAAAAAAAAAAAAAGGTGGGGGGTGAGGTGGGGGGTACTTCACGATCACAAACAGACGTCGTTAAGTCAAGGAGGAGATAACTCTCGATTTGAACTTTCTTTGTTCATTTCTAGACCTATTTAAAAAAAAAAAAATTCTCTGAACTTCATTTATGACAAACATACCGCCTGGGGGTCACCGATAGATTTGTGACATGACAATCGATTAACTATTGTGGCGGGGTGGCCTCGGTGAATCCACCTGGGGGGCACACATCAAATTAGTCACCAGCAGACGATATCACTTACTGCAGATATTGGACCTCGTTTGAAAAAAACAAAACAAGTGAGTTTGTTGTAAACAAAATGTCTATTGATATTTCATGTCTGAACTTTGCAGTCAATGATCAGAGGTTCTTGAACTGTAGGACGTATGGTATCAGGGTGCTCTGGCGAGTGCATCGCTTGAGAACCTTAAGAGCATTAATTCATGCTGTTTTATTTGGCATATACAAATTGATTAACAGTGTTGAGAATGAAGTGTGTGGACCACGGTGGTCATTATAAGGCCATATAACAGTGGTGAGAGTGAAGTGTGTGGACAAGGTGGTCATTATAAGGCCATATAACAGTGGTGAGAGTGAAGTGTGTGGACAAGGTGGTCATTATAAGGCCATATAACAGTGGTGAGAGTGAAGTGTGTGGACAAGGTGGTCATTATAAGGCCATATAACAGTGGTGAGAGTGAAGTGTGTGGACAAGGCGGTCATTATAAGGCCATATAACAGTTGTGAGAGTGAAGTGTGTGGATCACGGTGGTCGTAGACTCAAGGAGTTAGAAATATACAAAAGAAAAAAGATTACGTCACGTGGCCTTGTGTCTAGGAGGACTCCTTCACCCCCCATCCCCTGCACCCCCATCCACACCCTTACACACCCCGACAAATTGACCCCAGTACAAAACATTGGAGTGATTCATTGACTGCCCACCAGCTGACAATAGCTGGGGCAATGAGGCAAGCGCCGCACTCAACCTACTAACAACTGTTTGTGGAAAGTGATCTGTGCAATTGTCTTGTTGTTTTAGGCCATCGACAGCCACTGGCTCTGCAGTAGCTGTACTCTTCCCCCTCGTCAATGACAACACTATAGTGGAAGTCAATCAATCTGTTCTACCGAGACACTGCACCCGGAGGGGAGAGGTTGATGAGGGGGGGGGGGACCATAACACTTAATGGGATGCGATTATAAAAAGACTTTTAATTTCAATCTTGCACTCTTACTAATAATTTGGTCATTTAATATGTATCACTAGATGATAGATTCTATAACTAGGTAATTTAATATGTAACACTAGTTGATAGATTCCATAACTATGTCATTTAGTATGTATTCACTAGTTGATAGATTCTATAACTAGGTCAATTAATATGTATCCACTAGTTGATAGATTCTATAATTAGGTCATTTAAAATGTAGCACTTGTTGATAGATTCTATTACTAGGCCATTTAATATATATCCACGAGTTGATATATTCCATAACTCTGTCATTTAAAATGTATCCACTGCTTGATAGATTCCATAACTCTGTCATTTAAAATGTATCCACTGCTTGATAAGTCCAATGTCCTGAATAGATGGACCCCAGGCTTATCAATAGGTTGTAATAGATGTGTTAGTAAAGCTACTATTAAAACAATATACTTTTTAAGCTGACCAGAAAGCGGATTATTCAGACAGCAATCGGATGAAGCAGGAGAATCGAAAAGGTGATACAGTCATTGCCTTTTGGTAGTGAAGAGGAAAGGGGGGCTGGGGTATGGAGGCGTCGGTGTCTGGCGTCGAGATTATTACGCTGCTAAAGCCGAAATAGCGGCTGAACACGTTGACAATTAATGCTATCCACCATCTGTAGCGAGAGCGCAAACAGATAGATGTTGTGCATGTTATTCAAATATAGTCATTAAAGTGAGCCATCTATTTCTGCCATGCGTGTGCTTATAACCTCATCATGTCATGAAACCGTTCGACCGTCAAATTTCACCCCCCTTCCACCCAGTGCCGAATTAACTTTGTGGCAACGTGGCGCGAACTACGAAATATTTTTAAAATTAAACGACCCCTAAAATCAAGCTTTTCTTATAAATCCTTTATGTGCATTTATGTTTTCATTTATGTAATTGTACGTCATTTATCATTTATAAAGAAGTGATTATGTTAATGGGTAAACTTCTGGCGACAACACGTTTCCTATTTCCTTCATTTTCTCTTTCAAAAATACATTTTATTTTTACTTCAAAACCCGAAGGCGTCGCAAATACAAAGCACAAGGCAACAGCTACACAATTAATCTCCACACCAAAACACGCAACCATTGAAAAAATCATTAACACCCTACCACACCCCCCCCCCATTTTTTAAACAAAGGAGACACAGAGTTTTGGGGGTTGGGGCTTAAAATGTGATATAATGTGACGTCATCGGCAAGGAGTCTACGGGCCAAGTTTCAGCTCGATACGATGACGGTGAGTGGGGCGATTACCCTTCAGAAGATTTGGACACAAAGCCAGAAAGTAACAGGAACAAAAGCGATACGTTAATAACAAAGGCTTTTAAAACAGAGCTGGTAATCGCTACAAAATATAGATCTGGTATAGACCTGGTATAGACCTGGTATAGAACTGCTATAGACCTGGTATAGACCTGGTATAGACCTGGTATAGACCTGGTATAGACCTGGTATAGAACTGGTATAGAACTGGTATAGACCTGATATAGACCTGGTATAGACCTGATATAGATCTGGTATAGAACTGGTATAGAACTGGTATAGACCTGGTATAGACCTGATATAGACCTGGTATAGATCTTGTATAGACCTGATATAGATCTGGTATAGAACTGGTATAGAACTGGTATAGAACTGGTATAGAACTGGTATAGAACTGGTATAGAACTGGTATAGAACTGATATAAAACTGGTATAGACCTGGTATAGAACTGGTATAGAACTGGTATAGACCTGGTATAGAACTGGTATAGAACTGATATAGACCTGGTACAGACCTGTTTTAGAACTGGTATAGAACTGGTATAGACCTGGTATAGAACTGGTATAGAACTGGTATAGACCTGGTATAGAACTGGTATAGGCCTGGTATAGAACTGGTATAGAACTGGCATAGACCTGGTATAGAATTCTAAGGATCCCAGAGTTTATCTGAACCGTTGTTAATAGTTCTGCTGTTTAAAAAAAAAATATATAAATAATTGTAAAAGTCTTCGAATTGCACGTTTAACGTAGATAATGAAATCAATGATGTCTTGTCAGACACAAATGTGGCCAGATTTTATTACTCAATGTACAAAAGAAATAAAAATTGCCCAAGGTGCCCTTGTCCAATGTACACCTCAAAGATAGTTTTTATCAATTTCAAATGTGACTTAATGACATTTCTCCCTTTTCAGCCGTCATAATCATATTCTCCAGCCTGCATAAGTACTACGAACTCTAAACTTGTGGTGCCAGAACTTCACCATTATCAGCACTTCCAAATCCATCTCTTGATCCTTTAAGTGGCGCTACCCCATGAAGCTGTAGATTTGATGGTTATTATACGACCCAATCTTAAATCCCCACGGCAATAACTTCTTTCACATTCGAAGTGTCGGAAGGATATCATGATCTGAGTCTGGACTTTTGATAAACGAAGCGCACACGTTGTCAGATAAACTCTGTGACAACTTTTCTTTCCAGGTCTGCAAGTCTGCCATAAAACTTTGGCTGCTTGTTTTTTTACCGCCAAACAATATCGACACTCCTTGTTGTATCCAAGTCTCTTTAAAGTTGCTTTTACTGTTCATGATTCTGGACGCGACAGCCGTACGAGAATAATTCGGTACTGCCTGGCGCAAGTGCGCTAGTGAGCAATGATTAATTCGTACTGCCTGGTGCATTAGCACTGGTGAGCAATGATTAATTCGCACTGCCTGGTGCATTAGCACTGGTGAGCAATGATTAATTCGCACTGCCTGGTGCATTAGCACTGGTGTGCAATGATTAATTCGCACTGCCTGGTGCATTAGCACTGGTGAGCAATGATTAATTCGCACTGCCTGGTGCATTAGCACTGGTGTGCAATGATTAATTCGCACTGCCTGGTGCATTAGCACTGGTGTGCAATGATTAATTCGCACAGCCTGGTGCATTAGCACTGGTGTCCAATGATTAATTCGTACTGCCTGGTGCATTAGCACTGGTGTGCAATGATTAATTCGCACTGCCTGGTGCATTAGCACTGGTGTGCAATGATTAATTCGTACTGCCTGGTGCATTAGCACTGGTGTGCAATGATTAATTCGCACTGCCTGGTGCATTAGCACTGGTGTGCAATGATTAATTCGCACTGCCTGGTGCATTAGCACTGGTGCGCCAGGGTTAAACCTGTTACTTTTGGCGGGAGTTTCAATACTGTTACTTTTGGTACATACTGTGTAAAGAATTTAGACACAACAAATATAGACTTGTATTACTTAATACATTTTTGGGGACAGTGGTGTAACTAGGGTTAGTTGATTCAGGAAAGCTGTTGCCCATCAAGTTGTTGCCTATCAAGCAGTTGCCCATCAAGTTGTTGCCCATCAATTTGTTTCCTATCATGTTGTTACCCATCAAGTTTTTGCCCATAAAGCTGTTTCCCATAAAGCTGTTGCCCTTCAAGGTGTTTCCCATCAACCTGTTGCCCATAAAATTGTTGCTCATCAAGCTGTTTAACATCTAGCTGTTGCCCATCAAGTTGTTTCCCATCAAGCTGTTTCCTATCAAGCTGTAGCTCATCAAGCTGTTGCCCATCAAGTTGTTGCCCATCAATCTTTCTAACAACATTTACAACCCATGTTTCATCTCAAGCCATTGGGAATCTTCACACCCTGTTATCGTTCACTCACTTCCATCACATTATTACCAATTGTGGTACTGACATGGTTCACCCACCCCATCACCCCACTGCCCATCATGGTGGTGACATTGTTCACCCACCCCATCACCCCTTGGCCCACCATGGTGGTGACATTGTTCACCCACCCCATCACCCCACTGCCCATCATGGTGGTGACATGGTTCACCCACCCCATCACCCCACTGCCCATCATGGTGGTGACATTGTTCACCCACCCCATCATCCCACTGCCCACCATGGTGGTGACATGGTTCACCCACCCCATCACCCCACTGCCCATCATGGTGGTGACATTGTTCACCCACCCCATCACCCCACTGCCCATCATGGTGGTGACATGGTTCACCCACCCCATCACCCCACTGCCCACCATGGTGGTGACATTGTTCACCCACCCCATCACCCCACTGCCCATCATGGTGGTGACATGGTTCACCCACCCCATCACCCCACTGCCCATCATGGTGGTGACATTGTTCACCCACCCCATCACCCCTTGGCCCACCATGGTGGTGACATTGTTCACCCACCCCATCACCCCTTGGCCCACCATGGTGGTGACATTGTTCACCCACCCCATCACCCCACTGCCCACCATGGTGGTGACATTGTTCACCCACCCCATCACCCCTTGGCCCACCATGGTGGTGACATTGTTCACCCACCCCATCACCCCACTGCCCACCATGGTGGTGACATTGTTCACCCACCCCATCACCCCACTGCCCACCATGGTGGTGACATGGTTCACCCACCCCATCACCCCACTGCCCATCATGGTGGTGACATTGTTCACCCACCCCATCACCCCTTGGCCTATCATGGTCCTGACATTGTCCCCCCCACTCCCATCCCCTCATTGGTCACCACAGTTCTGGCCACCATTACCCTTAAATCACGCCTCTCACTCAGTCAGACCGTGCAAGTCATCGAACGGTCCCTATAGTTGGTCGCGTTGATGAGAAAACGATTTTCTTGCTAAGGGCTATCGACGAGCTGGTGATTGATTTGTGAAATCTGATAGCGAGCCCCATTGATGGTGGCTAACTGAAAGGGCAGACGAGATTAATTGATCTATTTACGGGTGCATATTATGATATCCTTTTCGTTGTTGTATATACACAGCATGATACTTCAATCACGAGGTTGTGATCTACAGACTGATATCATGATGTTGTGTTCTACAGACTGATATCATGATGTTGTGATCTACAGACTGATTTCATATCAAACGCATACCATAACCCGTTATCGTGTTACCATGCACAGTCGAATACTTAGGTATCCTTCACAGCTTGATACCTCGCTTATCCTTTTGTTATATACAGCGTGATATCTTGTTTATAAGTTATATCTCTGATAAATTGTTTAGTAGTCATATCTTTGATACCACGAACGGTGTAAAAGTCATATTTATGTTATGCACAGACTTTCCTTGCTGAAAACATTTTATGTTAAATTGAAACTCGTATGTTCTTAACTCTCGTTACAAAAATATGGACATATTATTAACGATAACTTAGCAAAGTGACGTAATAGACACACTGCTTTATTGCACAATCCAACCTTAAAAGACACACTGTGTGTGCAACTATGTGTCAGAAACTCCGTTGCGCATGTACATGTCAGCATGAGGCAGGTGTAACAAGAGGGTCATGTGGGATAAAGTAATTCGATGCTACAAACAAACTCGATGGCTTTGAGAGTAGTAAGAAAGTCTTAAAAGAATATTTTTCTGTGTAATATAAGGAAGACTTATTCTACATTTATTGAAACCGCAATTATTCCCGTTGCCTGTTGGTTTACTCTTGGGTTGACGCACGGTGACCAGATTTTTATGGGTGTAACCTGGGACCAAATGTGACCCCCCTCCCCCCCCCCTTTCCTCAAGCCAGAAATGGCTCGTGAGCATTGACTAAAGACACGGTCTCCAGAAGGAAAGCAAAGTAAGATACAGCTGTACGCTTAAGGCGCAGACAAGCATCGGTCAATGTTATTGTGACTGGGGTCGAATATACTAATTATTACTAAATTGATACTGTCATAGTCACAGCTACGACGTAATTTACAGAAAGTATAGTCTACAGACTACGGCAAATTGTGTACAACAGTACGGTCTCTATATAGTAAATTGTGTATAGCAGTAAGACAGTAGGGCTTACACAATAAAGTGTGTACAGCCAAAGTTCCGGTACTTATAGAGTTAAACTTAAAGTTTAAAAAAAATCTTAGTCTGCCATTCTTTTCAATTTTACCGAACACAATAAATTAAGTTTGAGTGCAAACGTCTGACCTTGAACTCTATAGTGACGAGTGAATCAGCCCTTATCAGTGTGACAGCTTAGCGTGGGCGTAATGGCCAATGCCATGTATGAGGACAAAACGTGACGTATCGCTCGTAAGATCATAAGACTCTAACGACCCGGCATCCAATGCACTGCATGGTGCATGGCTGATACCACCCGACGATTCGATACCATCAGACAAATAGATACCATCTGACGATTTGATACCATCCGACGATCCGATACCATCCGACGATCCGATATTATCCGACGATCCGATACCATCCGACGATTCGATACCATCAGACAATTAGATACCATCTGACGATTTGATACCATCCGACGATCCGATACCATCCGACGATCCGATATCATCCGACACCATCCGACGATCCGATATCATCCGACGATCCGATACCATCCGACGATCCGATACCATCCGACGATCCGATACCATGAGACGATTCGTCCGCTTCCACCTTTAGCCACGCCTTCCGATTATATCCATACTGAAAAAAAAGAAAATAGCCACCAGTAGGTATCAGAGGAAGGTCTTTAAGCAGAATGTCTTTAGAGAAATGTTCACCAATTCGTCGGAAAATGCCACTGGCCGAGACCGTATCCGGAAATTTGATCGAAAGAAATTTCGTCGACGGAAAATTGATCGACGGAAATTTGGTCGAATCTTTTTTTTTTTAGTTTACGCGTTAAAATTTTACGTTAAGTATCTTTTTGAGCGCGTTATTTTGTTTTACTGTATAGTATAGTGCGTTCAAAAAGAAATTTGACGAAAATTTTAACGTGTGAACTGAAAAAAAGATTTCGACCAAATTTCTTTCGATCAAATTTCCGGTAACCGTCCGAGACATTTCCCTTCCTTTCGGGTACACCAGGACGGGCGATGCAACACTATAGGGACTGATCCGGATAAACCGGCACGTCTGGTCTCGGAAGTTGACAGGTTGTGCATGTCGAATTTGTGCCCAGTACCAGAGATTTCACTTGTGCTGTCTGTCCATGTTACAATAGAACAAACTCCCGACCAAGCCTAATCTATAAACTTTAAGAGTGAAGAGCGTACAATTTCAGGTTAAATTAAATAATAAAATAAAAATTATTTGAATGTACTTCAGATTAAGACAGCTCTCATCCATTTTTTTAAAGACCTACAAGAAATCGTAGAACCCTTTTAACGGTTCCCATTTAGAAAAACGTGTGGACCCCTGCGCTACAGCACCGCCAATCTCTTTAAAGCCAACCGGATTTGCACAAATCGAAGAGCCCCGATCTCACTTTGTTGTTGCCCTATACCAGGATCCCTGGCTTGATGCACTGACCTGGTATTTGTCTGTCAAGTCTGATCTAAAGATTGAATCACCACCCCACCCCTACCCCAGCCCACCCCTAAAGCCCATCTCAGGGCTTAAACAGTTATGGGCTTTAATATGTGACATATGAGTCTTGATGTTTATAAACTTCACCTTAACATACGAAATTAACATTTGACCATATTTACATGTTCGTCATTCATGACATCACACTGCCACCATATGTTCGTCATTCATGACATCACACTGCCACCATATGTTCGTCATTCATGACATCACACTGCCACCATATGTTCGTCATTCATGACATCACACTGCCACCATATGTTCGTCATTCATGACATCACACTGCCACCATATGTTCGTCAATCATGACATCACACTGCCACCATATGTTCGTCATTCATGACATCACACTGCCACCATATGTTCGTCATTCATGACATCACACTGCCACCATATGTTCGTCATTCATGACATCACACTGCCACCATATGTTCGTCATTCATGACATCACACTGCCACCATATGTTCGTCATTCATGACATCACACTGCCACCATATGTTCGTCATTCATGACATCACACTGCCACCATATGTTCGTCATTCATGACATCACACTGCCACCATATGTTCGTCATTCATGACATCACACTGCCACCATATGTTCGTCATTCATGACATCACACTGCCACATATGTTCGTCCTACATGACATCACACTGCCACATATGTTCGTCCTACATGACATCCCACTGCCACATATGTTCGTCCTACATGACATCACACTGCCACATATGTTCGTCCTACATGACATCACACTGCCACATATGTCCGTCCTACATGACATCACACTGCCACATATGTTCGTCCTACATGACATCACACTGCCACATATGTTCGTCCTACATGACATCACACTGCCACATATGTTCGTCCTACATGACATCACACTGCCACATATGTTCTTCTTACATGACATCACACTGCCACCATATTTCCGTCCTACATGACATCACACTGCCACCATATGTTCGAAGAGTTTAAAGTCCGCGCACTCGCCACAACGCCATTGACGCTATGTCCCTGGTACCGAGGCCATTGTACCGGTAAGTGAGCCCCTTGCTACAGCACGGCGACTCCAAGGTTCCGTGACGTCACAACCCCCTTAACCAGCGAGTGAAAACGCGGACCTAAACAATAGACACGGTCAAATGTTTTGAATTTAAAACACGACATTTTGACAACGACAATCGTCTTCGACTTTTGTGACGTGACTCAAATTATTTATGAAACACGTAATGTGTGAGCTCACGTAGACATTTTACTTACAGCCTCTGTGTTCACACAAGGAATGACATACACGTCCACTAAGAGGACATACAACTAGTCCACAAACATGACATTCAACAAATCCATTACAATGACATTCAACAAATCCACTCCAATGAAATTTAGCAAATCCACTAAATGACTTTCAGCTAATCCACTAAAATGACATCGAATAAATCCACTAAGAGGACATTCAGCAAATCCACTAAAATGACATTCAATAAATCCACTAAGATGACATTCAACTAATCCACTAAAATGACATTCAACAAGGCCACTAAAATGACATTCAGCAAGTCCACTAATAAAAGCTAGTTCTGTTCTTTTTACAATGTTCTGCATTTCTTGACCATAATTTCTCTCCCCTCCAACCCACACACACACACACACACAATCCAAAAGTTTATACAAGATCTCGTTGTTCTTCCCCAGTGCCATGAATTGTCATCACGTGATTTTTGGGGATGAAGTGAACCAGAAATTATCGACTTCACCTCATACGCATTTAACTGTACCGTATCGAACCACGAGACAAAAGGCTTCAATAGAACCGATTTAGTTCTTCAGCCCTAGCAGCGCTCCATCTTTTCAAATGAAACAAGGTCAATAGAAGCTTTACAACAAAATAGTCCCTTCATTTGTGGAGTCTCTCATTCAATGAAGAGACACTTGACTTTGTTCCGTAAAAGAGCTCTCATCGGGTTGAGATATTTTTTTTTTTAAATTGAAGGGCTGAGTAGAAAAAGTACTTAAGTTACAATTTTCCAAAAATGAGTTAAGACAGGCATTATATTTGAGTACTTCCCCTGAATCATTCCTGTTAATATTCATGAAAAATGTCCATAAGTGTTTGATTCAGAGTTACCTTGAGCAGAATTTAATATATCTAAATAAGAATTTAAAAATGTTAAACTAATTTTTCTCAAAACTTCAAAAATACACTTAAGTACTTTTTCTACTCGGCCCTTCAATTTGGCTATTGATTGTCCCTACCACCCCACCCCACCCCATCACACCCCACCACAACCCATCCCCCCACCCCATCCCCCCACTCACCTCCTCAAATAGCATGTTTATTTTTTTGGTTTTGTTACAGATCAGAAATGACTTGTCCTGGAATTAGTTCATTCTACTTCCGGCCGTAGACGTCACGACAATACTTGTCTGAGGTAGGGGGGGGGGGGACTTGCCCTTTAAAAATGTCGGATTAGTTAAAGGGGGGCGGGGGGCGTACTGGTACCATCGAATAAGCCGAAAAGACAGACAAACAATTATTTCCTAAAGAATGTTGACGTCAATGTCGTGTTGTAATTGCTTTTGCTTTTCTGATTTGTAAATAGTAAAAAAAAAAAAACTTTTTGTCGTGGAAATAAATGGATTTGTTCAGGCCACACGAATTGAATTTTCAAAATACTTCGGGAAATAATATAGTACTTAAAAGTCTATATTCCTCATCTTGAATATTCCTTTTCTCGTAGGAAATGTCAGACAAGAAAGTCGATGAGAAACATGAGAGTGTGAGCTTTTATTTTGTATCGATATTTTAAAAAATTGAAAGTATTCTGTACAACAAAACTAGGTTAGAAAGATTCAATGTCTGGCATTGAATTCAAGAGTTCTGTAGGGCGGAGCTGGACCTCGGAGCTCAAGAGAGGGTATTTTTGACTGGAGCTCGGAGCTCTAGAGAGGGTCTTATTGACCGGAGGTGCAGCTCGGAGCTCTAGGGAGTGTCGTTATGACCGGAGCTCTGAGCTCTAGAGAGTTTCTTTTTGAACGGAGCCCGGAGCTCTAGAGAGGGTCTTTTTGACCGGAGCTGCAGCTCGGAGCTCTAGAGAGGGTCTTTATGACCGGAGCTCTGAGCTCTAGAGAGGGTTTTTTTATTGGAGCTCTATGCTCTAGAGAGTTTATTTTTGAACGGGGCCCGGAGCTCTAGAGAGGGTCATTTTGGCCGGAGGTCTGAGCTCTAGAGAGGGTCTTTTTAACCGGATCTGGAGCTTAGCACTCTAGAGAGGATCTTTTTGACAGGAGCTCGGAGCTCTAGAGAGGGTCTTTTTGGCCAGAGCTCTAGAGAGTGTCTTTTTTATTGGAGCTCGGAGCTCTAGAGAGGGTCTATTTGACCGGAGCCCGGAGCTCTAGAGAGGGTCTTTTTGACCGGAGATGGAGCTTAGAACTCTAGAGAGGGTATTTTTCACCGCAGCTGGAGTGAAACCGTGTATAATTTACTGCTCACAGCTTCATAATTTTAATTAGGTCAATTATTTAAAAAAGTTTAACAGAAAACAAATATTCCTTCTTGACATAAAGCAACTTTACTGCGCAGAAAAATACCATTTTTAGTAAATGTCAGTTCTACCACAGAGTGCAACCAACAACCAGGTGATTTTCCTTAGAGTGCAACTAACAGCCAGGTAGCAGGCCACACGAATTGAATTTTCAAAATACTTCGGGAAATAATATAATACTTAAAAGTCCATGTTCCTCTGTTTAAATTAAACCATCTTCTGTGCTTCTGTTTATATTTTATCTAAAGCCCATATATTTCTTTAAAGCCCGTATACTTCATCTAAAGCCCATTTGATTTATTTAAAGCCCATATAATTCCAGTTATAATTTGATTTAAAAATGCCCTAATGCTCTTCTGCTACGCCAATGCATTACTTCGGTCAAAAGGCAGGACATTTATCATCTGATCAAATCACTGCGGATTTGTTGGAGTTTCTAAGAATCAATACTCTATTCCCCATTGGGTTATCGACACAAATTGTGTAACATGCCAGATAAGACGCGCATCTATTGAAGAACAAATAGGAAATCGACATTTCTTGGCATTTTAGGTACAGGATTACAATGATGATGAATAGTTCAGGTAATTCTTATGATAAAATCATTGAATGATTATCATAATTATGAGGCTACCATTTTGGTTTAACCCTCCTCTCCCCCTCCCCCTCAAATTATTCCACATCTGTAACTTTGTCTTTGAGTTTTGACTTTGTCTTTGAGTTTGACTTTGCCTTTGAGTTTGAGTTTGACTTTGCCTTTGAGTTTGAGTTTGACTTTGCCTTTGAGTTTGACTTTGAATTTGACTTTGCCTTTGAGTTTGAGTTTGACTTTGAGTTTGACTTTGAGTTTAAATTTGATTTTGACTTTGAGTTTGACTTTGATTTTGACTTTGAGTTTGAGTTTGAATTTGAGTTTAAATTGGAGTTTGACTTTGAGTTTGACTTTGCCTTTGAGTTTGACTTTGAGTTTGACTTTGACTTTGAGTTTGACTTTGAGTTTGACTTTGCATTTGACTTTGCCTTTGAGTTTGAGTTGAGTTTGACTTTGCCTTTGAGTTTGACTTTGAGTTTGACTTTGCCTTTGAGTTTGACTTTGAGTTTGACTTTGCCTTTGAGTTTGAGTTTGACTTTGAGTTTGAGTTTGACTTTGATTTTGTCTTTGAGTTTGACTTTGATTTTGACTTTGAGTTTGACTTTGAGTTTGACTTTGAGTTTGACTTTGCCTTTGAGTTTGACTTTGAGTTTGACTTTGACTTTGCCTTTTAGTTTGACTTTGCCTTTGAGTTTGACTTGAGTTTGACTTTGTTTGACTTTGATTTTGACTTTGAGTTTGACTTTGAGTTTGACTTTGAGTTTGACTTTGAGTTTGACTTTGCCTTTGAGTTTGACTTTGAGTTTGTTTTGATTTTGACTTTGAGTTTGAGTTTGACTTTGATTTTGACTATGTTAATATATTGTCCACTATGTTAATACCATGCCCACTATGTTAAAAAATGCCCACTTTGTTAATATCACGTCCACTATGTTATTACAATGTCCACTATGTTAATACCATGCCCACTATGTTAATACCATGCCCACTATATTAATACCATGCCCACTATATTAATACCATGCCCACTATGTTAAAAATATGCCCACTCGTCTGCTGGTGCATGTGTTCCAACATTAATATGAAACTCTAGTTACAAACATGAGGAAATGACGTCACAAGGCAAATTTCTTTTCATTGGATATGAATTCTGCTCACTACTTCGATAAAAAAAAAATTTGAGCAAAATTTTAAACATACAAAAATAAATCTATAACAGCCTGGACCATCTGAATCAGCGGTTCTCAACAGGGTGGTCGAACGACCCTTACACAGGGGTTGCCCAAGACCATCGGAAAACACATATTGATGAAGTAGCAACGAACAATTTTATGGTTGGGGTCACCACAACATGAACAACTGTATTAAAGGGTCGCGGCATTTGTGAAGGTTTAGAACCACTGCTCTAAATAGACTGCTTGATCTTGTAGAACTCATCCCAGTACGCAAATAAGGAATAACATTAATATTATTAGCAAAATCGGGTATAAGCCAGTGGTAAACGATGATGAGAGAGAACCACTTTACTTATAGCTCTACAGCCAATAAATCAAGGGGGGGGGGTGAAAGGGGATTATCGATTAATGGCGTAAATGCAAATAAGGCCGATTACAGATTATCAGTCGATTAATCGGTGCAACGTTATATAAGATCCCAAATGTGTGTGTGTGTGTGTGTGTGTGCCTATTTTTATCTCCTACATCACCTCCTTACGAAACAACTTATATTATCTTTTCATTATCTGTGGCCATGTGTCGCTATTTAAGAGGAAATGACTTTAGTTTGTGGATAATGTAATACGTCATTAGGATTAATCTTAATCACTTCTTTCTTACGTTGGGATTCCTTTATACGATTATAAGCGTAAAAAACACAATTCCATAGCTGGTTGAGGATCCCTGCATTGAAGCTTTTTCACAAACACACAAGGGCTTCTAATGAGATTTTAAAAAAAAAATCCAAACAAAATCTAATTAGAATTGTTGAAGAAGATAATGCAACATTAAATAAACCCCAAGAACAAAGTTTACCGCATAAATCCTTTATGTGCATTTTTGTTTTCATTTATGTCATCGTACGTCATTTATCATTTCTTAAGAATCGGTTATGTCAATTGGTAAACTTCTGGCGATCACACGTTTTCACATTTCCTTCATTTTCCCTTTCAAAAATACATTTTATTTTTACTTCAAACTCCAAACACGTCACAAAAGCAAAACACATAGCAACAGCTACACAGTTAATTTCCACACCAAAACATGCACCTATTGAATCGAGTATTAAAATTCCCCCCCCCCCCCCCAATAGAAAAACAGAAAAAACTGATATAATATGTTGTCATCGGCAACTTTTCCCGAGTTTCAGCACGATAGGATAACGGAAAGTGAGTAAAATAGCCTTCCGAAGATTTTGCCACCAGAGGCACAGGACCAAAAGCGGCGTTTATCAAAGGATTTAAAGATAAGGAACCTTAAAAAAATAGCACATTTTTTCCCGATATATCATGAAGTTTTTAGACACTTAACAAGAGTACAACAATGTTCCCAAAGACTTCAGCAATGTTCCCCATGACACCAGCAATGTTCCCTCCGACCTAAGCACGGTTCCCCAAGACTTCAGCAATGTTCCCATGGACTTCAGCAATGTTCCCCAAGACTTCAGCAATGTTCTCAACGACTTCAGCAATGTTCCCCAAGACTTCAATAATGTTCTCTACGACTTCAGCAATGTTCCCCAAGACTTCAGCAATGTTTCCCAAGACTTTAGCAATGTTTCCAAAGACTTCAGCAATGTTCCCAAAGACTTCAGCAATGTTCCCCAAGATTTCAGCAATGTTCTCCAAGACTTCAGCAATGTTCCCAAAGACTTCAGCAATGTTCCCCAAGACTTCAACAATGTTCCCTACGACTTCAGCAATGTTCCCTACGACTTCAGCAATGTTCCCCATGACACCAACAATGTTCCCCATGACACCAGCAATGTTCCACCGAATATGAAACGTGTAACCACAACCCTATCTATGAATGAATTGACCTAGAGCTACATCATTGCATTAAGCATTGAAGCTGTGGGCCAGCCATCATTTCTTTCTTTCTTCGCAGCCCCTATTAATAGATTTGTACTAGAGGTTACAAGAAACCTTCGCAACGTTGATAGAGTTTATGCAACTCTGCCGTCAGCACTCAGCACCAGAACCGAATTTAGACTTGCTGAGGCCCTAAGCTATGGTCCAGAGGCCCCCAACCATATGAAATTAGGTGATCAAAGAAAAATTAAACCTCTACAGCTGGTAGATTGTGAGGCCCTAACCTGTAGCTTATTTAGCGTATAGGTCAATTCAGTACTGGTCAGCACCGCATCTTAACACGCAGGGTAGGCTTTTGTATCACAAATAATACTTCTCTAGGTATGGCTGTATGGCTGTAGCGCTGTGTTCAATAGGCGCGCAAATCAACGCCTATCATCTCAGTTAGAGGCAATCACCTCATATCCGAACTTCTAGTTATAAGCAATCGCCTCACATCCCAACATCCCAGCTAGAGGCAGCCTCCTCATATCCCAACATCTCAGCTAGAGGCAGCCTCCTCATATCCAAACATCTCTGATAGAGGAAATCATCTCATATCCAAACATCTCAGCTAGAGGCATTCCTCTTCATATTGCAACATATCAGCTAGAGGCAGCCTCTTCATATGCCAACATCGAGTTAGAGGAACTTGCCTCATATCCCAACATCTCAGCTAGAGGCAGCTCCTCATATCCCAACATCTCAGCTAGAGGCAGCCTCCTCATATCCCAACATCTCAGCTAGACAGCCTCCTCATATCCCAACATCTCAGCTAGACAGCCTCCTCATATCCCAATATCTCAGCTAGAGACATCCTCCTCATATTCAAACATCTCAGCTAGAGACATCCTCCTCATATTCCAACATCTCAACTAGAGACAGCCTCCTCATATCCCAACATCTCAGCTAGAGACAGCCTCCTCATATTCCAACATCTCAGCTAGAGACAGTCTCCTCATATCCCAACATCTCAGCTAGAGACAGCCTCCTCATATCCCAATAAATCAGCTAACGGCAGCAGCATCATATCCTAACATCTCAGATAGTGGCAATCACCTCATATCCTAACATCTCAGATAGAGGCGATCACCACATATCCTAACATCTCAGATAGTGGCAATCACCTCATATCCTAACATCTCAGATAGTGGCAATCACCTCATATCCTAACATCTCAAATAGAGGCGATCACCACATATCCTAACATCTCAGAAAGTGGCAATCACCTCATATCCTAACATCTCAGATAGTGGCAATCACCTCAAATCCTAACATCTCAGATAGAGGCGATCACCACATATCCTAACATCTCAGATAGTGGCAATCACCTCATATCCTAACATCTCAGATAGTGGCAATCACCTCATATCCTAACATCTCAAATAGAGGCGATCACCACATATCCTAACATTTCAGAAAGTGGCAATCACCTCATATCCTAACATCTCAGATAGTGGCAATCACCTCATATCCTAACATCTCAGATAATGGCAATCACCTCAAATCCTAACATCTCAGATAGAGGCGATCACCACATATCCTAACATCTCAGATAGTGGCAATCACCTCATATCCTAACATCTCAGATAGTGGCAATCACCACATATCCTAACATCTCAGATAGTGGCAATGACCTCATATCCTAACATCTCAGATAGTGGCAATCACCTCATATCCTAACATCTCAGATAGTGGCAATCACCACTTATCCTAACATCTCAGATAGTGGCAATCACCACATATCCTAACATCTCAGATAGTGGCAATCACCTCATATCCTAACATCTCAGATAGTGGCAATCACCTCATATCCTAACATCTAAGATAGAGGCAATCACCTCATATGCTAACATCTCAGATAGTGGCAATCACCTCATATCCTAACATCTCAGATAGAGGCAGTCACCTCATATCCTAACATCTCAGATAGAGGCAATCACCTCATATCCTAACATCTCAGATAGTGGCAATCACCTCTAATCTACTTTATTTTGAGGATAGTTTTTGTCCGAGTCGTCTTGACCCAGTTTAAGCAACCCCTCCCCCTCCTCTACAAAGAAAATCCCTTGCTAAGGAACACATACATTTTAAACTAAACCATATGTGATTTGAAAGCGTGACGTCACAATTTGTCCAAGTGTAACGGAAATTCCCAAGACATGTAGGTCACGCTGCTCTAACAACAAAAACTAAACAAAACACAACAATTAAATAACGTCATCTGCCCAAGATGGCGATTATACCCGCGGGAAACATCAGCACATTAGGATTCACCATTTTGTCTGATTAATAGAGCAAAATAATTGTTCATCTTGGGTGGGCCGTGGAAATAGACTGAACAATTTATACAGTTTATTTCATTAACCTGGCTTTTTTTATGGGTGTGGTGATGTCAGGTTTTTATAAAGTTGAGGTTTGCAATATTCTAGGTGGGTGAGGAGGGAAGGGTTGGTTCTATAGATTGGGAGTGCAGGTCAGTGATACAAGGCTATTTGCAAGATTGAGTCGATCGAAGGAAGTGAGGCGCCAAAACGTGAGAACCCATGGAATAAAGACTCAAAACGGGAGAACCCATGAAATGAATTGTCATAGCGGGAGGAATTATGACACGAAGAGTCACAAGTTGAGAACCCATGGAAATGAACAGTCATAGCGTGAGGAATTATGAAACGAAGAGTCACAAGCTGAGAACCCATGAAATGAATAGTCATAGAGTGAGGAATTATGAAACGAAGATCCCCAGGTTGAGAACCCATGAAAAGAATAGTCATAGCGTGAGGAATTATGAAACGAAAAGTCGCAAGTTGAGAACCCACGAAATAAAGGCGCCTGTTATTCTATAACACAATAAGCTACCGTAGCTTATCACGTGATGGCCTAAAAAATAAGGCCATTCTACACATTTTCGGCTACGGGATGAAAACATAAAATTATATTCTTGGGGCTGTTACCAAGAAACTAGGTTGAATATTCTTTGAAATTGAAAGCCAAGAACAAAAAAAACGAACACAGTCTCAGTTTCACTTTAAACGCCTCCAGCCTCAGACATTTTGTGTTTCACCCGTCTTCTATTTGTACACATACCCCCCCCCCAAAACACACACACATACCCACACACACATACCCACACACACATACCCACACACACATACCCACACACATACCCACACACACATACACACACACACATACCCACACACACATACACACACACACATACCCACACACACATACCCACACACACATACCCACACACACATACCCACACACACATACCCACACACACATACCCACACACACATACCCACACACACATACCCACACACACATACCCACACACACATACCCACACACACATACACACACACACATACCCACACACACATACCCACACACACATACCCACACACACATACCCACACACACATACCCACACACACATACCCACACACACATACCCACACACACATACACACACATACCCACACACACATACCCACACACACATACATACACATACCCACACACACATACACACACACACATACACACCCACACACACATACACACACACACATACCCACACACACATACACACATATATACACACTCTCTTTTCGGTTCTTTTTGTAACCTCAAAAAAAACAAGACCCGGACATATCTACAAACAGACAAACATATAAATAGACAAACACAAGTGGACTGCTCCAAGGAACTCTCCATTAAATGATTTATCTCAATCCCCCCCCCCCACAGTACCCTCTCCCCCCTCCATCCCCGGGGGGGCACGGGCCGCACTCATTGACGTGGTACTAAAGACAAGCCAAGGGCCATAACCTATACTTAGTGGCGAGACAATTAATGGCCCTGATTTATATTTAATTGACGTATGCCGTTGACGTCGAAGTTGGCGTGTCTGGGAAGAAGTAAGGTGTTAGAAAGACGACCGGGGGACATTGGGTCTCCGGGGGACATTGGGTCTCCGGGGGACATTGGGTCTCCGGGGGACATTGGGTCTCCGGGGGACATTGGGTCTCCAGGGGACATTGGGTCTCCGGGGGACATTGGGTCTCCTTGCCCACGTCTCACCAAGAAAACATGTATGGTGAAAATAACAAGCTAGTGAACTCTCTCCTTTTTTTGTTTCTTCTTCTTTTTAAATTAAAACAAAAAGATAATTAAAGAACAGACAAGGACAAAGTTTGTTTTGTTGGCAATTAAACACGGTACATTTTGTTTTTTTAATTATTGTAATTAAATTGATATTTGAAGAAAAAAAAAAATCATTTTTAGGGTAATCCCGAAACATGGCGACGCGAAAGAATATTCAAGAATAGGATTCTCTGTGATATCTTTGAACGCGTATGTTGGTTTTGTCAATGGAAGCAGCTGGAATAGTTCTAAAATAGAAATGTCGACCATATCAATCAGACAGACAACGCTCATGAAACACAGTAAAGGTGGGAATTTCAGACAGACGACGAACAGAACAAGTCCTTCCAGTAGACAGAAAACATCAGTTTTATATATGTGTAAGTGTGTGTGTGTGTGTGTGGTTTAACTTGTGTTAATATTTGTGTCTCATCTACACGTTATCAAATTAGTTGAATTCAAAGATAGTAAAAAAAAATAATTTCGGACGATTTTTTTATAATTTACATCGCGTCCCGTGAATATTTGATCACGCCCACACCATCGAAACCATCTTGACTCCACGCGTGTCACGTGACGGCCCTGTTGCTACCCACACCACATGTCTTGAGTCTCAGCAGCTATCTCCATTTATATGACCGGCACAATTTGATGATATTCCTTATCTTAAAGAGACAAATACATGCTCGTTTACAGTTGCCCGGCAACCACAGCTGTAACTAGGGGCGACAGACGTACGTCACTTCCGGAGAGATTATCTGGCAATAGCTTTGGTAACCGGAGATTAGGAAAAGAAGGAAATTTGTTTGTTTAAAATCAGTGAAGCGTATCATGTTGTTTAGTCAGGGCTTGGTTAAACTGAAGTCAACAGTTTCATGGTGGCTAGCTATGGCCGGGTTAAACATCAATCAACAGTTGTGGTCAACATGTTGTTATCATCATTGTAAAATGTCGGTGATTGGTGTTGTATTGAAGCGTGTCTTGGTGTCTTGGTGACTTGGTGTCTTGTTGTCTTGGTGTTAAGGTGAACAAAGATGAACCAGAAACTAGTTTGAATTTGAATTCAAGGATTTAAAAAAAATTGTTTTATTCTTAGTGAAACTTGAGAACATTTATTTTTTGACCAGTTTTAGGTATAACTGGTCGGTATTAAACATAACCATAATTATAATCAATGGCGTAATTCAGGTCATAGGCGCCCCGGGTGAGCCAAACGTTTTACCGTCCGCAAAAATTATTTTTTGCCGTCGGCCGAAAATGTTGCGCCACCCCCACCCCCATAACGAAAAAAAAGTACAACCAGGGGCGGATAGCATCCTCTACCCCAAACCTTCTTATGCCAACGGTGACATTAAAAGACAGAGGGGCAAAGAGAGCATAAAGAGAGAGAGAGAGAGACAACGAGAGAGATAGGGAGATAGAAGAGGAAGACCGATTGACAGACAAAACGACAGATAGCCAGTGGGAAAGAGAAATAAAAAGTATATAGTTAGAAATATAGAAGGAATGTATCCCCATTCTCCCCCGGCCGGGCCCTAACCCTTTTCACCTAGCACCACTTTTTCTTTAATCTCTATTTTTTCGAACACTTAACCACTGACAAGTTTCATATAACCACTGACCAATTTCATATAACCACTGATCAGTTTCATATGACCACTGGTCAGTTTCATATAACTACTGGCCAGTTTCATATGACCACAGACCAGTTTCATATAACCACTGGTCAATTTATATAACCACGGGCCAGTTTCATATAACCACAGACCAGATTCATATAACCACTGACCAGTTTCATATGACCACTGACCAGTTTCATATAGCTACTGACCAGTTTCATATAACCACTGACCAGTTTCATATAACCACTGACCAGTTTCATATAACCACTGACCAGTTTCATATAACCACTGACCAGTTTCATATAACCACTGACCAGTTTCATATAACCACTGACCAGTTTCATATAACCACTGACCAGTTTCATATAACCACTGACCAGTTTCATATAACCACTGACCAGTTTCATATAACCACTGGTCAGTTTCATATAACCACTGGTCAGTTTCATATAACCACTGGTCAGTTTCATATAACCACTGGTCATTTCATATAGCCACTGACTGGTATTCAATGCTGGAGCCAATCATTGACCACTTTTAAAGGAATGGTGTTGTTCCATATCATTCGGTCAATAAATCGGTCAGTTGGTCCAGTCAGTCATTAGAAACACATTTAAAATTACTCGGATAGCATTTACACGACTTTGAGAAACCCTGCAAAAACTGATCGAGTAATAAAGATAATCTTCTCTCTCCCTCCCCCCGCGTGATATCGCAGTGAGACATATTGTCTAAAAGATGTCCTCACCCTCCGTCCCCGTGGTATAAGAATCAGACATAGTATTTTAAGGTCTCGTCCAAACTGTCTCATCCAAACTGTCTCATCCAAACTGTCTCATTTAAACTGTCTTATCAAAGAGTCTATGAGCAGTATTTATGATTGTCCTACAGCTGACAGCATCCGTTGCATAGCAACCGCATTTTTATTCCTGATTTGAGAAAAAAAAAGTGTGTGTGTGGGGTGGGGTCTCGAGAACTTTAAGGAAGCCATAAATAATTGAAGTAAAGGCCCCAAAGGTCAGGAGAAGAGTTAGAGCCTGTACCATAAATTGAAGTGATATGAGGTACAACTTCAGATGCTGGCCAATGGCTAGATGATAAATGGCCATCATGTGAGATAATCATGCCATCATGGGAGATAACCATGCCATCATGGGAGCTAATCATGCCATCATGGGAGATAATCATGCCATCAGGGGAGCTAATCATGCCATCATGGGAGATAATCATGCCATCATGGGAGATAATCATGCCATCATGGGAGATAATCATGCCAGCATGGGAGATAATCATGTCATCATGGGAGATCATTATGCCATCATGGGAGATAATCATGCCATCATGGGAGATAATCATGCCATCATGGGAGATAATCATGGCTGCCACTGAGGAGAAATGTTTAATATTTCTTTTGTTCATATTTTATAAATGATTAGGCTTTCAAGTTTTATATATTAAAAAAATAATAATAATTAATTAATGTTTAGTTTGTTCGAAACATTGCCGAACAAAAAACCACATCCGAATTGTATTAATGTCACTGGCGTCGTAGTGGTTAAATCGTAGAAGATTTATGTAAGAAGGAAGTGACTATCATATTTGTAAAAGTGTTAAGTGTTGTATTGGCAAGAGCTTGTTGTAGGGCAGCGGTTCTCAACATGTGGGTCACAACCCCTCTGGGGGTCGAATGACCTTTTCATAGGGGTCGCTTTAGACCATCTATTTATGAAGTAGCATCGAACATAATTTTATGGTTGGGGTAGGGGTCACCACAACAAGAGGAACTGTATTAAAGGATCGCGGCCTTAGGAAGGTCGAGAACCACTGTTGTAAGGGAAGATAACACCAAGTGTGGCTCAAGTATTGAATCGTGATGTTGGCGTGAGGAAATGATTTCGCTGTGTGTCTGGTTTTTGGAAATCTTTGTATATGAGACGCAATGGAACGGACGTTTTATTTGAGGTAATACGATGAAAGAAATAGGTGAAGATTTTTCGAAGAGTTTAGTTTGAGGGACATTAGAGACGTAAAATAAATCCACCCCAGCCCAAGAAAGTCCAGCCCGGTTGCTGTGTTAAAGCAGCACCCCGGCTGGCCAGGCGTCCCTTCTCTGATGCCGCCTCACTCGCATAGTCAATCGAGTGGAAGGGTGGGTGGGGCTGTCTCAGGGGCGGAGGGCCCCCGGCATGCAGCTTCGCGGCCTGACTGGACTAGAGACCACTGGGGGAGTGGTTGAATGCCGGTTGGGGGCGGAGATGGTGTGCTGGGGAAGACCTTATGAGCTTCGGCTCGATGGTTTTTCTGATTTTCTTAAGTAGTAGTTTGAGGATATATGATGACAAAAAAAATGAAATTATTTTCATGCACAAACTTCCAAAAAAGACATTGTTGACTCCAAGAAGTGATTTTTGTTAATTTTCTTAATCAGCATGGGATGCACGTCAGTAAATGTTGACAGTTTTTGGAACAAACAAATTTCGACATATTTCGGTCCTTATTTTGAGAAAAAGAATTCGACCCGATCGAGTTGATCTTGGGTAGCTGTGATGTTGGGGGGTGGGTGGGGGGTGGTGGAGATGTATTCCCCAATATTTCTTTTTTTTTAGTTTTACAATCGCATTTTGCTTTAAATATTTCTTGAAAATGTTGTTTTTTTTTTAAAAATGATTTGCTTATTGATGTGAAATTACTTGCTTTCTTATAAGCCAATTGAAATTTAAGAAAATTTAAAAATTAGGTTATAATTTTCATGACTTTAGATCAGTGATTCCCAAAGTGGTCTTTATCGACCCCCAGGGGTCGACGACAACTTGCAAGGGGTCCACGTCAGCGAGAAAAAAAATTTGGGGGTCCATGAAATGAAAATGGGGGTCAATGATAGTGGATCTCATGTAAGCAGGTCGTGACTTCTATTTTGGCATTCCATGAATGGAATCAGATAGTACCTATTTACTTGCAAAATATTTTTAATATTACCTTATAATATAAAGACATACATCTTCCTACATAAATAATAAAAGTACCTATGCAGTAAAAGTTTTTAAAAACATAAAACTGTTTAAGAATTATTATAAACTAGCAGGTAATATCGAGTAAGCAGAGGATCTATACAAACCCGAAAACATGGCAAGGGGTCTACGAGACAAAAAATGTTTGGGGACCTCTGCTTTAGATGAAGCTTCCAGTTCCAACTGAGAATTCGTCACTTCCGTTTGAAGGTTCAGACTAAATCAAATTTATAGTTTTGTTTCTATAACTGTCACTGTCAATGACAGACTTGGGAACAACTGAGGGGCCTTTTTCAAACTGGCATGTATTGGATCAACCGGAGGGGAGATCGATTTAAAAAAGATTGTCTTCGCCCACTCCAGTCGCCTCTCCCCCTCTCCCCCAAGACCTGTCTGATACACAAAACCTAGACGAATCTATTCAACACACACACACACAACGAAAACCGTAGAGACCCATATACATTTTATAATCGAACATATCATTATAAAATCTTAAATTAAATGATATAGGAGCAGCTAGTCTGGCTCACGATGTTTTAGCGTTAGAGGTTACGGCGCTCCATTCTGTACAATGATGGCACAGTTTGAGTTAGAGGTCAATTAGCTCCATTCAGTACAATGATGGCACAGTTTGAGCTAGAGGTTACGGCGCTCCATTCAGTGCAATGATTGCACAGTTTGAGTTAGAGGTCAATTAGCTCCATTCAGTACAATGATGGCACAGTTTGAGTTAGAGATTAATTATCTCCATTCAGTGCAATTATGGCACAGTTTGAGTTAGAGTTTAATTAGATCCGTTCAGTACAATGATGGCAAAGTGGTGATCTTATTCTCGGGTTACGTGACGTAATACAGATGATGATGAAAATGGCCAGGTATGTTTACGTTAACTTGACCCGAATAGAGAAATAGTAAATGCGGCGCCATCTTGGTTAAAGTGAAAGCTTCACTACTTCCGGTTCCTTATGTATTTTTATGTCATAGGATAATTTCCTTAAAAAAAAAAGAACTTGTTGTTTGCGTTCACAGGTGAGGGCGACAATTTTGAATTTTCCGGATGGGTCTTGGATCAGCACGTCGAGCGTTGAACTGTGGGTGGGGGAATGGGCCTAGAGGGGGATCTTAGACCCCCTTGGTGTGACGTAGACCTCCTGGGTCTTTTACGTGTATTTGACAATCACTTACAGTTAGTATCACTAATACCTGGGATTTTGTGCAAGTTGGCCGGGGGGGGGGGAATATTCGGTGACGTGTTGGATTGGGGGGGGGGGGAGGGAAATAGGAATGAAGACTGTGACAAGGTGACATATGTGACAAGGTGACATTTGGTGACAGTGACTAGCTCTACATTGCAAAAATAACAAACAAAAACCTCCACCTCAAAGATCTTACGTCGCACACTGCGCATGTCCGAAATCCACGAAGCAGTATAATACTGACATCACGGTTCGCGTGGTTCAAGCGCAACGGTTGATCATGCGAACAAAAGAGGTGATATTCTACCCCGGAAGTGACGCTGATTGTGTCACATGGGGAAAACTGGCCAGACCGAATGGAGCCTTGTTCCAAGTGGCATTTCAGCCGCGGCGGTAAACACATTTTGGAAAACAAAATGTCGGTACTCTTGTGGAGTTCGATCTTCAGATTCACGTCGGATTGAACGCTCAAGAAATCATCATTTAGGGCTGGGGTTGCATGGTTGTGAGGTTGGGGGGTTGTGCGGTTGTTGGGTTGTGTGGTTGTGTGGTTGTGAGGTTGTGGGGTTGTGCGGTTGTTAGGTTGTGGGGTTGCATGTTTGTGAGATTGTGCGGTTGTTGGGTTGTGTGGTTGTGGGTTGTGCGGTTGTTAGGTTGTGGGGGGTGCATGGTTGTGAGGTTGTGGGGTTGTGCGGTTGTTGGGTTGTGTGGTTGTGCGGTTGTTAGGTTGTGTGGTTGTGTGGTTGTGAGCTTGTGCGGTTGTTGGGTTGTTTGGTTGTGAGGTTGTGTGGTTGTGCGGTTGTTACTTTGTGTGGTTGTGCAGTTATGGGGTTGTTAGGTTGTGTGTTTGTGTAGTATTGGGGTTGTGGGGTTGTGCGGTTGGGGGGTGGTTAGGTTGTGTGGCTGTGCGGTTGTTGGGTTGTGTGGTTGTGCAGTTATGGGGTTGTTAGGTTGTGTGTTTGTGTGGTATTGGGGTTGTGTGGTTGTGAGGTTGTGGGGTTGTGCGGTTGTGTGGTTGTGAGGTTGTGTGGCTGTGCGGTTGTTGGGCTGTGTGGTTGTGCAGTTATGGGGTTGTTAGGTTGTGTGTTTGTGTGGTATTGGGGTTGTGTGGTTGGAAAGTCGTGGGGTTGTGGAGTTGTGTGGTTGTGGGGTTGTGTGGTTGTGGGGTTGTGCAGTTGTGGGGTTGTATAGTTGTGTGGTTGTGGGTTGTATGGTTGCGGGGTTGTGTGGTTGTGTGGTTGCGGGGTTGTGGGGTTGTATGGTTGTGGGGTTTGTATGGTTGTGTGGTTGATAACGCTTTGCCCAGAGGGGGGGTATCGACAATTTAAACTTTGAATCGTTGAAAAAAACGATAACTTTAAATACGGGTAAACCGTGTGGAACTCAGCCACACCCACGTCGGCCACACCCACGTCAGCCACACCCACGTCAGCCACACCCACGTCTGCCACACCCACGTCTGCCACACCCCCATCTGCCACACCCACGTCTGCCACACCCACGTCTGCCACACCCCCGTCTGCCACACCCACGTCTGCCACACCCACGTCTGCCACACCCACGTCTGCCACACTCACGTCTGAAGAACTCGGTGATTGTGTTAGAAAGTAACATTGTCGCTGCACAACTTGAAGGCCTAATATCATCATCATGTCCAGTAGTCTTTCAACCGTTGGGGGCGTCACAGATGACATAAAAACGATTCTTCTCCATTCTTCTCGGTCTCCTGCCCTACGCATAGCATCGCCTAGTTGTAATCCCATCCATTCTTTGACGTTATCTTCCCATCTTTTTCTCTGTCTTCCTCTTCTTCTTCCTCCTCTAGTTGTGCCCTGCATGATTTCTTTGGCGAGCCCTTGTTTTCTGTTCACGTGGCCATACCATTCAAGTTTGCGCTTTTTTACGACGCCAGGGGGTCATCGTACTGACCAGTTGCTTGACGAATCCTTTCTTTTACTTCTTCATTGGTGATATGGTCTCTATAGCAGATGCCAAGAATGCCTCTGAAAAATCTCATCTCCATCGCCTTTATTTTCTTTTCAATTTCTGCTGTTAATGTCCAGGACTCACAGGCATATAAGAAAATAGAGAGGATTAATGAGCGCATCAGCTGGGGGCTATATTTTTGTCGTTCCATATTTTCTTGAGCCTCTTTAGTGCTGTCGTGGTCTGCGTAATCTTGGCCATCAATTCGGGCTTGGGGCCTTCTTCCGAGACTATTGCTCCGAGGTACTTAAAGCTGCCAACTGTCTCTAATCTTTCCTCACCGACCTTAATTTCAGTGGTGATCCCAGTTGTGCTATTTGTCATCATTTTTGTCTTTCCTGCATGATTTGCATGCCAAAGGACGATGAAGTCTTGTCGAGACGCTTTACCAGGTTGGCTAGCTCTTCTTCGCTTTCAGACAGTCCATCTATGTCATCCGCAAAGGCCTAATATATGGATGCTTAAAAGTGAACATTTCTAAATCGTCCGATTCATGGGCAGTTAGCCGTAATGTTGCGTCAATGTATCGCTGATATACATAACTTGGAATCTGATCTTTTAAAAAACTAATTTACGCATTTTAGTGAAAGAAAGGTATTTATACCCGTGAGGTTGAATGGAAGGTATTTACACCTGTCAGTGCAAGTAAGGCATTTACACCTGTGAGTGAATGGAAGGTATTTACACCTGTCATGGAATGGAAGGTATTTACAGGGTATGGAAGGTATTTACACCTGTCCAGGCATGGAGAGTATTTACACCTGTCAGTGCATGGAAGGTATTTACACCTGTCAGTGCATGGAAGGTATTAATGCGTATCAGAGAATGTAAGGTATTAGCACAGGAAGAAAGCTGATTATCACCAGGGGACACGATGACCTTTGAAATGCTATGAAACAAAACATGACACAAAATGTCCACGTCAATAAATAGACTTGTGTAGTAAATAATTCACGAGCTTGGAAATATTGCACTCCGGAAGTGTTAAACTTGTGTGCGTGCGTAGGTGACTAGTTAGTGTGGGATACGGAATGTGTGTGTGTGGAAGGCTAAAGTTTTGTGTGTGCGTGGGGGGATATGGAAGCGGTGTTTGAGGAGGAAAAGTTGTTTGTGTGTGTGGTGGACGGGTAGATTGGGATCCACGGATTCATCATGGAATGGTAAAAAACAAAAATGGAATAGGCGATAATTTGGATTTCTTCGAGGAAAGCTCAGAATTAAAATGTAACCAAGCTACTTGTCGCCTTCTTCTCCCTGAAGTATAAGGTACCGTCTGAGAGGGTACTGCCTGTAAAGGGTACTGCCTGTAAAGGGTACTGCCTGTAAAGGTTACTGTCTGTAGAGAGTACTGTCGTTAGAGGGTACTGTCCGTAAAGGGTACTGTCCGTTTAAGGTACAGTCTGTAGAGGTTACTGTCTGTAGAGGGTACTGCCCGTAGAGGGTACCGTCTGTAGAGGGTACCGTCTGTAGAGGGTACTGCCTGTAAAGGGTACTGCCTGTAAAGGTTACTGTCTGTAGAGAGTACTGTCGTTAGAGGGTACTGTCCGTAAAGGGTACTGTCCGTTTAAGGTACAGTCTGTAGAGGGTACTGTCTGTAGAGGGTACTGCCCGTAGAGGGTACCGTCTGTAGAGGGTACTGTCTGTAGAGGGTACTGCCCGTAGAGGGTACCGTCTGTAGAGGGTACCGTCTGTAGAGGGTACTGTCTGTGACGGAGGCTCTCAAAGTTCTGATGTCTTTTCTGTTTAAATGTTCCCATTCATCTGATTTGTAGTACAAGGCAAGACCGTTTGAAGACAGAGTATCGTGTCTTTAAAATATATTAAATAGACACGAACAATCTGTGTCGATATAACAATATATATTCAGCTTTAATAATAATTTTACATTACAAATAAAATAAAAGTTTCGGCACTTGCCTTCATCAGTACAAGACATACAAATAAGTATTAATCAAATGTACATAATATATAGAGAGAGAGATAAATCCTACCTAAAAAATAGAAAACCAGACAGAAACAAGGTCAAGAAAAAATAAGAAGAATGTCTTTAAATGAACTAAACTGACGTCACTCACCGCACTGACGTCACTCACCGCACTGACGTCACTCACCGCACTGACGTCACTCACCGCACTGACGTCACTCACCGCACTGACGTCACTCACCGCGCTGACGTCACTCACCGCACTGACGTCACTCACCGCACTGACGTCACTCACCACACTGACATCATTCAATAAACTTGACGTCGCCCACCCAAAACTGTCTCATGCTATTCGCCGTGTCTTATGCTACTCGTTTTATCTCATGTTGTGTCTCATGCTATTCGCTGTCTTGTGTTACTCGTCTTTTCTCATGTTGTGTGTCTGCTATATGCTGTGTCTTATGCTACTCGTCTTGTCTCCTGTTGTGTCTCATACTATATGCTGTGTCTTATTATACTCGTCTTTTCTCATGTTGAGTGTCATACTATATGCTGTGTCTTATTCTACTCGTCTTTTCTCATGTTGAGTGTCATACTATATGCTGTGTCTTATGCTACTCGTTTTGTCTCATGTTGTGTGTCTGCTATATGCTGTGTCTTATGCTACTCGTTTTATCTCGTGTTGCATCTCATGCTACACGTAGTGTCTCACATATCGCTTTTTTTTTTAAACAGACTGGTTTTGACAACTGCAAGTGTTCTCAAATGAGTGAAGTGGGATCATGTCTAAACAAACGACCCGTGCGGATTCCACTTTCTTGTTTCAGAACTTCCCAATATGACGTGTCTCACAAACACCACCACTCCACTCCACTCCACTCCATCCCACACACCCGAAACAAAATCAAGATTCTTTGAGCGCATATTTTCACCAACACAGTAAGCGCGCCGCTATTTTTCAACCTTGACAAGAAATCCCAAGTTCCCAATTTGTATGTACTTTTCACGTCACGATTCGTCTTGTCTCTTGATTTAAAAAAAAAAAAAAGTTTATTATTTTTTTTGTCTGCATATTTTTATGCTCTTGTTTTCTGGTACCTCGACTCAAGCATCCAACACAGACTCTAGCATACTTGCCTGGCTCGTCTGCTCTGTTCAGCCGTCTGCAGGCGCTGGCATTCGTGTTTTTTTTTGTGTTAGTGAAGCTGCGGAAGCTCGTTACACTTCACCTGTTGCACTCTTTCTTTCTCTCGCCACCATTGTTTTGATCCCACCACGTGGTATCACCTGCCCACATGTTATTGGCTTACGTCGAGCCGCAGTCGAGCTCGGAATTCCCGCACGTCGAACGCTAAAAACGCATGAGTGCGATTTGCATTTCTCACATTGTGCGCAACTTGGTGCGTAAATCGTGTGACGACGCTCCATTGTCGGCGACTGAAGGTGATGGAGAGATAAGCCAGGCAGCGTGCTGATTTGACCAAATGGCCATCGATATAATATCGAAAGATAGGATATCTATGTCAGATCTGAATGAAAAAAAAAAGTTTCTTTCCATTATGCATAGACCTCTCTTACAAACGCAGGCCGGGTGGCCATGTTTTCTGGTCTTCGGTGATAAGGACTGCAACTGGTGTAGCCAATGATGTAGCCAGAGCTGTAGCCACTGATGCAACTTGGAGGTAGCCATTTCTGTGTTTTTTTAAAACAGTTACCAGTTGTGCAGCCATGCAACTGTTTCACGGGTCTATGAAACCAATGGATACCTTGATGTATCTTATAATGGTTATAGTGGTTATAGTTATTAAAGCGGTTATAGTGGTTATATTGGTTTAATGGCTAGAGTGGTTATAGTGGTTAAAGCGGTTATAATTGTGTGGTTTCTCGTCAACAGTGTGAGATATCAGCATTTACAGGATTGCTTGGGATGATTGTGTCCACAGTTTATGTTATGATTGTGCCCACAGTCTTTGTTATGATTGTGTCCACAGTCTATGTTATGATTGTGTCCACAGTCTATGTTACGATGGTGTCCACAATCTATGTTATGATTGTGCCCACACGCTATGTTAAGATTGTATCAGCTGTCAATGTTACGATTGTGTCCATTGTCTATATTATGATTTTATCAGTTGTCAATGTTATGATTGTGTCCATTGTCTATGTTATGATGTTATCAGTTGTCAATGTTATGATTGCATCAGCTGTCGATGTTAGGATTGTGTTCACTGCCCATGTTATGTTTGTGTTCACTGTCTATGTTATGATTGTGTCCACGGTCCAAGTTATGATTGTGTCCACGGTCCAAGTTATGATTGTATACACTGTCTATGTTATTTTTTGTGACCATTGTCTATGTTATGATTGTGTCTACGGTCTATGTTATGATTGTGTCCACTGTCTATGTTACGAATGTGCCAACTGTCCATGTTGTGATTGTGCCCACGGTCTATGTTATGATTGTGTTAGTGTTTTATGGTTGGTTTGTAGGCTTGTGTTTGTTTTAATAGGTTTCTGACTAACTCTTTACATAATATATTAGTGTTTGTGTTTCAAACATAAAAGAAGTTTAATGAAACTTGAACCCGAGGGTTGGATTTCATACAAAAATGATTGATGTATTTTAAATATGTTATTCTTTTATTTAAATTGAATTATTCTCTCTGCTATTTACCCCAACCTCCCTGCCCCACACCAAACACCCCCCCCCCCCTCGCCAGGGTCCTATTGGTCTGAATACGCCTGGAAACAAGTACGTCCGTTGTCGTGCGAGGTGCATTCTTTGAATTTCTGGAACAGGAAACGGTAGTTTCTGGGGAATTATGGGATTGTTCGATCTATTACTCCTTAAACTGGGATTCTCAAACCAGAAGTCGACATACCCTATGTGTGGTTGGCCATTTTGTTAACAAAAACGTGGCTTCTAAAAGCATAAGTCGACATATCCTATAGGAGGGTTGATCATTTTTTTAACATAAAACTGGTCTTCTCAACCTGAAGTTGATGGAAGGCAAATATACTCTGTCTCTTAGTTAGACATAAAAAATTGCTGTGTATTTTTTAAAATTATTGGCTAATAATAGGTGCTATGTAACCGATATCAATTTTTAAAAAGAAATGTTACGTAACATAAAGAAGTTAATGATTGTGTACGTGCTCGAAGACGACTCACAACAGAGATTCATTAGCTTTTAAAATATTTGTACTTCTCACAACCCTCAATATAGGAAGGGCATTTTAGGACCAGAGTCAAGTATGGGAGTTCAATAATAATTGGTGCGCACTGGATACTATGTTTGAAGGCCCGCAGGATGTTTTGAGAAATTTGATTAGTTAATGAACGCTCTTACCGCGCTGGACTTGGTGACGTATTTTTATGCCTTTTTTGACGTATCGTCTAGTCTGTTTTGTGACGTACGTTTTAGTCGTCTGGCAGTCTTGAAATGTAAGGTGTGAGGTGGAGAAGGGGGAGAGAGAAGGGGAATGGGGAGGAGGGGGGTAGTGAGAAGGAGGGGGGCTAGATGTATGTATGACGCAGTGTAGTCACCTGACCTGGCAGACACATAGCCACGGTGTAGTCACCTGACCTGGCCGACACACAGTCTCGGTGTAGTCACCTGACCTGGCCAACACACAGCCTCGGTGTAGTCACCTGACCTTGCTGACACATAGCCACGTTGTAGTCACCTGACCTGGCCGACACACAGTCTCGGTGAAGTCACCTACCCTGGCCGACACGCAGCCACGGTGTAGTCCCCTGACCTGGCCGACACACATCCTTCGTCTTGTAACAAACGCAATATAATAACTAAAAATTCAAACATCAAAACCAGGCTCTGTCGTAACACTAACTTCAATAATACATCTACTTGATGTGTCCATATGAATTTCATGTGTGCAAATTAAGTTCACGTGTACAGATATATTTGATATGTACATATTAAGTTCATTTGTACATAGTGAGCTCATGATCACAGCTATATTTTATGTGTACAGACCTAATTCATGATTACAGATTGCGTTATGTGTACATATTAAGCTCATATGTACATATATATTTCATGTGTACATATTAAGTTCATGCGTACGTATTTATTTCTTTTGTGCATAATAAGTTCATGCGTACGTATTTATTTCATGTGTACATATTAAGTCTACGTACAAAACAAACAGTTTATTATTATCATCTGTATAAATATGCCGATATCTGCATGAGATCTTGACAAAAGGTCATCTGCAAAGCCTTGCAGTTCGAAGGTCAGTACATTTAGCATAATGGAAACGAGGTGTTGTTTACGTCATCAGTACGTGTTATCTCGTGACATCTACGTCACCAGCACGAGAAGCAAGCCGTAGTTTGGAAGCAGAAACCCAGTCTAAACACAGGACAGAGGACGAATTCTTTGACAAAATTTTTTGAACCGGCAAACATTGAAAGTAAATAATTGTTCAATCAATTATTCGGGTATTAAATATTTGTAAATTCGTGAAAATAAGCATTGTCTGTCGTGTGCATAGCACGGGTCATCTTTGACTGACGTGGGTTTAGCACGGGTCATAATTGCATGCCTTGTCCATAGCTAGGGTCACCTTTGTCTGTCGTGTGCATAGCACGGGTCATCTTTGTCTGCCGTGTGCATAGCACGGGTCATCATTGTCTGCCGTGTGCATAGCACGTGTCATCTTTGTCTGCCGCGTGCATAGCACGGTTCATCATAGTCTGCCGTATACATCGCATGTCGTGTAATAGAATGTCGTGTACATAGCATGTCGTGTAAATAGCATGTCGTGTACATAGCATGTCGTGTACAGAGCATGTCGTGTACATAGCCTGAGTTATCGTTAATAGCTCGACTGAAAAATTAACTCCAGGATAACATATACTTCAGACGTTCCCAACATGAGCTCTTCCTGTTGGCACCGAGTGATCCCTTGCGCCGAAGTTACTCCCCCCCCCCCCCCCCCCATTATTCAGAGCAATGAGTCTCACGGTTTTTCAACTTAAATTATTTAAATTTAACAGAATAATAATAATGAAAAAGTTTATTTGAAAAATCACGCTTCATCCCCAGAGGCTCGAAACAATATAAAATAAGATATTGTATGCATAAAACTTTAAGATCCGGCTTAAATATTAAATTTAGCATTTTGAAGGCTGTTGACCCTCACGACATTTGATTTCAGAGACCACTACACAAATCCATACAAACTCAAGACAAACATAGACCACGGTGTTTAGATTGCCACTCAGACCCCATGCACTGTGCAGACATCCGCCAGGGGAGGGACCCAAACTGTTTATAGAAACAAATAAGACAACCCTGTCCACCCTTCACGATATACTCCAAAGATTGAGCACCCCCAACAACACAACACAACCCAACTGTGTTTAATCTCGTTTCCATTTCTTTGAATTTAATTTAAAACACAACTGAATTTACCCGGTGGAGCGATTTGTTTGACTTGATGGGCTTTTTGGTTTTTTTTTCTGTAAAGACCTTTTCGTCCTTGGGGTTCTCGTTTTTCACCTTGGCCTGAAAAAAAAAGAGTTCCACATGAACAAAAGGTAATGTTCATGAATCATCTTTCGTTCCGCCATTTGGAATGATCTGTATTTTAAACAAACCAACTGCTCCAACTGCTCCGATCCGTGTTTGATTTTTTTTTGGTTGCTTGATTAATCTCAGCACGCGACTTCTGCTCCCATATTAACTGTTACAGGGGAGATGATCGTCACCACGTGCTGGGGAAATGTGCGTGTTTAACGGGACATAACTGGGTTTGGGGGGGAGGCATTGTATAAAGAGTGTATTTTTGTTGGAGAGCCCGCGTTACATCAACATTCCGCGCCGCTGGATACATAAGACACGCCACTGGATACGTACGACGAGCGGCTGTTTTTTAGACAAGAATACACGCTCCTGATTGGGTTGCCGTTCCTGGTACACCAACGATACCGGTGTAACTCTTTCCCATACCGTTTCTTAGCTGGATTGTTTATCCCCCCTTGGTTCGTTGAAACAGTTCGTCTATGTTCGGCCCCCCTCCTTTCTCACCATTACCCTCCTCCCCATTCCCCTTCTCTCTCCCCCTTCTCCACCCCCACACCTTACTTTGAATCAACCATCTCGCCAGATTGCCACACCACATAATTCTGAATGATGTTGAGACTTTTGTGAGGGATCGGGAACAAACAAATAACTTATGGTTAACTGAGCGTTCCAAATGTCGTTAAGAAGAAATAGAAGCCCAAAATAGATATTAATGATCGGTGCGATTATGGACGATCAATTGTTTGTGTTTTAGGTGTGGACTTGTTTCATTATCCCGTGTTTTGTATGAGTTAAAATGAACAATGGGGGCTCCTTTAGATGATGTACAAGAGATGATGATGTGCAAGATAAGATGATGTACAAGAGAAGATAATGTGCAAGAGAAGATGATGTGCAAGATAAGATGATGTGCAAGAGAAAACGATGGACAAGATAAGATGATGTGCAAGACAGGATGATGTATAAGAGAAGACGATGTACAAGAGAAGACGATGTACAAGAGAAGACGATGTACAAGAGAAGATGATGTACAAGAGAATATGATGTATGAGACAAGATGATGTAGTACAATTTTCAAATGGAATTTTAGGATAATAGAACAGGGCCGTATTTTAAACAAGTCCCCTCGGTCTAAATGTACAGATCAAAGCTATTCTTGATTCTAAGGTGTTTCTGTTTCAAGAACAAAGTTTCAGAGTAGACTTTAGGGTACAAACACATTGGATCTATTTGTTTTCTGAGAGAATAGAGCAAAAATATTTGTTTCGCTTTCATAGGATTTGTGGTTGTCATGGTTTGGCTAAATAAACATGGATTGGATACGACACTGTGAATTGAAAGGTTTAGAAATTATTTAGATTAAAAGAATACAGGAAAAAAAAGATTTGTTTAAATTATCCCTAACTCAACTTACTGGAATCGAGTTTAGAAACAACGAACATGATTTTGCAACTAACCAACATTTTAAAAAAAAGGTAGGCGGGAACAACGGGCAAGCTACTCTGTTTTACAAAAATTTGGACAGAAGTTATAGTTCTTCCGATGAATGTCAAAGTCGTGCTTTCTTTGTGAATTCCAGGATTCTACAAACAACACACACACAATTGAAAAATTAGCCTTAAAAAATTAAGTTGAATTAAATTGAAAATATGTTTGAGTTGAATAGATCGTGAACAAAGAATCATGGTTTTACGGTCTCTACAGTTTTTTGTAAAAGTTAAAAGACAACAGTGTGCCATGGTCTTTTTTTAACACGATGACCTAGGGGTCAGCTACTTACGTAATGGTCAGCTAAGGATCTGTGCGGTTAAACACGTTGACCGCATGTTTGTTAGAATGCGTGAGCAATGGCGAAGGTTACAATAGGACTGGCTTTTTGTTATTTCAGTTATTGTAGAAGATGTCCAATATCTATGCTATCTCCATTTAATTTCTTATTTCCCATGATGATATTTTCATTCCCCAGTTAGCTTAAGTCTTACTTCACAGTCAACTTCTGTTCTATTCCCCAATAACTTTCTTTTCCATTCCCAATCAACTTCTTTTCTATTCCCAGTCACTTTCTGTCATATGCCCTGTCACCTTCAGTTCCATTCCACAGTCACCTTACATCCTATTTCCCAGTCACCTTCTGTAATATTGCTAATCCCCTTCTGTTCTTATCCCAGTGATATTAATTTAGAATGTATAACTGAAAACTTTAGACGCACTGCACTCCCCATACTGTCTACATTTGGAAAACTTTAGAAGCACTGCACTCCCCATACTGTCTACATTTGGAAAACTTTAGAAGCACTGCCCTCTCCCTACTGTCTACATTTTAAAAGCTTTAGAAGCACTGCACTCCCCATACTGTCTACATTTGGAAAACTTTAAAAGCACTGCACTCTCCCTACTGTCTACATTTTAAAAGCTTTAGAAGCACTGCACTCCCCATACTGTCTACATTTGGAAAACTTTAGAAGCACTGCACTCCCCATACTGTCTACATTTGGAAAACTTTAGAAGCACTGCCCTCTCCCTACTGTCTACATTTTAAAAGCTTTAGAAGCACTGCACTCCCCATACTGTCTACATTTGGAAAACTTCAGAAGCACTGCACTCTCCCTACTGTCTACATTTTAAAAGCTTTAGAAGCACTGCACTCCCCATACTGTCTACATTTGGAAAACTTTAGAAGCACTGCACTCCCCATACTGTCTACATTTTGAAAGCTTTAGAAGCACTGCACTCCCCATACTATCTACATACTGAAATGATTAGAAGCACTGCCCTCCCCATACTGTCTATATTAAGAAAACTTTAGAAGCACTGCCCTCCCCATACTGTCTACATACAAATGACCCGAATTTAATAATGGCTCCCTGAAAACCGATTTAGTTTGCAATAAAGCAATCCCCAAACGCCAAATCTGGACACATCATGATGAGAATGAGTTGTGTCTGTGTCACCGAAATGAGACTCAGAGGACGGAAGTGACGTCTCTGGCTGGTGGCTGGCCAGATTTTAGAACATTTACATTCGACTGATAAGATGGATCAGAAGATTCCATAACACCATCACTTGGAGTTAAAGATTCTTTGAGTTTTAGAATCAACGTAGCTCAACCGGAAATGCATTGAGTTGACATTAGAGCCCACAGGAAGTTGACTGAGATATTAATATGTACCTGAATATGTTTGAGTCTGTTGCAGAGAGTGATCAGAAATGTGTTTGACATTATGTGCCATGTGTCCATTGACATGGATTCTAATAAGCTTCAATAATTGAACGTATATATGCGTGTGTATCCATCCTTCAGATCCAGAAGTTTGCATGTTAGAGTCCACTGGATTATAAGGCTATCCAGGCCGTACATAAACATCTAAGACATCCATATTTTTGCCAAATATATTTGAAGCGATTCCCTTGGAGGTCCAAACTAATTATGGCTCATTACACACACGCACAAACACAGACACACACACGGAGCGAGTGAGAGAGAAAAAGATTGTGTGTGGTTGGTGAGGAGTGAGATGGTGCGCGCACATGCGTGTGTGTGTGTGTGTTTTGAGGTAAGGTTTGATCGGATATCTATTTAGTGTCTATTAGATCGCTTTTGAAGTTCTAAATGTTTGTAATACAGTTTGTACTTATACTTAATTCCCTTTGTGTCTAATTTTTTTTACCCAACTGTCCCAACCAAGCTATAGAGAGCGTCACCATAATCGTGTTAGGGGGATCAATTATTGAAACAAAAGAGAAAATGGACATTGCGATATCATGCGACGCTAGTGAGATAATTTATTTATTTTCATCCACAAATATCCACTGTACCGAGGATATAAAGAGAAACAACTCTGATAAGTTTTGTCCGTTCTCATCATCAGAAATAGTTAAATTATATAATTTGCGTACATTCTTGATGTATCTTCTGTAATATCTTTCATAATTCGTCGAGCCCCGACCTGGACTTTCCTGGGGTATCAGAAAGAGTTATTACGTTTTTTATTCAGCTTAAACACCTTAATACTTTTGTAAGGGTCAGAGATTATGTTTGGCAATTCGCAGGGTGCATAGGTGCTAGAGGGGTGTTGGGGGCGGGGCTGTGGGTGACGGGGTGGTAGAGGGGTGTTGGGGGCGGGGCTTTGGGTGACGGGGTGCTAGAGGGTGTGTTGGGGGTGGGGCTGTGGGTGACGGGGTGCTAGAGGAGTGTTGGGGGTGGGGCTGTGGGTGACGGGGTGCTAGAGGGGTGTTGGGGCGGGGCTGTGGGTGACGGGGTGCTAGAGGGGTGTTGGGGTGGGGCTGGGGTGATGGGGTGGTAGAGGGGTGTTGGGGCGGGGCTGGGGTGATGGGGTGGTAGAGGGGTGTTGGGGGCGGTGCTGGGGTGATGGGGTGGTAGAGGGGTGTTGGGGCGGGGGTGATGGGGTGCTGGAGGGGTGTTGGGGGAGGGGCTGGGGTGACGGGATGCTAGAGGGGTGTTGGGGCGGGGCTGGGATGATGGGGTGCTGGAGGTGTGTTGGGGTCGGGGCTGGGGTGACGGGGTGCTAGAGGGGTGTTGGGGGCGGGGCTGGGGTGACAGGTTGCTGGAGGGGTGTTGGGACGGGGCTGGGATGATGGGGTGTTATGAGTGTTAAGGGTAGCGTGGAGGACTAGGGTTGTTTTGAGAGGGGAGAGGTTGTAGACAAAAATATATGCAAATCGTTAATTGCTGAATATTTCCAATTATATTTATCTTAGACTTAGATAGAGGTTAGAATTGACTAATGAACATGCTGTGATATTGTTCAACTGTCTAAGGCAGTGGTTCTCAACTTGTGGGTCGTGAACCTTATCCAAGGGTCGCCTAAGACCATCGGAAAACATATTTATGAAGTAGCAACGATAATAATTTTGTGGTTGTGGGTCATCACAACAAGAGTAACTGTTTTAAGGGGTCGCGGCATTAGGAAAGTTGAGAAGCACTGATCTAATTTTTGATTTAATATTTAATTTGGCTATTCAAATTCACACCCCGGCTCATTTCTGTCTCTTTTGAATAAAACCTGTTGATCAGATGTGTGTGTTTAGATGTGTGTGTTCAGATGTGTGTGTTCAGATGTGTGTGTTCAGATGTGTGTGTTAAGATGTGTGTGTTCAGATGTGTGTGTTCAGATGTGTGTGTTTAGATGTGTGTTGAGGAATGTGTTAGTGCGTGTGTGCGTGTGTGTGTTAGAGAGAGAAGATATACCGAGAGAGAGAGAGAGAAAGACAGAGAAGGTGGAGAGACAGAGAGAGACAGAGACGGAGAAGAGACAGAAAGAGACAGAGAGAGAGACACACACACACAGACAGAGAGAGACACAGAGGGAGAAACACACACAGACAGAAAAGAGAAAGACACGGGGAGATACTGAGAGAGAGAGAGAAAGAGAGACAGAGAGGGAGATGCGAAGTGAGAGATAGCGAAAGAGGGGAGACAGAGACAAACAAAAGGAGAAGAGACAAAAAGAGATAGAGAGAGAGACACACACAGACAGAGACATAGAGAGAAACACACAGACAGACAGAGAGAGAGAGAGAGAGAGATACAGAGATAGATACATAGAAAGAAAGAGACGCAGAGAGAGGGAGTATGATTAACTTTCGTCTGACATCTAATCCTTGTCTGGTCCAGAGAACCTGTAAAAACTCCACCTAAATACCCACTAATCCCACCTAGCTAAACACTGCCACTGAAACTCTGACTTGCTGTCTTAAAATCTAAAGTTGGTGGGACTTGGTTTGTTTTAAAATGTCAGCATAGGTGGCGTGACGATCTGTTCTTGCAATAATCTCTTAGAGTCACCTGAAGCATTGCTGTTTACCCAGTTCATCCAAAGGTTCTCAATTCGCGAGCCTATGTTTTAGCCAGACGCTTCACGTGCGCAAATTCTAACTTCTTTTGGAATTATAAGGTCGTGACATTGAACCGAACCTGTCAAGAACAGTGTCAGCTAGACGTTTGACATGTCAAGAGCAGTGACAGAAGTTTGACGTGTCAAGAACAGTGACTGTTAGACGTTTGGCGTGTATTTTAAGTTGTTAAACATTTTATGGAATTTCTTTTAGAGTCTGTTTATGACTTTCAACTTTTTTTTCAGAGTCGCCATACTTAAATGCCCGGGGTACGCGACCCCTTTGGAAAAGGGGGGGGGGGGGTCAAACGAACCTTACACAGGGGTCGCCTAAGACCATCGGAAATCAAATGTGTATGAAGTAGCAACGAAGATAATATTATGGATGGGTGGTCACCACAACACGAGGAACTGTATTAAAGGGTCGCGGCATTAGAAAGGTTGAGAACCACTGCTCTAAGATTTCACTCTATTTCCTTACTTCACCGCCTAGCCAGACCCCATAACTAGACGTAGCTTTACAACTCAACCATCTATATGCTGATGTCTTCTCACTCACCTGAACCACGTTATCCACGTTTTCTTGGGAGGGGGGGGGGTCCACACCTTCTTCTATGACGTATTTAGTCTAATCATTATTTAACAACCCTTACACAAATATTTATTTGTATAAATCCTTTATAAAATGTAAGATTAAACACTGTGGGTGGGGGGGGGGGGGAATTTCAAGTATCGCCCTTTATAAGAATCCCAATTAGTGCCCCCAACCCAAGGCCCGCAACCGCATATTTTTTTTTCACGGCCCTGAACTTCATTGATATTAATGTTCTGATGATCCACCCGCTTTTACACCGCAGATTTATTTCACCAACTATTTCAGAAATATCAAAAGAAAATATTACGCACCTAACGCACCTAACGCACCAAACGCACCTGCGCACTGGCAACGTCTTTTTTTTAAATAAACAATTTCAATTAGCGCATTTATTGAGAATTTTCTTTCATGTTCCCCTTGAAATACAGGAAAAACTGATTTTTGGGGTTTGTGCGTGGGGCTGAAAATTTGAGAGACAACATAGTCATCGGCAATGAGTCTATGTGCGAAGTTTTAGCTCGATAGGTTGAGGGGAAGGGGGTCAATTAGCCGTCCGAAGATTTTGCAGCCCAGCCAGCCATGAAAAAAAGTGAAGTTAATATAAAGGATTTAAAAAGCAAAAAAAATATCAAGTAAAATTAAGTTTACAACCACTGAATGACTTGTCAGACAGAAGAGATGCAGCATTAGTGTCAGACAGAAGAGATGCAGCATTACTGTCAGACAGAAGATGTGCAGCATTACTGTCAGACACAAGAGATGCAGCATTAGTGTCAGACACAAGAGATGCACCATTAGTGTCAGAGAAAACAGATGCACCATTAGTGTCAGACACAAGAGATGCACCATTAGTGTCAGACACAAGAGATGCACCATTAGTGTCAGACAGAAGAGATGCACCATTAATGTCAGACAGAAGAGATGCAGCATTACTGTCAGAGAAAACAGATGCACCATTAGTGTCAGACACAAGAGATGCACCATTAGTGTCAGACAGAAGAGATGCAGCATTACTGTCAGAGAAAACAGATGCACCATTTGTGTCAGACACAAGAGATGCACCATTAGTGTCAGACAGAAGAGATGCAGCATTACTGTCAGAGAAAACAGATGCACCATTAGTGTCAGACACAAGAGATGCACCATTAGAGTCAAACAGAAGAGATGCAGCATTACTGTCAGAGAAAACAGATGCACCATTAGTGTCAGACACAAGAGATGCACCATAAGTGTCAGAGAAAACAGATGCACCATTAGTGTCAGACAGAAGAGATGCAGCATTACTGTCAGAGAAAACAGATGCACCATTAGTGTCAGACACAAGAGATGCACCATTAGTGTCAGACAGAAGCGATGCAGCATTACTGTCAGAGAAAACAGATGCACAATTACTGACACAGATAACAGATGCACCATCAATGTCATACAGAACAGACGCACCATTAGTGTTAGAGAAAACAGATGCACCATTAGTGTCAGACACAAGAGATGCACCATTAGTGTCAGACAGAAGAGATGCACCATTACTGTCAGAGAAAACAGATGCACCAGTAATGTCAGACAGAAAAGATGCACCATTAGTGTCAGACAGAAAAAATGCACCATTAGTGTCAGACAGAACAGATGCACCATTAGTGTCAGACAGAACAGATGCACCATTAGTGTCAGACAGAACAGATGCACCATTAGTGTCAGACAGAACAGATGCACCATTAGTTTCAGACAGAACAGATGCACCATTAGTTTCAGACAGAAAAAATGCACCATTAGTTTCAGACAGAAAAAATGCACCATTAGTTTCAGACAGAACAGATGCACCATTAGTTTCAGACAGAACAGATGCACCATTAGTGTCAGACAGAACAGATGCACCATTAGTGTCAGACAGAACAGATGCACCATTAGTTTCAGACAGAACAGATGCACCATTAGTTTCAGACAGAAAAAATGCACCATTAGTTTAAGACAGAAAAAATGCACCATTAGTTTCAGACAGAACAGATGCACCATTAGTTTCAGACAGAACAGATGCACCATTAGTGTCAGACAGAACAGATGCACCATTAGTGTCAGACAGAACAGATGCACCATTAGTTTCAGACAGAACAGATGCACCATTAGTTTCAGACAGAAAAAATGCACCATTAGTTTCAGACAGAAAAAATGCACCATTAGTTTCAGACAGAACAGATGCACCATTAGTTTCAGACAGAACAGATGCACCATTAGTGTCAGACAGAACAGATGCACCATTAGTGTCAGACAGAACAGATGCACCATTAGTTTCAGACAGAACAGATGCACCATTAGTTTCAGACAGAAAAAATGCACCATTAGTTTCAGACAGAAAAAATGCACCATTAGTTTCAGACAGAACAGATGCACCATTAGTTTCAGACAGAACAGATGCACCATTAGTGTCAGACAGAACAGATGCACCATTAGTGTCAGACAGAACAGATGCACCATTAGTTTCAGACAGAACAGATGCACCATTAGTTTCAGACAGAAAAAATGCACCATTAGTTTCAGACAGAAAAAATGCACCATTAGTTTCAGACAGAACAGATGCACCATTAGTTTCAGACAGAACAGATGCACCATTAGTGTCAGACAGAACAGATGCACCATTATTTTATCTAACTGACTAATGAGTCTATAAACCAATGAAATCCTTTGTTTTTCTGGTCTACTTGTGGATCAAAGCGTTGAGAACCTCTGTTGTTCCATAGATATCTCATTTTTCCGACAGAGCTCAAAGAAAACGGTTGCCACAGAGGTCATGTACTGTCTAAACAGCTGATGGACACTTTTAAACTCCAAAGACAAGTTTAGATGTCACGTGTAATTTTCTATACTTGTGATAGATCTTTTCACCTGGTCTATGAAGAGCAAATTTTGCTGCCAAATGTGTCCGGGATTAAAAAAATAAATAAATGTCATGACATCAAATAGCATGTGTCATAAGTTCAGACAGCTGCCATATAATAAATCAATGTTAAAATTCGGTCTCACGACTTCAGTTAGCATCTGTATTGATTGTTACCATTCCATCTCATGACTTCAGTTAGCATCTGTATTGATTGTTACCATTCCATCTCATGACTTCAGTTAGCATCTGCAGTGATTTTTACCATTCCATCTCATGACTTCAGTTAGCATCTGTAGTGATTGTTACTATTCCATCTCATGACTTCAGTTAGCATCTTTAGTGATTTTTACCATTCCGTCAGATGACCAGTTAGAATCTGTATTAATTGTTAACATTCCAAATTATAAGAAAATCAAACAAGAACAGGGCAGAATTAGAATATCTGCCTTCTGAACACTCTTTGCTATAAAATATCTGCCTTCTAAACACTCTTTGCTAATGTCCTCATTTGAGATTTACCTCCCTACAAAATAGTGCCCCAGTTTCTGAAGCAATTGCAACTAACAATATGTATACTTGCTTGTCCATCTAACATTAGATGCATAGTAAACTGTGTCCAATTCTCATAGCGAAGTGAACCAGCAATGTGTGTACAAGCATGTTGTACATCTCACTGTACATTGTCCACACGCAGACCAATAAAAGACCCCCCTCCCAATCATTATGTCTGACTTTTACTACCGATTAATTCCCAGGCGTAGGGCGCAGGGCGTAGGGCGGCCTGGCCATGTACGTTCGGAAGTAAACACTGAACGTTAAATTGCATAATAATCGTGTTCTCGGAACGGATTTCATGTGTTATATTTCAGGGCTTAGGATGAACCCCCACGCGAGCGTAGGATTAACCCAATGAGGGCGTAGGACAACCCCCTGAGGGCGAAGGATGAACCTTCTGAGGGCGTAGGATGAACCCCCATGAGGGCGTAGGATTAACCCAATGAGGGCGTAGGACAACCCCCTGAGGGCGAAGGATGAACCTTCTGAGGGCGTAGGATGAACCCCCATGAGGGCGTAGGATTAACCCAATGAGGGCGTAGGACAACCCCCTGAGGGCGAAGGATGAACCTTCTGAGGGCGTAGGATGAACCCCCATGAGGTCGTAGGATTAACCCAATGAGGGCGTAGGAAAACCCCCCTGAGGGCGAAGGATGAACTTTCTGAGGGCGTAGGATGAACCCCCTGAGGGCGTCTCAGTAATTTGTATATTTTTTTCCAGATTGTCGCCAGAAAATGTTTCAGAAAAAAAAAACATTTTATACTAATAATGATCAGTTTGCTCAACACTGGTCTACATAATTTCAAATTAAGTATTTTCAATTCTCTCGCAAAATTTAAGAGCACATAAATAGTATCTAATTTAGAACATATCAAATCCGCATGGTCTCCCCTCCCCTCCCCTCTCACTCATGCCTTTGATTAATGAACCACACTGATCAAAGTACCACAATTTGAGGAGCCTTGATACCAACAAAAAGAAAAGTCAACTTTTAATTACAATGCAGGAAACAGCTCTAGAGCTAAGTGTGGGGTCTACTCCAGCATGCGTACAGGTACTGTCTAAGAATTTGCTACGTCAGTGTACGCCAGGATGGCATGGTGAACATACGATGACGTATTGAACCATATTGTGGCATGGTTCGCAAAATTTTAAGTTTGGTGGACCCTAGCAAGAGTTTCCTATTTTACCAGGGACAGATTTATAAACTATTTTTATCTTTTTATTTCATCCTAGAAAATGTCATAAAATATTGCTTATCTACTATCATGCAGTTCTTATCTACTATCATGCAGTGTTTATCTACTATCATGCAGTGCTTATCTACTGTCATGCAGTGTTTATCTACTATCATGCAGTGCTTATCTACTATCATGCATTGCAAAGGGTCACTCATTAAGTGCCACCGATTAAAGCAAGCTTTTATAAGTTTATTTTTACAACTTGTATCCTCTTCTTTCTAATGGGAGGCCCGGAATCGTAAGGCTCGCGGACCGGCATTTTAAGGCCCACGGACCGGCGTTTTAAGGTCCACGGATCGATGTTGGGAAACCTTGTCTAAGGATGAAATAATTAAAACAGACTTGATGGTTTCTGAACAGTTATATATATAAATACAATATATATATTCGCCTCGACAACCCCATCATTAAATTGTATATCAGTCAATCGGAGCACTGGGGAATAAAATCCACTGAATTTTAGAACCCTTGTCTGGGATAAATATTTGAAAATCCCATCAGCCAGCGAGGGTCCTTGATAGATAATTAGATGAAAGATCCTATTATCAAAGAGCCGGAGCTAAAGTCTCGTGCCGCACATCAAACATCCGTTAGAACGTTAAGGTGCCGATGGGAAGATGCTAGGAGGGACGCCCCCATGCGTCTCCTTGATTCCCAGGCTGCACTTGTCAATGTCTGTACACTTCCTGCAAATGGAAGCCCCCTGAGCTGTCACAACACGTCAACAGTTACAATTGGCAGAATGTAATTTGGGCAACAACGAAAAGAAAAATAAACCCCGCCCCTTTCCGCCATGATTGTTTACGGCTTCACGAGAATCAGGAATCTATTAACTATTTTTGTATCGGTTTTTGGAGTTAACGAGAATTTAGTTTCAAATGTGATTCTGAGATGAACCAAGACGACGTCAGCATGAGAGAGAAGTGAGGTGTCTCAAGATACCTGGGTGGAGTTGGGGCGTCGACCTGAGTGGTGCAGCGGGGGGTGGGGGGTGGGTGAGTTGGGCTTCAGCCTACCTGGCATAGAACTCTTGTAAAAACACTCCTCAAATGTTTACAAACAAGTTTAAAAGCGAGACCCACCGACCGGCACCAATCGATTTAAGTTTCCAACAAGCGGCCATGGTTTTTAGCATGATCTGGAGGAGGCAAGAGCTAATGGGAAATTACCAAGGTTCATTTGCTTATAGGGGGAACTAACGCAACATTTTAAATGATATAACGGGTTTCAAAGATTATAAAGGATTAAAATCTGGTCACTGATACAAAAGCTGGTCAATTATACAAAATCTGGTCAGTTATACAAAATCTGGTCAATTATACAAAAGCTGGTCAATTATGCAAAAGCTTGTCAATTATACAAAAGCTGGTCAATTATACAACAGCTGATCAATTATACAAAATCTGGTCAATTATACAAAAGCTTGTCAATTATACAAATGCTGGTCAGTTATACAAAAGCTTGTCAATTATACAAAAGCTGGTCAATTATACAAAAGCTGGTCAATTATACAAAATCTGGTCAATTATACAAAAGCTGGTCAATTATACAAAAGCTGGTGATTTAAACAAAAGCTGATCAATTATACAAAAGCTGGTAGTAGTACAAAAGCTGGTCAATTATACAAGGTAATAATTTATGTACTGCATTCAAATTGTGTAAATGAAATATAAGAAGTATGCTGAACTTGAATTCATAGAAATGTCAAAAGATTTGGACGTGTATAAAAAAGTATAAAAGTACCGGATGACAGTAAAAAAAAAAACGTTTGAGATTTCCTTTTGTTGCCGGAAGTAGGATTACAGAAAGTGAGAGAATATAAATATTGGTAAAGTGAAAAATAAAGTAGAGAATCTTAACGGACCAATATATTTAGGGATACATAAAATCCAAAGAATAAGAAAAAAAGAAGAATTACAGGGAAATTGAGACACATTAGTAAGAGAGTATTTAATTTATATCATATGGAGATATAGTCCCAAAAAGCTGAATACATTTGTTCTCCGTGGATTTAAAAAAAACTATTCTAAGAGAAGACAAACTCTGAATTCAAACACGGAGATGGAGTCCTGTAGGCGGTATGACATTGATGCAATACATAAAATTCCGACAACTCCTGCGACGCTACTGGTGCCAAGCTCTATCATCCACATAAGATATTTCCTCGGGTTATCCCCATGCTTGGCAATCGGGGGATTTGCTGTCTAGGGAACCAGCTTATAAGCCTAAAAGAAAAAACCCAGGCCTGGTGATTTCGTCCTACGAAGTCTAGAGCTTCATCAATTTTGTGTTGGACGGATGCCAGAGAACAATTGGTCATGGATTGTTCTACATTGTGACTTTCTTATTTAATAAAAAAATGTCTTTATATTTCCGAACACAATATATATATATAAATTTTTATACACTACCTTATATATTAATTAGGTCTTTAAAAAATGTATATATTTAAAAAAAAATTAAAATGAAACATATTGAAATCGAGGATTGTGTTATCAAAATGTTAAAAAATGTTTCAAAAGTTCGACCAGGTCCGTCCTCCCCCCTAGCTTCCCATTAGCCCCATGCCATTTCATCTTTCCGGACTTACTAATTATACATTCATGTTCGAAGCTTTCACGTAACGGCACAAAGCCTTCGCTGTTTGAGGAGAGAATAGTCTATAGCTTCTTGAATGTGATTATATGTTGTCCATCAGAGGAATCTGGATCAACGAACGGTAACAAAGGAGTACGTTATTTCCCTGCAACGCAGTTATCGAACCTGCGCATTTAAATACACGCGGAACGATTACCGGTGTGATATCGATTCCATGATTCTGGTATAAGATTAAAAGATTATGCCTCAACATCTTAAGGATCGATACTGACATAACTAGAAAAAAAGTTGATGCGACTTCCTCATGCATTTTTAATGTATTCGACTTAGCACGTGTTGTGCAAAGCATTCTGTTCTTAGTATTCTTTCACTTCATTGAAGAGTACCTTCAGGATTTTAGGTTGCATCATAAGTAGTGCAAGGGCTGGCTTCAACCCGAATTTCTTTTAAAACAATTCCACCTAATTTCGTCTTAAATTGCATTTTAATTTAGAAACTTGTGAGAAACATTTCCAAATTTCAAGTTTATGTGTTGCCTCGTCGCACGCGGGGCTTTGGGCACCTAGACTTGACTAAATTACCTGTTCGGAAAGCTAGATCAGTCATGTGGAACTACCGTACTAACTCAAAACAAAATCAGTCCTGTTAAATTACCAGACTATTCCAAAACTTGATCAGTTATGGTAAATTACCAGACTATGCCAAAACTAGATCAGTTATGTCAAAAATCCGTTGACCTACAACGCACACGTGCAGCCAATCAATTCACAAACAGGATTTGTTGAACTTTGACCTCCCCACATCCCTGTATGATGTCGCCATTTAAAGAAGCATTTTAAAGGGAAGTAGCTCTCTCCACATGGGAGCTCAGGGCGACAACCGCGTGACAATTAAATACACATGCGTCTGGAGTAGTTCCCCCCTGAGCCATAACTCCCTCTCACGCCTCTCTCCCACCCACAATGCATTATTATCTAATGACGTCATTGCTGATCAACTTCCTGTCTCATTGTGCCGTCGACTTGTTTTTTATTCCTTCTCTCCCTTGAATATCTCATTAGGAAATGGCGTCAGCGGGCCGTCGAGCTCGTGCTACTAATGCCCTCCCTGGCGTCCACCCACACCCGCCAGCCGCCGGGTCTCCCCGGCGCCGGGCCGCTCGCGAAGACGTCAGAGACCTCCCCGGGCGTTGGACGCCCCCACCAGCAACTGCTCGATCGAGTTTGCTGATGGAGGCCCCCCCCCGCCCGGAGACGTCTGGTCGACCGAAGACGCTGTGTTTCAAGCGTCCGCAGTCCACTTTCCTAGGGGCCGAGACGGTAAATTAACGTCCTAATATCTCGCCCCACCCGTCCCGGGGAAGCATCGGACGCCCTCTAAGAGGGATTCTACAGTGGGTTTCCACCTCGCAACTAATTCGCGAAGTAGCTGGGACGAAACGGTTGCCTAGGAGCAGCTTTCTCAGGGCTGCATTCCCTTCTCTCTTTTGTCAAGTTTTATTTCTTCTCTCCCTTGTCAAGATTTATTTCTTCTCTAGCTTGTCAAGTCTTATTTCTTTTCTCTCTTGTCCAGATTTATTTCTTCTCTCCCTTGTCAAGTTTTATTTCTTTTCTCCCTTGTCAAGATTTATTTCTTCTCTCCCTTGTCAAGTTTTATTTCTTCTCTCCCTTGTCAAGTTTTATTTCTTTTCTCCCTTGTCAAGTTTTATTTCTTATCTTCATTGTTAAGTTTTACGTCTACTCACACTTGTCGAGTTTTATATCTCCTCTCCCTTGTTAATTTTTACATCTTCACTCCCTTGTCAAGTTCTACGTGTGACCATTCGCTACTCACGCAGGATAAGATATGACCCATTCTTTGACCTAGCTACGACAAGAGTATCATGATACTAGGCTCAAATTAGTTGTTTAATGGTTCAAAATGTTTCAAGAAACACGATTTTGTTATCATACGTTAGAAAATAAAACAAACATTACAAAAACGACTTACAAATATGTCATTTAAACATTTCGATCTCTAAAATTCAGGGACTATTAAAATGTATGTCGACATTTAAGATGAGAAATTTGATATTTGTGATAAGCCCTACGATGAAAGAAATGACAGGATTGTCATAGACAATAACTTCCTTATGACAGGATTATACCCACAGCATTATTATAGTACGATTGTAGCACACAAAAACATGGCATGGGAATATACAAATGCCATGAGGGCACCATAGCAAGGGGATACCAGAATGCCATGAGGGCACCATAGCAACGGAATACACGAATGTCATGAGGGCACCATAGCAGGGTAATACAAGAAGGTCATGAGGGCACCATAGCAAGGGGATACCAGAATGTCATGAGGGCACTATGGAAAGGGAATACACGAATGCCATAAGGGCACCATGGCAAGGGAATACAAGAAGGCGAGGGCACCATAGCAAGGACAGATAAGAATGCCATGATGGTACCATAGCAAGGGGAGATAAGAATGCCATAACGGCACCATGGCAAGGGAAAATAAGAATGTCATGAGGGCACCATTGCAAGGGGAGATAAGAATGCCATGAGGGCACCATAGCAGGGGAATACAAGAAGGCCATGAGGGCACCATAGCAAGGGAATACCAGAATGTAATGAGGGCATCATGGCAAGGGGAGATAAGAATGCCATGAGGGCACCATTGCAAGGAAAGATAAGAATGCCATGAGGGCACCATTGCAAGAAAAGATAAGACTGTAACGAGGGCACCATAGCAAGGGGAGATAAGAATGCCATGAGGGCACCATGGCAAGGGAAAATAAGAATGCCACGAGGGCACCATGTCAAGGGGAGATAAGAATGCAATGAGGGCACCATGGTAAGGGAAAATAAGAATGCCATGAGGGCATCATGGCAAGGGGAGATAAGAATGTCATGAAGGCACATGGCAAGGGGAGATAAGAATGCCATGAGGGCACCATGGCAAGGGAAGATAAGAATGCCATGAGGGCACCATGGCAAGGGGAGATAAGAATGCCATGAGGGTACCATGGCAAGGGGAGATAAGAATGCAATGAGGGCACCTATATTAATACACGGCTATGAAGAAAGTACAAAACTTAGACAGAATCAAACTATTGTTTGTGCGAGCACGTGTGTGTGTGTGAGCACGTGTGAGTGTGCGAGCACGTGTGTGGTTGTGTGTGCGAGCACGTGTGTGTGTGTGTGTGTGCGAGAATGTGTGTGTGTGCGTGCGTGTGTGTGTGGGTTTGTTTGTCTTTGTGGGGTGTGTGTGTGTTTGTGGGGTGTGTTTGTGGGGTGTTTGTGTGTGTGTGTATGAGTGTGTGAGTGCATGGTTGTGTGTGTGTGCGCGATCACGCGTGTGTGTTTGTGTGCGTACATGGGTGTGTGTGTATGTGTGTGGGTTTGTGTGTGCGATCACGCGCGTGTGTATGTGTGTAGTGTGTCTATAAATTAAGGCTACAAAAATTACTCCCCATATATCTAACAATTACTCCCCATATATCTAACAATTACTCCCCATATATCTAACAATTACTCCCCATATATCTAACAATTACTCCCCATATATCTAACACAATTTTGTTGTAGTTTGAACATCTGAAGGTCATGGGGTCATCTTTGTGTTGGAAGTTAAAGTTTCAGCTTTTGAGTTTCTAGTCCAGTACCAGGTAGACACATCTTGACCTTGACTTCGTATCTTGACATGACACTGTCACACCTTCCATGCCCGTGCACAAAGGGCGCTAGGAGGAAAAGTTTCCGAAATACCTTTGAAAATGTCACCCTGTGCACTGGACTACACTACTTGCCTCATCGCTACTAGGAAGGAGACCTGACTGTTGTTTCCCCCCAGGACTCTTGACCCTTAAAATTAACTCAATTAACTGTATTAGTCTGCAATTCAGGAGCGGTATTCTCTGTAAACTAAATATGGCTCCAACATCGAGACTGTCTGGGGGGGGGGGGGGGTGTCTGAAAAACAATAATAAAAACAGAAATCAGATTAAAGACCGTATCTTCAGAGCTGATGCATTTTGATGACATATGAAACTTTATGAAATTTGCTATCTGTAAGTGCACACGAGACAGCTGTGACAGCGGCACATGAGACAGTTGTGACAGCGGCACATGAGACAGTTGTGACAGCGGCAAATAAGACAGTTGTGACGGCGGCACATGAGACATATGCGACAGCGGCACATGAGACAGCTGCAACAGCGGCACATGAGACAGTTGTGACAGCTCTTATTAAGTGCTCTTATTGAGTACTCTTATTGAAAGCTCCTATTGAGTGTAATCTTATTGAGCACTCTTATTTCAATGTATAATTCTAATTTTGAAAAAACTCTGGGAAGTTCGAGCATAGTATCAATCTTTCAATATCGAAGCCAGAATGATCAATACATTGATCGTGAGCCCTCAAGATATAGAAATAGAAGATATCCAGCGAGAAATTATTTTGTTTAGAAACAGTTTTATTTTTATTACATTTCACTGAATTCTCTTATAAGTGACTTCAAACATTTTTTTTCAAAATGAAATGAACGCTTTTAAAGATAACAATATGGACCCCAAATATCATTACCGCTTTAAAACAAAGGAGGCCAAATGAATCGATTTATTTTCATAAAAAAATATTCAACATTCGTATCAATATAATTTTAAAGTTCATTCAAATTCAAAAAATATTTCATAAAAATGAAGTTTCGAAACGTGACGTAGTTATCCTCTGATTTTAGCAAGTCTTTCACATTTAGTGTAGTTTAAATTTGAAAAAAAAAATTGATCATGCAATTGTCGTATTGAAAAGAGGACAAAATATTAAGTTCCAATATGGAAAAAGACGGGTATTCAGCTTGAATTAAATTCACATTTCCGGAAGAGTTATTTCAGATAATTTCCTTTTCAGTAACTAATCGTAACTAATCTTGACCATTCGTAACTAATCTTGATCTTTAGTAACTAATCTTGACCATTCGTAACGAATAGTGACCAATCGGAACCATGGTTGACCAATCGTTAAAAATCTTGGCCCAACGAAACCAATCTTGACCAAATGTAAACAATCTTGACCAACTGCTACCGGGTCTTGACCAATCGTAACTAATCTTGACCAATCGTAACCAAGCTTGACCATTCGTAACCAAATCTTGACCATTCGTAACTAAATCTTGACCAATAATAGCCAATCTTGACCAATAATAGCCAATCTTGACCAATCCTGGATAATCGTTCTTGAAGTTAAAATCCCCGACTCACTGTATTTATTTATCCCAAATTGATTTCACATTCAATTTTTGTTTCCTCAACATTTTTCTGTCTTTTAATCTTCTGTTATGATGGCTGCTAGTTCTATCGATGTTATTAAAGGATGGTCATGTGGTTTTTGTTGATGTTGCAAACAGGTTATCGATTTTAGAAGTCCGATTTTAAACCGGTTATCGGTTTTACAAAAAGATTACAGTGACATAGTTTTTTTATTATTGGAAAACTGAAGTAGATATCTATTTTTAGAACAGTTAAAGCAACTCTCCTTTTGATACAGTTTGGTACCAGCAATTGGCCTATCTTTTTAAAAGTGGCAAAAACTGCGACATCCATCATCACCATTAGTGGCGCTACAGCCCATGAAGGGCACCGGCCTGCTCCATCAGGTCCATCCACTGCTTTCCGCATCCATGCGTGGAACCCGAGCTGATGCGCGCCCTTCACTACATCGTCTATCCATCTCAGTCTCGGTCGACCCGTGAGCCGTCTGCCACTTGGTTTCTGCCTGTAGATCACTTTTGCTGCTCTACAATCTGGCATCTTTAAATGTTTCCTGTCCATCGCAGTCTGTGTTAATGTTCAACAAATGTTTTAGTATTTATTACAATTATTATTATTTTTAAAAATTCTGGATTTTAAAAAAAAAAAGAATCTTAAAAAAAAATTAAAAATAAAGGAAAAATAAGTTGATCGTCAACCATTTTGTAAAAATTAAAAAACGGTTAACTTCCTCAATTCGATCTCATGGTGTGAAGAAATCCAATCTATTGTATTTTTAACGAGGGTTTTAGCAATTTAGTCCTCTGTGAGTTATTCCAATTTCCGAGCATGTCTGAACAAAAAGAGAAAGTCGTGATAATAATAATAATAGTAATAATAAAGTTTATTTGAAAATCACGCTTCATCCCCGAAGGTTCGAAGCGTGGTACAGAGTCAACCATACCAAACGATAAATGAAACAATCTATACCTTACCACACCTAAACACGAAACGCAACACCACAAAAACTACACACGAGCACACCCATTCAAAGTCCTTCATCCCCTCGCAAGCACTGACAACACAAGCCAATATACTCCCAGGAGACAATAGCGTTCAGTCTGGACATGGAGTGGACCACCCTGTCCTTCATCAACTCGCAAGCACACACAAGCCAATATACTCCCAGGAGACAATAGCGTTCAGTCTGGACATGGAGTGGACCACCCTGTCCTTCATCCCCTCGCAAGCACACACAAGCCAATATAATCCCAGGAGACAATAGCGTTCAGTCTGGGCATGGAGTGGACCACCCTGTCCTTCATCCCCTCGCAAGCACTGACAACACAAGCCAATATACTCATAGGAGACAATAGCGTTCAGTGTGATAATGATCTAGTCTAGAAGTATTTGATGGCCGTATGGATATGCTACCTAAAGATGTCTTCACGATTAAAGTTTTACTTTTGATAAGCATTCCACATTGGGGGATAAATACATTTTCGGATACTGCGACCATTGAAGAGATTTAATTTCGCTTTAAAATTCTATAGGGCTGCGTTCAAAGGCCAGAAGCTCGTACCTAGAGATGTGGCAAGAGAAGGAACCTACAGTTGTTATCCTACACTGGGGAAAGTCGTAAATAAACTTCTTGTTGCCATGGCAACATAGTATTTGGTGCAACGTGGTTTTAGTAGTGTTGTTCACTTTTGCTCCAAACAAAGACAAAAGCTCAAGATTACTGAACCAGGCGATTAAGAGTCCTATTAATGAGCTTTGAACCAGGCATTGAAAAGACTACATTACTTCACAAACCCCGTCCGAACATTTAGACGGTGAATAAAGTTAGTTTCTTAAATTACTAGTATTAAATGTCATATATACAGTTCTAGATTGATAGTTGCTGGGTGGTCGAATGGTGTGAACTGAGTCGATCCCAAGCTTGTGGTCTGGACTTCAATCCCCAACCAAAGACTAGGTCAAGCGAAATGTTAGCACCCCTGGTGGATGGGACCCGTTAAACGTTACCATGGCAACTGATCCAAGAGAAGGAAACTTTGAATCAAGACCAGGGGAAGAAATCCCGTAGGCGGGTATATTCATAATGACAAATTGCGACAACTTCTACGACGCAACTGGAGCCAAGCTGTACCATCCATACATGGTGAGAGATGATTAGCTGTCCAGGGAATCAGCTTAAAGTTAAAGTCCTAAAGAAAATATCCCAGGCCTTGTGATTTCGTCCTGCGACAACTACACCATTTCCGCTTGTGACGTCTATACCATTTTCACATTGTGACGTCTACATCATTTCCGCATTGTGACGTCTACACCATTTCCGCATTGCGACGTATACACCATTTCCGCATTGTGACGTCTACACCATTTCCGCATTGCGACGTATACACCATTTCCGCATTGTGACGTCTACACCATTTCCGCATTGTGACGTCTACACCATTTCCGCATTGTGACGTCTACACCATTTCCGCATTGTGACGTCTACACCATTTCCGCATTGTGACGTCACACCATTTCCGCATTGTGACGGACGGATTCCATTAAACTACTATTCTGAATATTATTGAAAGGTGTTAAGAGGGGGGGGGCGGTAGGGACGTGTTTACGACCTCTTGGGGGCGGTGCACGAAAACATTTGAGAACCACTGGTTTAGACGAGAACTTTTTACAGCTTATTTAATAATTTTGTAGACAAGTTTCACACTTGACGTTTTGAAATTTCCTAAAAAATTGAGGCCCCTGTAAATGTGATGCCCATGTAAAAGTGATGCACTTGTAAATGTGATGCCCCTGTAAATGTGATGCCCCTGTAAATGTGATGCCCATGTAAAAGTGACGCCCTTGTAAATGTGATGCCCCTGTAAATGTGATGCCCCTGTAAATGTGATGCCCATGTAAAAGTGATGCCCCTGTAAATGTGATGCCCCTGTAAATGTGAGGCCAATGACAAATAACACGACTGACTCGCCTACAATGAGGCAGGGTCTGGTACAAATCTGTTTCATCAAGCAATAGTTGATTTCTGACTTGGGATCTGACCAGGTCGTTATCGTGACAATACCAATGTATCACCATAACACCAACAAAACTGCATCTAACATGGAATATGCCGGGGAGGCGTGGGGGGGGGGCCCATTTCCATTATCGAATATAAAGGGCCGCCATTGTTGTCAGATCTCTGGTCAAGCTCATACATCACTGAGTCCCAGGAAACAGAGCTATGCAATTGCTAGAGAATTTCCTGGCGATTAAAGAAATTACATAGACTTAATGGTTGTTCTCTAAAAAAATCTCATAAAGCTCAGTCGCAAACGAATGGATAGAGCGCATTTTCTCCAAATGGCTTCGGATATTTTATTGTCTTAGATAATCTAGAAAATAAAAGAGAAACAGCATCAACGCTATAGAATGTGGGATCATGGTTTAGGGTCATAGTTGGGGATCATGGTTGGGGATCATGGTTTAGGGTCAAGGTTGGGGATCATGGTTTAAGGTCATGGTTGGGGATCATGGCTGGGGATCATGGTTTAGGGTCATAGTTGGGGATCATGGTTGGGGATCATGGTTTAGGGTCATGGTTGGGGATCATGGTTGGGGATCATGGTTTAGGGTCATGGTTGGGGATCATGGTTTAGGGTCATGGTTGGGGATCATGGTTGGGGATCATGGTTTAGGGTCATGGTTGGGGATCATGGTTGGGGATCATGGTTTAGGGTCATGGTTGGGGATCATAGAATTATACCACACAGTGTACAGAGATTCATGCGTGTTCTAATATCACCAATACGTCTACCCGCCACTTAACGTTAACAAAGATTTTATGGTAGCTGAGCTTAGAAGCACTTAGAACTGCATTACAGCATTCAGTGGTTCTCAGTTTATGAAGCTGTCACAACGGCTCATAATGATCTATACAGCGCTTGAAATGGTCTGTCTACGATGACGACGTTAAACGATAATCGATTTCGAACATTGTAACGACGCGTCGTGTGCTTATGATTGTATAGTGTTGAGCGCTCATCTTCTTTATCTGCATCCAGCGTTCCTAATAATTATTACGATAATTTTTGTATTATTGAAAACACGAGGCCTCTTCCACATCTTCCATCAACTAAAGTATTTATTCACAACAAATATCACTTTACAAGATGAAATAAATTCCCAGGGTTGTAGTAAACATAATTGTCTTGATCGCGTTAACTTCACATATATGATAATCCACTATGATTGTAAGATAGTTATTACGATACTAGATGTAGCCAGCCAAACATTGGTGACAGCAATGTGTGAACTTCCCATCTACTAGATATAGCCGGCCAAACATTGGTGACAGCAATGTGTGAACTTCCCATCTACTAGATATAGCCGGCCAAACATTGGTGACAGCAATACGTTAACTTCCCATCTACTAAAGCTACTTAACAAAACATGAACTCGAGTAACGCACATTTAAGATCCGAATTTTTGCTACACCCCTTTCCCCATGATACGTCACTGACCCATACTGATGTGTATCTTGTGCTGTCTGTGACATCCACACATACTGATGTGTATCTTGAGCTGTTTGGGACATCCACACATACTGAAGTGTATCTTGAGCTGTCTGGGACATCCACCCATACTGATGTGTATCTTGTGCTGCCTGTGACATCCACCCATACTGATGTATATCTTGAGCTGTCTGGGACATCCACCCATACTGATGTGTATCTTGTGCTGCCTGGGACATCCACACATACTGATGTGTATCTTGAGCTGTCTGGGACATCCACCCATACTGATGTGTATCTTGAGCTGTCTGGGACATCCACCCATACTGATGTGTATCTTGTGCTGCCTGTGACATCCACCCATACTGATGTGTATCTTGAGCTGTCTGGGACATCCACCCATACTGATGTGTATCTTGTGCTGCCTGTGACATCCACCCATACTGATGTGTATCTTGAGCTGTCTGGGACATCCACCCATACTGATGTGTATCTTGTGCTACCTGGGACACCCATCCTTCATGGGGCGTATCTTGTGCTACCTGGGACACCCACCCTTCATGGGGCGTATCTTGTGCTACCTGGGACACCCATCCTTCATGGGGCGTATCTTGTGCTGCCTGGGACACCCACCCCTCATGGGGCGTATCTTGTGCTGCCTGGGACATCCACCCATACTGATGTGTATCTTGAGCTGTCTGGGACACCCACCCTTCATGGGGCGTATCTTGTGCTGCCTGGGACACCCACCCTTCATGGGGCGTATCTTGTGCTGCCTGGGACACCCACCCTTCATGGGGCGTATCTTGTGCTGCCTGGGACACCCACCCCTCATGGGGCGTATCTTGTGCTGCCTGGGACATCCACCCATACTGATGTGTATCTTGTGCTACCCGGGACACCCATCCTTCATGGGGCGTATCTTGTGCTACCTGGGACACCCACCCTTCATGGGGCGTATCTTGTGCTACCTGGGACACCCATCCTTCATGGGGCGTATCTTGTGCTACCTGGGACACCCACCCTTCATGGGGCGTATCTTGTGCTGCCTGGGACACCCACCCCTCATGGGGCGTATCTTGTGCTGCCTGGGACACCCACCCCTCATGGGCCGTATAATGTGCTGCCTGGGACACCCACCCCTCATGGGGCGTATCTTGTGCTGCCTGGGACACCCACCCCTCATGGGGCGTATCTTGTGCTGCCTGGGACATCCACCCCTCATGGGGCGTATCTTGTGCTACCTGGGACACCCACCCCTCATGGGGCGTATCTTGTGCTGCCTGGGACACCCACCCCTCATGGGGCGTATCTTGTGCTGCCTGGGACATCCACCCTTCATGGGCCGTATATTGTGCTGCCTGGGACACCCACCCCTCATGGGGCGTATCTTGTGCTGCCTGGGACACCCACCCCTCATGGGGCGTATCTTGTGCTGCCTGGGACATCCACCCATACTGATGTGTATCTTGAGCTGTCTGGGACACCCACCCCTCATGGGGCGTATCTTGTGCTGCCTGGGACACCCACCCTTCATGGGGCGTATCATTTGCTGCCTGGGACACCCACCCTTCATGGGGCGCATATTGTGCTGCCTGCGGCAAAAGAAAAGAAGCGCACATCCTCCCCCGACAATGGTAACCCCTAAGTACGCAGCCACGCTTTTTGTGCACGCCCCTGCACCATGCTCATATTCTAATGTCCCACTCCTTTACCGCGCAATGATTTGCATTTTCTAAAAAAAAATTAAATTAAAACAGTACATTTTTCAAAATAGTTCAACACAAGATCCAACAAATTTAGAACATATTTGGGTTTAGGATAATGATATGAAACTAAACAAATAGCAATTTCATTATAATGGTTTGTTCTTATTTTGATGAGTGACAAGTGAGTCTGTGGGTGATAAGTGAGCCGGTTAGTGGTATTTGTCAGCGAGAGATATTTGTCAGTGAGGGGTATTTGTCAGTGAGTGGTATTTGTCAATGAGTGGTATTTGTCAGTGAGTGGTATTTGTCAGTGAGTGGTATTTGTCAGTGAGTGGTATTTGTCAGTGAGTGGTATTTGTCAATGAGTGGTATTTTTCAGTGAGTGGTATTTGTCAATGAGTGGTATTTGTCAGTGAGTGGTATTTGTCAATGAGTGGTATTTGTCAGTGAGTGGTATTTGTCAATGAGTGATATTTTTCAGTGATTGGTATTTGACAGTGATATCAGTCAATGAGTGGTATTTTTCTGTGAGTGATATTTGTCAGTGAGGGGTATTTGTCAGTGAGTGGTATTTGTCAGTGAGTGATATTTGTCAGTGAGTGGTATTTTTCAGTGAGTAGTATTTGTCAGTGAGTGGTATTTGTCAGTGAGTGGTATTTGTCATTGAGTGGTATTTGTCAGTGAGTGATATTTGTCAGTGAGGGGAATTGTCAGTGAGTGGTATTTTTCAGTGAGTGGTATTTGTCAGTGAGTGGTATTTGTCAGTGAGTGATATTTGTCAGTGAGGGGTATTTGTCAGTGAGGGGTATTTGTCAGTGAGGGGTATTTGTCAGTGAGTGGTATTTGTCAGTGAGTGGTATTTGTCAGTGAGTGGTATTTGTCAATGAGTGGTATTTTTCAGTGAGTGGTATTTGTCAATGAGTGGTATTTGTCAGTGAGGGGTATTTGTCAATGAGTGGTATTTGTCATTGAGTAGTATTTGTCAGTGAGTGGTATTTGTCAGTGAGTGGTATTTGTCAGTGAGTGGTATTTGTCAGTGAGTGGTATTTGTCAGTGACATCTCGTTGAAATTAATGGTTTGTACGGCATTTTCTTATGAAACATATTTCACTGTTATCAAAATGAGCAATGCTTTGACAGTTATAAAAATAGAAACAAATATAATTGCCACCTTCGATCTTATAAATGTCCAGCTGACCTTGATGTGCGGAATACGTCAAACCCGTTTAGGGTCAGCCAAGCAATGTGTCGTTTAGGGTCAGCCAAGCAATGTGTCATTTAGGGTCAGCCAAGCAATGTGTCCTTTAGGGTCAGCCAAGCAATGTGTCCTTTAGGGTCAGCCAAGCAATGTGTCCTTTAGGGTCAGCCAAGCAATGTGTCCTTTAGGGTCAGCCAAGCAATGTGTCGTTTATTGTCAGCCAAGCAATGTGTCATTTAGTGTCAGCCAAGCAATGTGTCGTGTAGGGTCAGCCAAGCAATGTGTCATTTAGGGTCAGCCAAGCAATGTGTCATTTAGTGTCAGCCAAGCAATGTGTCGTTTATTGTCAGCCAAGCAATGTGTCCTTTAGGGTCAGCCAAGCAATGTGTCCTTTAGGGTCAGCCAAGCAATGTGTCGTGTAGGGTCAGCCAAGCAATGTGTCATTTAGGGTCAGCCAAGCAATGTGTCATTAGGGTCAGCCAAGCAATGTGTCATTTAGGGTCAGCCAAGCAATGTGTCATTTAGGGTCAGCCAAGCAATGTGTCATTTAGGGTCAGCCAAGCAATGTGTCATTTAGGGTCAGCAAAGCAATGTGTCGTGTAGGGTCAGCCAAGCAATGTGTCATTTAGGGTCAGCCAAGCAATGTGTCATTAGGATCAGCCAAGCAATGTGTCGTGTAGGGTCAGCCAAGCAATGTGTCATTTAGGGTCAGCCAAGCAATGTGTCATTTAGGGTCAGCCAAGCAATGTGTCATTTAGGGTCAGCCAAGCAATGTGTCATTTAGGGTCAGCCAAGCAATGTGTCATTTAGGGTCAGCCAAGCAATGTGTCGTGTAGGGTCAGCCAAGCAATGTGTCATTTAGGGTCAGCCAAGCAATGTGTCATTAGGATCAGCCAAGCAATGTGTCGTGTAGGGTCAGCCAAGCAATGTGTCATTTAGGGTCAGCCAAGCAATGTGTCATTTAGGGTCAGCCAAGCAATGTGTCATTTAGGGTCAGCCAAGCAATGTGTCATTTAGGGTCAGCCAAGCAATGTGTCATTTAGGGTCAGCCAAGCAATGTGTCATTAGGGTCAGCCAAGCAATGTGTCGTGTAGGGTCAGCCAAGCAATGTGTCATTTAGGGTCAGCCAAGCAATGTGTCGTTTATTGTCAGCCAAGCAATGTGTCCTTTAGGATCAGCCAAGCAATGTGTCATTTAGGGTCAGCCAAGCAATGTGTCCTTTAGGGTCAGCCAAGCAATGTGTCCTTTAGGGTCAGCCAAGCAATGTGTCCTTTAGGGTCAGCCAAGCAATGTGTCATTTAGGGTCAGCCAAGCAATGTGTCGTTTAGGGTCAGCCAAGCAATGTGTCGTTTAGGGTCAGCCAAGCAATGTTTCGTTTAGGGTCAGCCAAGCAATGTGTCATTTAGGGTCAGCCAAGCAATGTGTCGTGTAGGGTCAGCCAAGCAATGTGTCCTTTAGGGTCAGCCAAGCAATGTGTCATTTAGGGTCAGCCAAGCAATGTGTCATTTAGGGTCAGCCAAGCAATGTGTCATTAGGATCAGCCAAGCAATGTGTCGTGTAGGGTCAGCCAAGCAATGTGTCGTGTAGGGTCAGCCAAGCAATGTGTCATTTAGGATCAGCCAAGCAATGTGTCTTTATGATCAGCCAAGCAATGTGTCGTGTAGGGTCAGCCAAGCAATGTGTCATTTAGGGTCAGCCAAGCAATGTGTCATTAGGATCAGCCAAGCAATGTGTCATTTAGGGTCAGCCAAGCAATGTGTCATTTAGGGTCAGCCAAGCAATGTGTCATTTAGGGTCAGCCAAGCAATGTGTCATTTAGGGTCAGCCAAGCAATGTGTCATTTAGGGTCAGCCAAGCAATGTGTCATTTAGGGTCAGCCAAGCAATGTGTCCTTTAGGGTCAGCCAAGCAATGTGTCATTTAGGGTCAGCCAAGCAATGTGTCATTTAGGGTCAGCCAAGCAATGTGTCATTTAGGGTCAGCCAAGCAATGTGTCATTTAGGGTCAGCCAAGCAATGTGTCATTTAGGGTCAGCCAAGCAATGTGTCATTTAGGGTCAGCCAAGCAATGTGTCATTTAGGGTCAGCCAAGCAATGTGTCATTAGGATCAGCCAAGCAATGTGTCGTTTAGGGTCAGCCAAAATTTGGATTGGTGAAATGCAATTAGTATTTTAATGTCATTACCAGATCGCGCCTATACTTCTTTGCCGCAACATCAGATTGTATCTACCATTCTTTACATCAACATAAGATCATGCTACCCTTATTTACATCAACATGAGATCCTGCAACCCTTCTTTACATCAACATCAGATCCTGCAACTCTTCTTTGCCTCAACATAAGATCATTGCTACCCTTCTTTACCGCAATCTCAGATCGTGGCTACACTTCTTTACATCAACACAGATCATTGCTACCCTTCCCCTTTACCTCAACACTACATTAAATAAAATCATCAAAAAAAACATTTGACTCATTTTCTTTTCAAATCAATGGCTTGTTGCTTGTTGCTTGTTGCTTGTTGCTTGTTGCTTGTTGCTTGTTGCTTGTTGCTTGTTGATTGTTGATTGTTGATTGTTGCTTGTTGATTGTTGCTTGTTGATTGTTGATTGTTGCTTGTTGCTTGTTGCTTGTTGATTGTTGATTGTTGCTTGTTGCTTGTTGCTTGTTGCTTGTTGCTTGTTGCTTGTTGCTTGTTGCTTGTTGATTGTTGCTTGTTGCTTGTTGCTTGTTGCTTGTTGATTGTTGATTGTTGCTTGTTGCTTGTTGCTTGTTGATTGTTGATTGTTGCTTGTTGATTGTTGCTTGTTGCTTGTTGCTTGTTGCTTGTTGATTGTTGATTGTTGATTGTTGCTTGTTGCTTGTTGCTTGTTGATTGTTGATTGTTGCTTGTTGATTGTTGCTTGTTGCTTGTTGCTTGTTGCTTGTTGATTGTTGATTGTTGATTGTTGCTTGTTGATTGTTGCTTGTTGATTGTTGATTGTTGCTTGTTGCTTGTTGCTTGTTGCTTGTTGATTGTTGATTGTTGATTGTTGCTTGTTGCTTGTTGCTTGTTGCTTGTTGCGTTAAACAAAATAAAAAGGTTCAATAACATGGTTACTATTGATTAATGCACTCAATCATGCACAGTAGTCTGATGGTGAACAATGTGAGACCCACTGGTCTTTGAACTTTCGTTAATCTCATTTCGTTAGCGGCACTTAGCGCCACGTGACCGGACCACCTGTGGCCTGGCTTGATGAAGTCAACAAATCGACACGTGCAAACCGTTAAGCGCTGTTACTTGTCTGGCCGACCACGGAGGTGTTGATGAGTACAAAGACTGCGCCGCTCACGGGACAAATCAAAGACCACAGCGGGCGCATCCCTGTTGTCGTCACGCGCAACATTGGCTCACCTGTACCTCCATTTAGAAACAGAATAGGTAAAAAAAAAAAAAAGTAAAAAATTGGCTAATGAAATCACCTCACCCCCCTCTCCCTACCCCCCTCCACCTCCACACAGGGCAGGTTCCACCCCTGAATAAACTTAATCATTTTATGAAAGAAGGTCACGTGATTAGGTGATCATGAAATGATGGAGACAAAAAAAAAGGGGGTGGGGGGGGACTAACAATAGGACATTTAATGACGTCATTCGTATTACATTTTTGTAAACGTAAATAATGGACCCCCCCCCCCGAGCCTCAATTTAATAGACAGTGAAATTTAACTTCAAAAAGACTTTTCAATCCAATATCCAAGTTAAATTATTTCAAAAAGACTTATCAATCCAATATCCAAGTAAAATTATTTCAAAAAGACTTATCAATCCAATATCCAAGTAAAATTATTTCAAAAAGACTTATCAATCCAATATCCAGGATAACTTATATTGTAAAACGTACCAATCCAATATACAAAATTAAATTATATTGTAACACTTATTGTCAATACAATATCCAAGTTAATTTTCATTCGACCATTTTAAACAAATACGTTTTTTTTTTAAATCTGACATGGAATGTTTGCCTGTTAATTGCTAAGTACAGTCACATGGAAGGATAAAGTACAGTCGTATGTAGGATAAAGTACAGTCGTATGTAAGGATAAAGTACAGTCGTATGCAAAGATGCAGAATATTGGTGTAAGAAAGACCAAACGGGGCACGTGGTTATCTTAATGTAACTACCCAAGAAAGATTGAATCTGTTGGAGAAACCATTACCAGCATGCTATGTTTAGCCATTTACCAGCATGCTGTGTTTAGCCATTTACCAGCATGCTATGTTTAACCATTTACCAGCATGCTATGTTTAGCCATTTACCAGCATGCTATGTTTAGCCATTTACCAGCATGCTGTGTTTAGCCATTTACCAGCATGCTATGTTTAGCCATTTACCAGCATGCTATGTTTAGCCATTTACCAGCATGCTATGTTTAGCCATTTACCAGCATGCTGTGTTTAGCCATTTACCAGCATGCTGTGTTTAGCCATTTACCAGCATGCTATGTTTAGCCATTTACCAGCATGCTGTGTTTAGCCATTTACCAGCAAGCTGTGTTTAGCCATTTACCAGCATGCTATGTTTAGCCATTTACCAACATGCTATGTTTAGCCATTTACCAGCATGCTATGTTTAGCCATTTACCAGCATGCTGTGTTTAGCCATTTACCAGCATGCTATGTTTAGCCATTTACCAGCATGCTGTGTTTAGCCATTTACCAGCATGCTATGTTTAGCCATTTACCAGCATGCTATGTTTAGCCATTTACCAGCATGCTGTGTTTAGCCATTTACCAGCATGCTATGTTTAGCCATTTACCAGCATGCTGTGTTTAGCCATTTACCAGCATGCTATGTTTAGTAATTTACCAGCATGCTATGTTTAGCCATTTACCAGCATGCTGTGTTTAGCCATTTACCAGCATGCTATGTTTAGCCATTTACCAGCATGCTATGTTTAGCCATTTACCAGCATGCTATGTTTAGCCATTTACCAGCATGCTGTGTTTAGCCATTTACCAGCATGCTATGTTTAGCCATTTACCAGCATGCTGTGTTAGCCATTTACCAGCATGCTGTGTTTAGCCATTTACCAGCATGCTATGTTTAGCCATTTACCAGCATGCTGTGTTTAGCCATTTACCAGCATGCTATGTTTAGCCATTTACCAGCATGCTATGTTTAGCCATTTACCAGCATGCTGTGTTTAGCCATTTACCAGCATGCTGTGTTTAGCCATTTACCAGCATGCTATGTTTAGCCATTTACCAGCATGCTATGTTTAGCCATTTACCAGCATGCTGTGTTTAGCCATTTACCAGCATGCTATGTTTAGCCATTTACCAGCATGCTATGTTTAGCCATTTACCAGCATGCTGTGTTTAGCCATTTACCAGCATGCTATGTTTAGCCATTTACCAGCATGCTGTGTTTAGCCATTTACCAGCATGCTATGTTTAGCCATTTACCAGCATGCTATGTTTAGCCATTTACCAGCATGCTATGTTTAGCCATTTACCAGCATGCTATGTTTAGCCATTTACCAGCATGCTATGTTTAGCCATTTACCAGCATGCTGTGTTTGGCCATTTACCAGCATGCTATGTTTAGCCATTTACCAGCATGCTATGTTTAGCCATTTACCAGCATGCTGTGTTTAGCCATTTACCAGCATGCTATGTTTAGCCATTTACCAGCATGCTGTGTTAGCCATTTACCAGCATGCTATGTTTAGCCATTTACCAGCATGCTGTGTTTAGCCATTTACCAGCATGCTATGTTTAGCCATTTACCAGCATGCTATGTTTAGCCATTTACCAGCATGCTATGTTTAGCCATTTACCAGCATGCTGTGTTTAGCCATTGCGCTGTAATGAAGCAAGATCTTGGGTATCATGATTAGTGTGTTGAAAATGACAAGATTCTCTTTCAACCTCTCACACCTATGCACTCATGCACACACTTGAGTCCTGGAGAATGAAAGATTAAAACAATCAAAGGTGAAGTTTGTGATTCTGTAGAATTAGCACCAGGCCTATACCAGCTGCGCACCCCCCACCCCACCCCCCTTTTTTTACACACAGGTTCCTTTCGTAATGAAGGAGTAATTGAAGTTAAGGAGTTGATTGCGGTTTTGTGCTGGACAACAGATACATCGGCGGATCTCTGCAGGCTAATAATGGTGGGCTTCCAGAAAGACCGACCGTCGTAGTTCCGGTGTTTATATATGAAATTGAGGCTAACGTCTAATAGAGACCGACCGAAAGTGATTTTCTGATTTCGGCCGATACCGAAGCCGAAACCGAAATATATAAGTATTTTTGAAATTCCTACATGCATACATTCTGCGTTCATCGATGGGGAAAGTATCAATATTTACATTCTTTTTATTTAAAAAATCAGATCATCATGAATATGAATAAATAAACATCTAAAGAACACTTTGGCTTTTAACATTCTAATTTATACGTTATTTAAATTTCTTTAAAATGTTTTTTAAACTTAGTATGCTAAGAGAAAATTTGGACGGAGTGAGGTGGGCGGGGTAAAATTCATGCAAGATAGACCTTTGAGTGCCCTTTGCTTTTATAATATAATTGCAACCTAAAACATAGCCCTTGATAATTATTGTGGCTCTGATAGAGCCAAATGTCGCCTAAATATCAGTTATTAAGACTATAAAGAATATCAGCACAATATTTCGCTGTTATCGTCATACTAATTTTTCATAAATAGCTGTCAAGATATCGCTGTATTAATATTTAGCGCAGTACCAACGCGTTAGTCTTTCCGTGCTGGTGACGTCATTATTTCGTTCGGCGACCAACCTCCCTCACCCCTTGTTTTTTTAACCGGGTCTCTTAAAATTGTTGTTCTGACGGGTCTCGACGGAGAATCTCAAAAGACATCTACATTGATCGTCAAAATCATAAAATGTAAACAGGTCAGCAGAAAGCCTACTACATAACCATTATACAAACCCATGATACTTGCAAACGCGTGTTATTTCGTCACTAAGAATGTTTATGAGCATGTTGATACTAAATTTCAAGAAATGAATCAATTGAAAAAACCTACTTTTCCTCAATTAAAAAAAAAAATTATAAAAATAATAATGGAAATATTAACATTCCCTAGGATTTTTCAATATTATTCACCTTTGCCTATGACAACATTGATGATCATGATAATGAATATCACAAATGAATGAATTAAACAAACTTAGGATTCCAAATTTTATTTCTGAAAATAATTAAACCAAAAATAATGATATAAATATATATAAATATGGAATAAACTAAATTCCATTAGTTTTTCTTCCACAAAACTGATTACATTAATCTCGGCCTAATTGAAATTTATTTTTGTGGAAATAAATGACAAGTAGATTATCATACAGATGTGAGCAGTTTTCGCAGAGTATTAGTCATATACCATACGATGACAGCGAGACGTCGTGCAATAATGAATATTGCAGTGCCGTGCTAGAGACAGACAGACAGTCTGACTACTGGTAGACGATCGAAAACCTCAATCATTTTCGGCCGAAACAGAAAGTTAACTTTTCTTTTTCGACCGAAACCGAAACTAGGCCGAAAGGGATCAATGGCAACTTTCGGCGCCGAAGCCGAAGCCTAAATTGGGTCGGTCTCTGCTGTCTACTGTTTTTATCTTTCCCGTCAATGTCTGAGTTTCGTCTTTTTAAGACTATTTTATTGCATGTACTCAACTCTACTGCACTCACTCTACTGCACTCACTCTACTGCACTCATTCTACTGCACTCACTCTACGGCACTCACTCTACTGCACTCACTCTACTGCACTCACTCTGCTGAACTCACTCCTGGTATTCTAACTGATGCCCTCAAAGAAGATGACACCTTGTCCAAAGTAGATGAGACCTTGTCCATAGAAGATGAAACCTTGTCCAAAGAAAATGAAACCTTGTTCAAAGAAGATGACACCTTGTCCAAAGAAGATGACACCTTGTCCAAAGAAGATGACACCTTGTCCAAAGAAAATGAAACCTTGTTCAAAGAAGATGACACCTTGTCCAAAGAAGATGAAATCTTGTCCAAGGAAGATAACACCTTGTCCAAAGAAAATGAAACCTTGTTCAAAGAAGATGACACCTTGTCCAAAGAAGACGAAACCTTGTCCTAAACTACATTAAAAGTATCTATTCAGTGCACTAAGTGTACTCTCAGAACCAACTGTTACTATTGTTATGCTACACATCTCGTTCAAGCTCCCCTTACAGCACCATTCCATACACCAACATTCACAAAACACACCATTCGTGTGACAGTTTAAAGTTGTGGCATTCAAAACAGTGTATGTGTCTCATGACGTCACATTCTCAACTACAAGTCTTCCTTTTTCAATTTGGGTTGTCTTACCGTTGCCGCGTGTTGTGTCCCACTGCCCTATGCTGTGTCCCACTGGTATGTGCTTTGTCCCACTGTCATGTACTGTGTCCCTCTGACATGTGTTGTGTCCCACTGACATGGGTCTTAATGTCATATTTTAGTTAATTTTTTTCAACTTTCATAAAGTAGATCCATTCTTAATTTGAGCCAACATTTTTCTATAATTTCACCACTCAACAGAGCTCAAATGTCCTGCCATTGAAAAGTTCCACAACCTTTTGGTTCGCATGCTGAATGATTTCCATACACACTTGATCGTTTAATAAATATTTTTCTTTGGATACCCCCCATAATTAATATCATTACTTGTCAATTTCAGATCTGAAAGATAACAGTTTAGAGTGATGTGAACGGACGTGGGATTATCACGTGACATTAACTGGCCCTTGATGGCGTGCTTGGAGACAACAGGGAAAATGGAGACCCTCGGGATGAGTTGCTTCCCTTGAATGAGTTCGCTACGCAATCAAAGCTAGGATAACTCCGGCCCCTTTCCTTCGAATCGTTTCAATCCACGCCCGTTACAGCAACCACGCCCGTTACAGCAACCACGCCCGTTACAGCAACCACGCCCGTTACAGCAACCACGCCCGTTACAGCAACCACGCCTGTTACAGCAACCACGCCCGTTACAGCAACCAAGCCCGTTAAAGCAACCATGCCGGTTACGGCAAACACGCCCGTTACAGCAATGGAATTTTAGAATTGAAATTTTCACCCACTTTCAAAATGGCGATTCTTGAACCTTACGGGGAGTCTTACACAGACGCAGACAATTTCTTGAAGCCCACGGTCAAGTTTATCATTGGGCTCAGCAACCACTCGGCCAAGGACCCCAACAGCACCTACGCGGGAAGCTTGTCCAACGAGACGACACAGGACTACGACCAGCAGAATTCCGTCGGCGCCATCGTCACCAGCTCGCTGTTCATCTGCCTGTCCGCCATCGTGCTGGTCATCGGCCTGGTCGGCAACTGTCTCGTGTGGTTCGCCGTCTGGAGGAACCCTCGGATGAGGAGCGCCACGAACATCTTTCTCGTGAACCTCGCCGTGGCGGATTTCTTGGTCATACTGATCTGTCTGCCCCCGACAATGGCCGAAGACATCACCGGAAGTTGGCACCTGGGGCGGGAGATGTGTAAAATTGTCAAGTGCCTACAGGTAAGGGAAACAACCCTTGTAATGCACGTATAATAAAGTGAAACAACCGTTGTCATTTTTTATTTGTAGTTGTATCCCTTTAATTCCCTTGCGGCCCCCCACCACCGAAAACCTCCCCCCCCCAACTCATTAACCTTAACTTGCTGTATATTGGACGTGAAAGCTCCCCTTGAAATCAATTATACCTGTTTATGATTTCCACCTGTCTGATTTCCTTTCAAATTCTGAAAACCCTCAATACAACAATGGCTTCCAAAAAGCTCGGTCTCAAAGATAAGACGTGACCCACTTTCCACAATTGAGAGTTAAGTTGTCTGTTTGTATCAACCAGTGGCATGTCATGGCGGCTTGTCATTCGGCGTGTGCGCCGCAAAGAAAAATAAAAGCACATCAAAGGCAAAATTCTTTGACCACTCTTTCAGACGGGAAAACAATGATAAAATTTGGCATCATTTGTCACTCAAGTCACCAGAAGGATTCATGATATGTGTATTTAATTTCCATTGCTGGGATTATTTTTCTTGGAGACTTTTCTTACCGAGCCAGTGATCTCCGACAAAGGTATCGTGTAGCACAGTAATTACAAAGTAGGCCATGCGTTATTAATGCAGTGGCGTAATTTTATCGTGGAGATCATGTGACCATCTGTCGAGACCCAGTCATTATTAATTGAAGTGTTCGTGCTGAGGTATGAGAATTCCGGAATGTCATGTTCTGAATGTCATGTTCTTCAGCACTGAAAAATTGTTACAGACGTCTTGCATATACATGAATTTTATATAAATCGTGTGAAATCTCCGGTGTATTAAAGCAATCATCGCCGGTGTTGACCTGGTAGTTGAATTGATTTCTAGCTGTTCAAGCCTATTGTACTTACCCTCATAAATATTTAATCAAACTTTGTTAGTGAAATTATCAAGACCAATATCAACTGCCAATCTGAGATACCAGCTAAAGGTGTTTGATGCAGGGTGAATTCAATATCTATGCAGTCGTCTTTTAAGCCCTTAACTGACACCTAGATGTGTGAATTATTTTTAAATGATTTTTAATCGATAATCTATCTACACCAGAACCACTCTAGACGTCACCACAATGGATCCCCATACACCACTGAACACGCATCCCACATAACAATCTTCGACACCATTTCACACAACCCTGCACTGCACCATTCCACACCACACTGTACTGCACCATTCCACACCACACTGTACTGCACCATTCCACACCGTACTGTACCGCACCATTCCACAGTATACTGTACTGCACCATTACACAACATACTGTACTGCACCATTCCACACCACACTGTACTGCACAATTCCACACCACACTGTAATGCACCATTTCACACATACTGTACTGCACGATTCCACACCACACTGTACTGCACCATTTCACACAACACATTGCACACTTCTTTTTGCTTTGATCTCAATCACTCCACACCTTCACTCAATCCTTGATGTATACAAAATGCACACGTGTTTGATAAATAAAAAAAAAATTAGATGTCTAAAGGGTACCGTCCATTCAGTCGTCAGACGTACTGCTTGGACTGCAAAGAGATTTCACAGTCATTAACTTGAAGTGCAGTGAGACCTGTTAAAATACTCACGAGAAAGAACTAATATCACTCTGCGATTTTACGGTACAGGAAATGCTATGTTTAAAACTTCGGATGTCACGACTGAGTGACTCTCACACTAAATGTTCCAGTCATAGCAATTAAAATTTATGATTCACATAAATCTACCGCTCACCTGAAAACGATTGATCTATTCTATCAGGGCCCATAACTCTGATCCTAATGCTTAATGCTAGTTTAATGGCTCTAGACAAACGAAACAGCGCTGTTGGATTACTTCCCCTTTCTTAACGTTATTTTTGAAAGCCTTTCCCGCGCTCGGTATTTTCTTTGCATTATCTTAAGATATTTCTCATTTGATTGCTGAACAACAAATCTCTAATATCTAAATGCGACCTTTTCTCTATTATGGTCGTACATAATCGGACATATACTTTTTTTAAACAAAAGGAAATGAGTAAAACAAAGTATGGTCCACCTGAATTCTTTAGCTGCCTTCTCGGATATTACTTCTTAGCTAAGTGCTATTTTTTTTAAAAATTATGTTTTTGTTGTTTGTTCGCTGACGAAGGCTTCCTGCCGACACGTTTTTTCTTAAATATTGGGTTCCTTTTTAAGGTTTGATCATACTTTGTTTTACTCATTTCCTTGTTTTACTCATGTCCCTTTTTGCTAACATGATTGCAATCTCTTCCCTTATTAACTTTTTTTTAAACAGATGAAGATTTTAATATAGAAATTGAAAGAAAAATATGTTTTAAATTATTTCGATTTATTGGGGGAAATGTTTTCTGAACCATGATATGGAATCTTGTGGAGTGGAAAAACCAACAGCGATAATATGCAGATGTTTGCCATCCTACTGATATGGATGGAAGAGAAATGGATAATGATTTTTTGGTCCATATTCTTCCAATATCCACATAATCTTGTCCTCATCCAAGGCACGCGTGACTCGATGAAATGATTGTGCCAGCAGAGAGGTCAAGAGGTCAAGACAACTTATATCACGCCATAACTCGTAACGTAGGTACCATCAGGAACAAACAAACTAGACAAACTAACTAGACAAACAAACTAGACAAACAAACTAGACAAACAAACTAGACAAACAAACTAGACAAACAAACTAGACAAACAAACTAGACAAACAAACTAGACAAACTAACAAGACAAACAAACTAGACAAAAAAACTAGACAAACTAACTAGACAAACAAACTAGACAAACTAACTAGACAAATAAACTAGACAAACAAACTAGATAAACAAACTAGACAAACAAACTAGACAAACAAACTAGACAAACAAACAAGACAAACTAACTAGAAAAGAGCAAACAATAACAGTTGTTCTGACAGTTTATATATCTTCCATATTCATTCATCTTTTCTCGGTGAACTTATTGGTCTGAGATATGTGATCACACATAACTGTATAAAATAGTTTTGAATTCAAATTCCAGAACACTTAACCCCCCCCCCCCCTTCCACAAACTAACAAGCACACAAACAAAACTATTAGTGGTTTGATTGTGAACTAAGTTCAAAGGCAACGTAGTTTTACAATCTGCTGTGAGCAAAAAATCGACTCCTCTGTCTTGGACTTTGGTAGAAATAGACTAACTTTAAAAAAAAAAGGGGGGGGGGTGCTACTACTGTCAATTGTGGCTAATTTTTTTAAAGGCAGTAGGTATTGCTTTAATGCTGGGGTTTCATTCATTTGATAAAGACTAGTATTTTTAAAGAAAATTTTTACTATTCAATTAATAGTACAAATGAAAGACTGCGTCGTCATATTACATCATTGGAACAATCCCCCCCCCCCTTCTTTCATAATCCACCAAACAATAAACCTTTATGTCGGGACAATTAAATATGTCAGTAATCCTTACCACTCCCCCCACCCCCCACCCCCCCCGGTGAACAGACTTTCAGACTTTGTTCATACTTTGAGATTATTTTTTATAATTATCATAAACACACTCAACCTTTTTTAATACTTACAAAAACAGTCGTATCGTTGTTACAATTACCTTGGTCCAATTACCGTGGTCCAATTACCTTGGTCCAATTACCGTGGTCCAATTACCTTGGTTCTATTACCTTGGTCCAATTACCTAGGTCCAATTATCTTGGTCCAATTACTGTGGTCCAATTACCTTGGTCCAATTACCGTGGTCCAATTACCTTGGTCCAATTACCTTGGTCCAATTACCGTGGTCCAATTACCTTGGTTCAATTACCTTGGTCCAATTATCTTGGTCCAATTACCTGGTCCAATTACCGTGGTTCAATTACCTTGGTCCAATTACCTTGGTCCAATTACCTTGGTCCAATTACCTTGGTCCAATTACCGTGGTCCAATTACCGTGGTCCAATTACTTTTGTACAATGACGGTGGTACATTTATCTCGGTAAAGCTACCTTTGTACAATTGTGTCGGTACAATTACCTTGGTACTAATACCTTGGTATAATTACCTTGGTACAATTACCTTGGTGCAATCATCTCGGTACAATTATCTTTCGCGACCGCGAGTTCTCGGGTATCCAAGACATGAAAGCCAAACACCATGGCATGAACATCTTTGATCATGAATCCGGGCGAGCTTAGAAGTTGAGCCGCGAACTGTTAGGACTCTGTGACGTCATAGCCGCGCGCACAATCACACACCAATCACAGCTATGGGCGGCCAGTTTATTTATTCATGGGAGCTAATCCTCTTGTGGGAGATTGGGGTTGTCCCAATCGGAGTTGAGCCCCGTGTTTGTGCTCTCCGCCCGTGCGCCAAGTTCTCGCTCCTGCTTGTCGTTAATGATTTGTTTCCCCCTTCTTTGGGCAAACGCGAACATCGTCTGCAAAGGGATTCATTTCGGGAACGTGGAGTTAATTTTGGTTGTTGAAATAATTACGCGTTGGTAAATACGAATTTTCCCAGCTCATGTGCTGTGTTTAACCTGGAAGCTTGACCATATATTACTTTTTAAAACAAAAAAATTGGTGAAAATATAAATAAGATTAAAAAAAAACAACGATAAAATTTAAATAATTACCCAAACAAGGAGAGCAACAGCTCAGCTTCAATAAAAATAAAATCACTTCTCCCTTATCGGAAAGCCGCACTGTGGGCTTGCAAATGTCAAACGATGTCCAATGGCATTCACCTAATGTTAGGTCACTTGCGTATGTCCAGCATGGCCAACTGGTCGTAACGGGGCCAAGAACGTGCTGAGGTGGCGCGGGGTCCTCCGTCATCCTGACGTGTCCGGTGTTTTTTCTGGACCGACCGACAAACCAATGGCGCATGATTGATGATATTTTAAAAGACAAGTTTCGGCGTCTCCGAGTGAAAGGTCACCTAGATCAGCGTGCCAAAGTTCACAAGGGGTTAAGTTCACTTGGTCAAAGTTCACGGTATGAAAGTCGGCTGGTAGTGCGCATTGTGTCTCTGCAAACTCAATTCCGAAGCAAGGAACAATTTAACATCTCTCTCTCTCTGGAATGTGACACCACAAAGTAGGGCTGTCATTTGTATTGAATATGACATCACACATTGGGGCGGTCATTTGTATTGAATGTGACAACACAAAGTAGAGCTGTCATTTGTATTGAATGTGACACCACAAAGTAGAGCTGTCATTTGTATTGAATGTGACACCACAAAGTAGGGCTGTCATTTGTATTGAATATGACATCACACATTGGGGCGGTCATTTGTATTGAATGTGACAACACAAAGTAGAGCTGTCATTTGTATTGAATGTGACACCACAAAGTAGAGCTGTCATTTGTATTGAATGTGACACCACAAAGTAGAGCTGTTATTTGTGAAATTAAAAAAAAATTAATTTAGTTTCCATATTTGAAGAAATATTTGAAGATTCTCCACCGCCACAAATTATCCGTGTAATCATTTCCACTAAACTCTCTGAACCAACATACTTCTAGAACAAATATACTCTCTTAACCCATAAACTCTTTGAACCAATATACTTTTTGAGCCGTCATACACCCTGAACCATTATTCTCTCATAATCGCTAAACCCTCTAAAACGATATGCTCTTTTAACCAATATACTCTCTGAACCAACATAGTATCTGAACCGATTTACTCTCTGAACCGCCATACTCTCTGAACCGCCATACTCTCTGAACCGATATACTCTCTGAACCGATATACTGTCTGAACATGTTTTACTAGTTTTCAGCTGAAAGGCATTGATTAAAAAATTTCATATTTAACATTTTGCTTCAGTCGCACTCGCACCAAAAACATCTCTCATATATATTTTGCTTGTGGTGTGACTGCCTCCATTTCCGGATAGCGCGCAAAATATAATTCCCGATAACTACGCCATTTTTTGTTGTTGTTAATAACGCAACTGCGTTTGGTGCGTAATATTTTCTTTTATTTTCGGAAAATGAATTCGTCTCAATTTAAATATGGTGTAATACATATTCGGTTTATAAGTGGTTGGGACATCAGAATATTAAAATAGTTCATGGGCGTGAAATAAAAAAAGGTACAGCAAAAAATGGGATTCTTAAATGTGCGTTACTTGAGTTCATGTTTTGTCAAGTAACTTTAGTAGATGGGAAGTTCCCGCATTGCTGTCGCCAATGTTTGGCGGGCTGTAACTAGTTTGAAATAATTGATACAATAGCTCCAGGCGTTGCCTCACAAAACTAAGAAGGTTACACCAAATAGTTTCTGGGTTTTGTTGGAGTTTGGCTGGTGATCACTATAGGGAGTTTGGCTGGTGATCGCTATAGGGAGTTTGGCTGGTGATCGCTATAGGGAGTTTGGCTGGTGATCGCTATAGGGAGTTTGGGGAACGCTTTGAGGTTGCGAGGGGGGGGGGTCATTACCAGGCATCCAATGGAATCGATCACAGTCTGACACACATTGTTTATCTAAAGTCTGTGTTAAGATCAGACTGACCATTATATTACCAGACAGTGTCATTAGCAGCAAACTCCGTGTGATATCCCGGACCCCTCTGACCAGCTTAGTGGTGATATCCCAGACCCCCCTGACCAGCTTAGTTGTGATATCCCAGACCACCTCACCAGAATAGTTGTGATATCCCAGAACACCTCACCAGCTGAGTTGTGATATCCCAGACCAACATATTTAGCTTAGTTCTTTAGCTTTTAAATAAACGCCAAATTTAGTCAGCCGTCTCTGGACACATTGACTGACGTCACTCATATCCGGGTCCTGGCTTGTCTGTTTCAGACACGTGATCTCCCAATAATCTGTTTATACCCCCACCACTCCCCCCACCACTCCCACGCATCATTCTCCCATCACACTCACCACTCAGACCAGGGGGTAAAATAATGGATATTTAGGCACAGCCAAGATTGAACGCACTGATCCCTACCGATACTTTATGGCTCATATAATGACGTGGTGAGCCATTCAGCTGTGTTAGAAGTCATAACAAGATTTAATGAACAATACATGTAGACCAGAAGTCAACCCAGCCGCTGTGTTACAACAGTACATCGGTTGACTTCATAAACACGATATATATATATATATATATATATTCAATATATAATATATATATATATATATATATATATAAATTATATCAGATCACCTGGAATTAGGATACCATAATTAATATGTATAAGGGATGCTTGACTTGATGAGCTTTTGTATCTTAGTGTTATTGATAACACCGCTGGCCTCAGAGGCGTAGCTATAGTGTTTGACGCCCTGGGACAAGCCTCATTTTAAAGAGCCTCCCCTTTTTTCTTCAACTCTCGAACCCATGATTTTTATCAATAAAATAATATCAAAGCACATTTTGACGCCCCTAACTAGTCTGGCCCCCAGGGACATCTGCCCACACATGCCCCCCTTAGCTACGTCTCTGGCTGGCCTCGTAATACCCATTATTTCTTTAAGATCATGCATCACTTTTTTTTTAAAATGTGAACGTTTTGATGCCTGCATTGGAACATTCTGCGGTGGATGGTTGGGTAGAAGAGATGGGAAACAATTTGTGCTGTCTGGCCCAATCAATGAAAGTTAACAAAATAAACAGATGTGAGGATTTACGACGGAAAGTATTGACAAATTCCGTTAAGCACACCCGATCTGAAGTAACTCCCCTTTTTATATGACGTAGTTGTTACCGTTCTGCCCCCTCCCCGCTGCCCCTCGCCCCCTCCCCGCTGCCCCTCGCCCCCTCCCCGCTGCCCCTCGCCCCCTCCCCGCTGCCCCTCGCCCCCTCCCCGCTGCCCCTCGCCCCCTCCCCCCGCTGCCCGACGGAGGATTATTTCAGCTAACTCTCAACAGAAAACCAGATGTCAGGGCAGAATGTCAACTGTACTGTTTAATGACACCAGATGTCAGGGCAGAATGTCAACTTTTATGTTATGATGACATCAGATGTCAGAGCAGAATGTCAAATGCTCTGTTATGATGACACCAGATGTCAGAGACAGCAGCCTCAGTGTGTGATTGTGTCCAGCTGAGGCGCGAGGCTGTAAACAAAACTCATCTTTAGGAAGTCACACCCTCAGAAGACGTAGATATCTAAGTTGAAGTCAGTAATGTGAAGTACAAGCACTCAAGCACGCATGCACACACAAACACGCCTGCTCACATACGCACACACACACAAGCACGCACACGCGCTGACGCACAGACAAACGCATACCCAAAGTCTACTAGCCACGCATTAATTTTAAAAAGTTACTTAACAAATGACCTCCATTTCCCCCCCCCCCTCTTTTTTAATCAGCAAGTACAGCGCTTCTCAAACTGTGTCATATCGCCCATTAAAATAAAGTTTAGTTCGTAAATACACTGCTCAAATTTTGTTATTTTTAAATCAGGTAACATGTCATTTAATCTGAGATCCTACGCCCAGGGCCGGTTGGATGGCCGGGTGAAGGGCCGGGTGAAGAACCGGGTGAAGGGCCGGGTGAAGGGCCGGGTGAAGGGCCGGTTAAGGGCCAGGTGTAGGGCCGGGTGAAGGGCCGGGGGAAAGGCCGGGTGAAGGGCCGGGTGAAGGCTTTGGAAAGACAATGGACGCAGTGAGCGTGTTCTTAAACTCTGACAGCTCAGAGCTCTGGAAGCCACCGTTGCCATGGGCATCAATAATAAGATTGTCAACCATCATTTTATCTAAATGTCGGACTGCTATCATTTTTTTTAAATGTCGGACTACTATCATTTTATCTGAATATCGGACTACTATCATTTTGTCTGAATATCGGACTACTATCATTTTATCTGAATATCGGACTACTATCATTTTATCTGAATATCGGACTACTATCATTTTATCTGAATATCGGACTACTATCATTTTATCTGAATATCGGACTACTATCATTTTGTCTGAATATCGGACTACTATCATTTTGTCTGAATATCGGACTACTATCATTTTGTCTGAATGTCGGACTACTATCATTTTGTCTGAATATCGGACTACTATCATTTTATCTGAATATCGGACTACTATCATTTTATCTGAATATCGGACTACTATCATTTTATCTGAATATCGGACTACTATCATTTTATCTGAATATCGGACTACTATCATTTTGTCTGAATATCGGACTACTATCATTTTGTCTGAATATCGGACTACTATCATTTTGTCTGAATGTCGGACTACTATCATTTTGTCTGAATATCGGACTACTATCATTTTGTCTGAATGTCGGACTAATATCATTTTGTCTGAATGTCGGACTGCTATCATTTTGTCTGAATGTCTGACTGCTATCTGACTTTCGGGAATAAACTTGAAATGGGTAGTTAGTAAAGATAATTATCGGTCTGTGATTCCAATCCGTGACGTAAAATGCTGCCATTTTTAAAAAAATCTATAAATACAATTCTTAACTGCGGGTTGTGAGTGGGTATCTTTCTATGCCCCACCTGTTGAAAGCTTCATCTATGTTTTATACACGGTTTGCCAATAAACGGATTCACTGAAAGCAGTCGCGTGCAACGGGACGCCATTTGAAGGTCTATTTATTGAATTTGATTACAAGATCGGTGGCCATTTCCCTAATGTAATAACCGAATCTGAAACCCCGGGAAGCGGAATAGAAGGGCTTCATGTTGGGGTTTTTGTGTTGCCTTTTTCATCTCCATCATTTTTAGTTTGCTTTTAAGTGTTCCCGCACCTTGTGTTAAACCCACGTACGTAGGCTACTGAAAGGTTTACATCGTGATGGAAGAGAGGGATGATTTATTCAGGAGTGAATCCTATAGGAATCTAGCACTTGGCTCGGATGAACATTGGTCGGAATAAAAGCATTTAGTCTGTTTCATATTTCAGTTGAAGTTCTCAGTATGATTGACAAAAATACTCATTACAGGAATGAGCGTGTCAGACACTTGTTTGTGTTTCAGACGTCAACCTCTTGTTTCTGTTTGAGACGTCCACCTCTTGTTTCTGTTTGAGACGTCCACCTCTTGTTTCTGTTTCAGACATCCACCTCTTGTTTCTGTTTCAGACGTCAACCTCTTGTTTCTGTTTGAGACGTCAACCTCTTGTTTCTGTTTCAGACGTCCACCTCTTGTTTCTGTTTCAGGCGTCCACCTCTTGTTTCTGTTTCAGACGTCAACCTCTTGTTTCTGTTTCAGACGTCCAACTCTTGTTTCTGTTTCAGACGTCAACCTCTTGTTTCTGTTTCAGACGTCCACCCCTTGTTTCTGTTTCAGACGTCCACCACTTGTTTCCGTTTCAGACGTCCACCTCTTGTTTCTGTTTCAGACGTCAACCTCTTGTTTCTGTTTGAGACGTCCACCTCTTGTTTCTGTTTCAGACGTCCACCTCTTGTTTCTGTTTCAGACGTCCACCTCTTGTTTCTGTTTCAGACGTCCACCTCTTGTTTCTGTTTCAGACGTCAACCTCTTGTTTCTGTTTCAGACGTCCACCTCTTGTTTCTGTTTCAGACGTCCACCTCTTGTTTCTGTTTCAGAAGTCCACCTCTTGTTTCTGTTTCAGACGTCCACCTCTTGTTTCTGTTTCAGATGTCCACCTCTTGTTTCTGTTTCAGACGTCCACCTCTTGTTTCTGTTTCAGACGTCCACCTCTTGTTTCTGTTTCAGACGTCCACCTCTTGCTTGTGTTTCAAACGTCCACCTCTTGTTTCTGTTTCAGACGTACACCTCTTGTTTCTGTTTCAGACGTCCACCTCTTGTTTCTGTTTCAGGCGTCCACCTCTTGTTTCTGTTTCAGACGTCCACCTCTTGCTTGTGTTTCAGACGTCCACTTCTTGTTTCTGTTTCAGACGTCCACCTCTTGTTTCTGTTTCAGACGTCCACCTCTTGCTTGTGTTTCAGACGTCCACCTCTTGTTTCTGTTTCAGACGTCCACCTCTTGTTTCTGTTTCAGACGTCCACCTCTTGCTTGTGTTTCAGACGTCCACCTCTTGTTTCTGTTTCAGACGTCCACCTCTTGTTTCTGTTTCAGACGTCCACCTCTTATTTCTGTTTCAGGCGTCCACCTCTTATTTCTGTTTCAGACGTCCACCTCTTGCTTGTGTTTCAGACGTCCACCTCTTGTTTCTGTTTCAGACGTCCACCTCTTGTTTCTGTTTCAGACGTCCACCTCTTGCTTGTGTTTCAGACGTCCACCTCTTGTTTCTGTTTCAGACGTCCACCTCTTGTTTCTGTTTCAGACGTCCACCTCTTGTTTCTGTTTCAGGCGTCCACCTCTTGTTTCTGTTTCAGACGTCCACCTCTTGTTTCTGTTTCAGACGTCCACCTCTTGTTTCTGTTTCAGACGTCCACCTCTTGTTTCTGTTTCAGACGCCCACCTCTTGTTTCTGTTTCAGACGTCCACCTCTTGTTTCTGTTTCAGATGTCCACCTCCTGCTTGTGTTTCAGACGTCCACCTCTTGTTTCTGTTTCAGGCGTCCACCTCTTGTTTCTGTTTCAGACGTCCACCTCTTGTTTCTGTTTCAGACGTCCACCTATTGTTTCTGTTTCAGACGTCCAATGAGTCAATGTTAACATTTTATTACAGTGTTAACTTTGTGAGTTTATTAAATGCGTAACATGCGAATCTGTCTGCTACGCACCGCTACAAGGTGTTGAGAATTGAGTCTCTTATTTGAATCTATGACTCGAGACAGGGCCGGCCTTAGGCCACTGCAACCTATTCGGCCGCAGTGGGCCTCGCACTTTATTTTCTAATACAAAACTTAATTTTCACTTATTATCCTTATCCCTACCCAGACTGGGCCCCGCGCAATCCGTTTCGCATAGGGCCCCGCAATTGTTAGGGCCGGCCCTGGCTCGAGATAAACAGTACATAACAAAGGACGATGCCATTAATTAAATACCATTTATAAAGAACGATACACAAACTAGTTTGATTACAAATCATAATTTATTAAGTTCATTTAAACATTACAAAATCAAATAGAATTAAACTAAGGCTATTAACTTATAGTACACCGGTACAATATTGGGAAGGTGTGCGCACACACACACACACAGACACACACACGCACGCACGCACACACACGGTAAATCAATACAGTATGTTAGTCTATTAGTCTTGCTTTCGAATCGTATCGTAATCTCTGTTTCTCTCTATTTGTCTCGCAGTCTCTCTCTAGCTCTCAACCGATCGACTTATTTATAGTTTTTCATAAATACTTTTCACGAACGGGATTCACGATGCAAACAAGACGTCTACTTAACACGATGTAAGCAAGACGTCTACTGAACACGATATAAGCAAGACGTCTACTGAACACGATGTAAGCAAGGCGTCTACTTAACACAATGTAAGCAAGACGTCTACTTAACACGATGTAAGCTAGGCGTCTACTTAACACGATGTAAGCAAGACGTCTACTGAACACGATGTAAGCAAGGCAAGCTACTACCATAACAGTATCCCAGATCAAGTGTGAATGTATCTCAGATCACGTGCGAATGTATCACAGATTATGTGGATTGTATGATACGTTTTCTTAATATCTGGCAACTAGACAAGCCTTCAGTGCGGTGTTTGACATGGATTATCTCAGGTCTAGTGTTGACCCATTTTTGACCTGGCATTGAACACATTGAATACAGTCACAGACATTTTGAAAAATAAATAATTAAATCTACGATTGTATTATTATTATTATTATTAGGTAGTTTTTACATAGTTCAGTACCCCAGCTTAGGGTTAGACTCATTGCACTTCACATAAAATGTAGCAATTACAGAAAATCTGTGCATTTAAAAACAACCATTGGTGAAAAGCTTGGCCTCACCACCCAAGTACTATCTACTCCAGTCTAGCAATGGACATCACCCACCCAAGTACTAGACAGCACCTACCCAAGTACTATCTAGCCCTGTCTAGCCATGGACAGCACCCACCCAAGTACTATCTACTCCTGTCTAGCCATGGACAGCACCCACCCAAGTACTATCTACTCCTGTCTAGCCATGGACAGCACCCACCCAAGTACTATCTACCACTGTCTAGCCATGGACAGCACCCACCCAAGTACTATCTACCCCTGTCTAGCCATGGACAGCATCCACCCAAGTACTATCTACCCCTGTCTAGCCATGGACAGCATCAACCCAAGTACTATCTACCCCTGTCTAGCCATGGACAGCACCCACCCAAGAACTATCTAGCCCTGTCTAGCCATGGACAGCACCCACCCAAGTACTATCTACCACTGTCTAGCCATGGACAGCACCCACCCAAGTACTATCTACCCCTGTCTAGCCATGGACAGCACCCACCCAAGTACTATCTACTCCTGTCTAGCCATGGACAGCACCCACCCAAGTACTATCTACCCCTGTCTAGCCATGGACAGCACCCAGCAGAATAGATCGTTGTTTATCAGCCAGAGTGGGTGAGAATGAGTCGGTATAGTACAGTTTGAAGAGATAGGTCTTGAGGGCAGTTTTGAAGGCTGTGATGGTCGTTATTTTGTTGAAGTGTAATAGGAGAGCATTCCATTGTTTTGGGGCACATAAAGAGAAAAATCGGTCACCATATGTTTTAGTGCGTGTTCTGGGAACAGAAATAATACGCGTTTCTGCGGAGGAACGAAGCTTTCGAAGGGGTGAATAGACAGAAAGAAGTTCGGTAAGATAGGAAGGGCAGGAACCAGAGAAAAAGACGTGACAGATATGGGGCACTTGAGCCTATGAAATCACCTCCCAAACACTATGGTCACGTGACCATACATCATCATCTCTCTCACAGTATGTGATCTGTACATTCCGCGTCATCTCTTAGACATCAGGTCATATTAACCTTCGACATCATCTCTCAGACATTAGGTCATATTAACCTTCGACATCACCTCTCCGACATTAGGTCATATTAACCTTCGACATCACCTCTCCGACCTTAGGTCATATTAACCTTCGACATCACCTCTCCGACATTAGGTCATATTAACCTTCGACGTCACCTCTCAGACATTAGGTCATATTAACCTTTGACATCACATCTCAGACATTAGGTCATATTAACCTTCGACATCATCTCTCAGACATTAGGTCATATTAACCTTCGACATCATTTCTCAGACATCAGGGCCCGGGAGTTCTATGTACTATGCCTTGTGTGAACTAGATCAACATCGACGTCCCAAAATTTAAAATGTAGTCCATACAAATATTCTCCATTAGACTCCTAAAGACTATATTTAAATTTCAGCTTATTATCACCAGCGGTTCTCATTACGATTAACCCCAGTATTCTAAATGAGTAAATTTTGAAACCCAGTGGAAGCGTTAAGGGTCGGTTGGATCTTTAAGTTGATTAGTTTGAGACTAACTCCGTCAGTGAGATCTTTAAGTTGATTAGTTTGAGACTAACTCCGTCAGTGAGATCTTTAAGTTGATTAGTTTGAGACTAACTCCGGTAATTTATGATAATTTTGTCCGTTGGTTAAAGTCTGTGATTTTAACGAACCATTATGGAGCCTATTTCACGTCTTTTCTCTACATTATGGAGCTTATATCACGTATTTTCTCTACATTATGGAGCTTATATCACGTATTTTCTCTACATTATGGAGCTTATATCACGTCTTTTCACTATATTATGGAGCTTATTTCACGTTTTTTCTCTAAATACCATCGCCAACGGCTTTAGACATTCACGAACCCACAAGCGCAAACGTTTGAGATCCGCATTTCTTCATCACGCTTACCCCTTCCTAATTGTTCCAAATGTTCACGGTGTGTTTTTGCATACATCGTAGCAATACCCAGAATTCATGAGTCTTTCCCACCACTGCTTTGTGTCACGCTTTCAATTGTTCGCTTTTCCTGTCAAGAGCATCAACTCATGTGTCTTACATCTTTAAAAGAAAAATCCTTATCTATCCATTTCTCTCAGATGGCGAAAGCTATGAATTGAAAAGCCATTATGAGTTCAGCTGTTGTGAGTGGTCAGGTTAGTGGGCACCCTGCAGCTCTGCAGGTCAGATTAGTGCACACCCTGCAGCTCTGCAGGTCAGATTAGTGCACACCCTGCAGCTCTGCAGGTCAGATGAGTGCGCACCCTGTATCTCTGCAGGGCTGTGAGCGATGATCAACGCCTTCAGGACGTTTATGCAGTAAATGTCTCAAACAAGTTTTGTTTTGTGTATCTTCGCAATCGCTTCATTCAGGCGTTTCAATTGGTGTCTTTCAAGACATGGACATTGACTAGGCGCTATTTTAGCGTCCATTTTTATTGTAGAATAATTTTCATTGAACAGAACATTTAGAGAAGTGGTTCTCATCTTCCTAATGCCGCGACCCTTTAATTCAGTTCAGTCGTGTTGTGGTGACCCCCCCCCCCCATCATAAAATTATTTTCGTTGCTACGTCATAAAATATGTATTTTCCGAGAGTCTTAGGCGCCCTCTGTGTAAGGGTCGTTCGACCCCCCAAGGGGTCACGACCCACAGGTTGAGAAGCGCTGATTTAGAGAGTTCACGACTCATTGGTAGAATGGCTGCGTCACAACCGGGAGATGGTCAACAAATTCCTGAGGTACAAAAGCAAATAGGCGAGTGGATTAAAAATCAGATGAGTCAGGCGGCTTCTAGATCAGGAATATCCTCAGCCACTAAAGGCAGCAGTAAAAACTGGTGGGGAACAAAGATGATTTATTACGTCCAGGGTTTCAGTCGCAAACAAGACAACACACATTTCAAACGTCCTCATTTATTCACTCCCTCATTACGTCCATCCAAACCCCAGTAGCATCCATCTTTACCATATTCCAGCCATAAATCCAGCCGCCCTTTTTATTCTAAGAGATTCCCTCGAGTTTCGCTTTCACACACCGGTTTTATTCTCCAGCTTCCTAAACTATATCAACACCACTTCGAGTTCTCGTCTGCTATGCTAATACAATACATAACCATGATAATGTAAGACCCTACTTATTCCCCCTTGGAATGTTATCACTCGGAGCCTTTCAGCGGAGCCAGCTGTCACGTGACTAGGCCAAGGCGGGGTCAGGCAGGTATGACCTCCGGACTGTGAAGATTTCCATGTGAATGTGAGGATTGTCCTCTTACTGTCTCCTCAGCTAACATATGATATATGTAATGGTTGTCTTCTGTGTCCTGTGTTAACATATGATATATGTAATGGTTGTCTTCTGTGTCTTGCGTTAATATATGATATATGTAATGGTTGTCTTCTGTGTCCTCACTTAACATATGAAATATGTAATGGTTGTCTTCTGTGTCTTGCGTTAACATATGATAAATGTAATGGTTGTCTTCTGTGTCCTCACTTAACATATGAAATATGATATGATTGTACTCTGTCTATCTCCTTATTTAAAATAGGAAATATGTAAGGACTGTCAACTGAGTTAGCATAAGCCATATGTACGTAGTTAAGTACGTACGTTACACGAGCATCGACGCCTTTCCAAATTAGGGGAACCAAACAATTTTGAATTATCGCATAGATTTTGGTTCACTAAATAAGTTTAATAGGGCACAAGATTAGGGCACAAGATTAGGACGCAAGATTAGGACGCAAGATTAGGGCACAAGATTAGGGCGCAAGATTAGGGCACAAGATTAGGGCACAAGATTAGGGCACAAGATTAGGACGCAAGATTAGGATGCAAGATTAGGGCACAAGATTAGGGCGCAAGATTAGGGCACAAGATTAGGACGCAAGATTAGGGCACAAGATTAGGACGCAAGATTAGGGCTTAAGATTAGGGCACAAGATTAGGGCACAAGATTAGGACGCAAGATTAGGACGCAAGATTAGGACGCAAGATTAGGGCACAAGATTAGGACGCAAGATTAGGACGCAAGATTAGGACGCAAGATTAGGGCACAAGATTAGGACGCAAGATTAGGGCACAAGATTAGGGCACAAGATTAGGGCACAAGAGTAGGTCGAAAGATTAGGGTGCAAGAGTAGGGCGCAAGATTAGGGCACAAGAGTAGGGCGCAAGATTAGGGCAAAAGAGTAGGTCGAAAGATTAGGGCACAAGATTAGGGCGCAAGAGTAGGGCGCAAGATTAGGGGCAAGAGTAAGGCACCATTTCAACATGACTGTTACGGTTTTATTAATTGAACCTGTTTGAACATTCCGCTCCTAGGATAAACGTTACGTAAGAAGTGACAGAGCAGTGTGCGGGATAACGATCTAACGATACTACCAATAGTAAAATTTATTTTACGTTTGAATGTCTATTAAAATATGAAGTCGAATACAGAAGGAAAAATTAAAAAAACAACAAAACAAAACAAAAAACAAAAAAAGACTATCAACTTACAGCGCTCCTCAAAATCTAAAACTAAAAATATTAATAAGGTTTGTTTCCTCTTTAAATTTTCTCAAAAAAGATCAGCCGTTAAGCCTCACCCTACTACAGCTACGCCACTGGTTCTAGTGAAGGAAATAAATAAAGAGCATATCTTACCGTATCTTAACGTATCTTAACATATCTTAACGTATCTTTACGTACCTTAACGTACCTTAACGTATATTAACGTATATTAACGTATATTAACGTATCTAAACGTATATTAACTTATCTTAACGTATTTAACGTACCTTAACGTATATTAACGTATATTAACGTATATTAACGTATCTTAACGTATATTAACGTACCTTAAACGTAACACAGTGCAACTGTCACACATCAAGTTGTATCAAATATTGATGATCTAATTACAAGACTCATTGCACGCTGGAGGAGCATGAGACACCCCCCCCCCCCTATTTCCCAAGACACTACATTAGATCGACTCAAAGAGAAGCCCTTCCTTGTCATCTAAAACTATTTCGCCAATTTCCGCAGTTTCCCGCGGGCGCTGAAAAATGCATCTTCCCGTCATAATCCAGTGTGAAAAGGTTGGACACATTATTTCCCCATTTGTATTTGCTAACCACACATTTGCTTTCTTACGCAAAGGACACAGGGAAAAATCTCAAGGTTACAACATGAACATATTAAAACTCGTTTATAAAAATAAACGAATGATTTATTCAAAGGACTTTCGGTATCATATTATTCCAGTTACAGGTTGTTAAAAAAAATTAAATTTAAATCTATTATTTTCCCACCTTGCACATAGTCTGTCTTTGCTCCGTGATGTGGCATTTTCTGTGGTGGTTTAAATGATGGCATTTTCTGAGGTGGTTTAAATGATGGCATTTTCTGAGGTGGTTTAAATGATGGCATTTTCTGAGGTGGTTTAAATGATGGCATTTTCTGAGCTGTTTAAACGGTGGCATTTTCTGAGGTGGTTTAAATGATGGCATTTTCTGAGTTGATTTAAACGATGGCATTTACTGAGCGGGTTTAAACGATGGCATTTTCTGAGTTGATTTAAACGATGGCATTTACTGAGGGGGTTTAAACGATGGCATTTTCTGAGGTGGTTCAAACGATGGCATTTTCTGAGTTGATTTAAACGATGGCATTTTCTGAGTTGATTTAAACGATGGTATTTTCTGAGTTGATTTAAACGATGGCATTTTCTGAGTTGATTTAAACGATGGCATTTTCTGAGTTGATTTAAACGATGGCATTTTCTGAGTTGATTTAAACAATGGCATTTTCTGAGTTGGTTCAAACGATGGCATTTTCTGAGTTGATTTAAAGATTGCATTTTCTAAGGTGGTTCAAACGATGGCATTTTCTGAGTTGATTTAAACGATGGCATTTTCTGAGTTGATTTAAACGATGGCATTTTCTGAGTAGATTTAAACGAAGGTATGTTCTGAGTTGATTTAAACGATGGCATTTTCTGAATTGATTTAAACGATGGCATTTTCTGAGTTGATTTAAATGATGGCATTTTCTGAGTTGATTTAAACGATGGCATTTTCTGAGTTGGTTCAAACGATGGCATTTTCTGAGTTGATTTAAAGATTGCATTTTCTAAGGTGGTTCAAACGATGGCATTTTCTGAGTTGATTTAAACGATGGCATTTTCTGAGTTGATTTAAACGATGGCCTTTTCTGAGTAGATTTAAACGAAGGTATTTTCTGAGTTGATTTAAACGATGGCATTTTCTGAATTGATTTAAACGATGGCATTTTCTGAATTGATTTAAACGATGGCATTTTCTGAGTTGATTTAAATGATGGCATTTTCTAGTTGATTTAAACGATGGCATTTTCTGAGTTGGTTCAAACGATGGCATTTTCTGAGTTGATTTAAAGATTGCATTTTCTAAGGTGGTTCAAACGATGGCATTTTCTGAGTTGATTTAAACGATGGCATTTTCTGAGTTGATTTAAACGATGGCCTTTTCTGAGTAGATTTAAACGAAGGTATTTTCTGAGTTGATTTAAACGATGGCATTTTCTGAATTGATTTAAACGATGGCATTTTCTGAGTTGATTTAAACGATGGCATTTTCTGAGTTGATCTAAACGATGGCATTTTCTAGTTGATTTAAACAATGGCATTTTCTGAGTTGATTTAAACAATGGCATTTTCTGAGTTGATTTAAACGATTGCATTTTCTGAGTAGATTTAAACGAAGGTATTTTCTGAGTTGATTTAAACGATGGCATTTTCTGAGTTGATTTAAACGATGGCATTTTCTGAGTTGATTTAAACGATGGCATTTTCTGAGTTGATCTAAACGATGGCATTTTCTAGTTGATTTAAACAATGGCATTTTCTGAGTTGATTTAAACGATGGCATTTTCTGAGTTGATTTAAACGAAGGTATTTTCTGAGTTGATTTAAACGATGGCATTTTCTGAGTTGATTTAAACGATGGCATTTTCTGAGTTGATTTAAACGATGGCATTTTCTGAGTTGATCTAAACGATGGCATTTTCTAGTTGATTTAAACAATGGCATTTTCTGAGTTGATTTAAACGATGGCATTTTCTGAGTTGATTTAAACGATGGTATTTTCTGAGTTGATTTAAACGATGGCATTTTCTGAGTTGATTTAAACGATGGCATTTTCTGAGTTGATTTAAATGATGGCATTTTTTGAGTTGATTTAAACGATGGCATTTTCTGAGTTGGTTCAAACGATGGCATTTTCTGAGTTGATTTAAACGATGGCATTTTCTGAGTTGATTTAAACGATGGCATTTTCTGAGTTGATTTAAACGATGGCATTAACAGACAATGAAATATGACATTTAACAAGGATATGGATTATGACATTTAACAAGGATATGGATTATGACATTTAACAAGGATATGGATTATGACATTTAACAAGGATATGGATTGTGACATTTAACAAGGATATGGATTGTGACATTTAACAAGGATATGGATTATGACATTTAACAAGGATATGGATTATGACATTTAACAAGGATATGGAATATGACATTTAACAAGGATATGGAATATGACACTTTACAAGGCTATGAAATAAGACATTTAACAAAACTATGAAATAAGACATTTAACAAAACTATGAAATATGCCATTTAACAAGGACATGAAAAGTAATATGAAATTTGACAAAACCTTCATTTTAAAAGTTTCTAGTCCCTAGTCTCTATTCTCTAGTCTTTACTTTCATTTACATTATCATATGTATGCTCGTTTCTAAATAAATCCTTACTTGTTTCTGCACAATTCTTACCAAGTAATTGACCTGTATTTAGCATCTTCTGCCTTTCCATTACCTCTAGCTACTCATGCCCTTTCCCTGTATATAGGACCTATTTCCATTTCCCCATCTTTATGAACTCTTTGCATTCCCCTGTCTTTAGGACCTCTTTACATTCCCCTGTCTTTAGGACCTATTTCCATTCCCTTGTCTTTCGTACCTCCTGCCATGTATGCTCGTTTCTAAATAAATCCTTACTTGTTTCTGCACAATTCTTACCAAGTAATTGACCTGTATTTAGCATCTTCTGCCTTTCCATTACCTCTAGCGACTCATGCCCTTTCCCTGTCTTTAGGACCTCTTTCCATTCCCTTGTCTTTCGTACCTCCTGCCATTCTTCTGTCTTTAGGACCTCTTTCCATTCCCCTGTCTTTCGTACCTCCTGCCATTCTTCTGTCTTTAGGACCCCTTTCCATTCCTCTGTCTTTCGTACCTCCTGCCATTCCCCTGTCTGTAGGACCTCTTTCCATCCTCCTGCTTTTCGTACCTCCTACCATTCCCATGTCCTTAGGACTCTTGTCCTTAACCTACCTTTAAGACCTGCTTCTCAGCCGTCAACAAACAAGTAAAAAGAAGAAAAACTCATACGCGCCAACAAAATGAAATGAACAAAAAATTCCAATAATCCACTAAAATGAACGCAGTCGCTTGATGAACCTTTTCTGAACAAACAATGAGAACGCATTTTTTCTGTGACGCAATCATCCCGCTTGATTACCTCCCATTGGTTTACTCTCAAATTTAGCCTCTAAACCACACCCATAACTCTATTACCTGAAAATAATACACAATATGACAGAGCTCTCTTTAGGGATTTACAACTCAAAATATTATACAAGAATATTTAGGACACAAGTAAACCGATATCATCATAAAAATAACAACATATATATATGCAAGCACATCCACACACATACACACACGCACACACACTCACACACACACATACATCCAAACACACATACACACACACACATACAAACATAAACACACATACTCACACATAAACATACATACATACACATACATACAATACATACACTCTACATGCACACACCCATACATACTTAAACACACATACTCATACATAAACATATACACACATATACATACACACATACACACATACACACACACACATACCAACAGAAAAACACAAATATATTGATTGATCCAATCATTTATACTAATCGGGGACATATTATATTATTAACATCGTGAACACACTCCTCATCTTCCCCTTGCAGTCCAACCGTAAGATACAACCACCATCTGCCACAACCCTTGCAGTCCAACCGTAAGATACAACCACCATCTGCCACACCCCTTGCAGTCCAACCGTAAGATACAACCACCATCTGCCACAACCCTTGCTGTCCAGCCGTAAGATACAACCACCATCTGCCACACACCTTGCAGTCCAACCGTAAGATACAACCACCATCTGCCACACCCCTTGCTGTCCATCTATAAGATACAACCACCATCTGCCACACCCGGGCTGTCCAACCGTAAGATACAACCACCATTTGCCACACTACTTGCAGTCCAACTGTAAGATACAACCACCATTGGCCACACTCCTTGCAGTCCAACCGTAAGTTACAACAACCATCTGCCACACCTGGGCTATCCAACCGTAAGATACAACCACCATCGGCCACACCCCTTGCCTTAAGTCCCTGGCACCAATCCCTTGGCTCCAACCCCCTGACCCTAAAGCATGTCTCCAACCCCCTTGTCTCAACACCATGGCATCCACCCCCTTGCTACAGACCCCTTGCCAACAACCCCTGCCACAAACCCCTGCCACAACCCCTTGCCACCAACCCTGGCCAATCCGCCGGCCCATGACCTTGCATGTCCACATTCATCACCCTATCCTCAATTAATTCCCATTTTACCCCGCCCCCCCCCCTCAACACAAATATCCCTTCTGAACCCAACACTCTGCCTTTATTACCCTGGCTCTTCCCCTCCTTTCTCCCACACCGACCCTCTTACCGACCCATTCCTTATCCCAGGCCTTCAATCTCTTACACACGACCCAGCTTAATAACAATTGACTTAAGCTTAATGTGTGCCCTTCAGCAATATTATTTTCTATTAGCTAACAACAGTCACCGCCCATAGCAGACGACATACGTTTTTATTTGGTCGTCTGCTTGAGTCGCGTGACGTCAAGACCTGGATGTTTTGTTATTGTGCTTCCAAAATTGTTTTGTTTTCTTTCAGGTTTTCCTCATTTCCAGTTTTTCCCATCCAAGTTTTTCCCAAATCCCAGTTTTTCCCCAATCCAGTTTTACTACAATCCGAGATTATGCCTAATCCAGTTTTTCCCAGTTCAAGTTTTTCCCAATCCAAGTTTTTCCCAATCCAAGTTTTTCCCAATCCAAGTTTTTCCAAATCCAGTTTTTCCCTAATCCAGTTTTTCCCCAACCCCAGTTTTTCCCAATCCAATTTTTCCCCAATCCAGTTTTCCCCCAATCTCAGCGTGTCCACCTGATCACAGCTCCTACTTTAATCTACTTTAAGTTTATCAAACGTGTTCAAAACATAAAATCAAAGATTTTTTGTATAAATCCTTTATAAAAATGTAATTTCGAACAATGAGGGGTTGGTCCTGACATTTTGACAGAAACATTCATTTATGTAATGCACTTTAAAAGAATCCCAATTACTGCGCCCTCCCCCCCCCCCCCCCCAAGACTCGCAACCGCACTTTTTTTTCCACGCACCTGAACTACATTAATGTTCTAATGACCCCCCCCCCCCCGCATTTACTCCGCCCGAAAAACAAAAGAAAATATTACGCACCAGTCAGACTTGCGATAGTTTTTTAAATGAATTTCATTTAGCGCAGTTATCGGGAATGTCATTTAGCGCAGTTATCGGGAATTTTATTTCGTGAAATCATTTTTCCTTCATCTTCACCTAGAAAAAAACACAAAACAACTTCCCCCCACCCCCCCCACCCCATAATTTTTTTGGGGGGTGGGGGATGTGTCAGAAAATTGTATTGAGTGTGGAGTGGTCAGTAAGAAGTCTATGGGAAAATGTTCATCTCGATATATTTTGACGGAAAGTGGGGCAATGAGCCGTCCGAAGATTTCCACATATTTCCATCGACATCTACAAGGGCATTTTTTTACTGTCATCTACAAGGAATTTTTTTCCCTTCTATGTTAAATTGTTAAATTTAACAATTTTCATTGTATATTAATTTTTTTGGACATTTTTATGGCACCTGTTAAAAACACACGATAAATTAATGATTTGTTTCAAGGTGAAACGCTAACATATTTTTATACTATTTCTTAACATTGACCTCTGATCTTATATTGTACTGATGAAGAATTTGCCTTATATTTCTTTTGCGCCGATCAACACCGAATGCTTGAAGACCAATTGACATTTGAGAAGTGCGCAGACGTAAGTGTGAATGCCAATGTGTCTTGAAACACCCAATCGCGATTCTCTTCATTCCCACCTTTGATGATACTCATGAACATAACAAGTACAGACTTGAACTTTCATGTCACACAAGTATACACTTCAACGTCTTGTCACACAAGTACACACTTGAACGTCTTGTCACACAAGTACACAATTTAACGTCTTGTCACACAAGAAAGTGATTTTTAACAAACTTTTCATTAAGAGTTCACTGCAAAATGTGTTTTTGGGCATTTGAAAAAAAAATATTTAAAGGGAAACCTTGCATGAAAGGAAGACGGGAAGGGTGATAACTCTATGCGCAATACTAAGCCGTGATGCTCTCCCTTCTTAACTCACTTTTGACTTTCCAGGACTGTAAAAATAAAACAACCCACGTCATCCTTGACCTTCATGGCACGCGCTAAAGCAAGAGGTCAAAGTTGAGCCAATGGGAACTCCTTTATTAAAGCTGGTCTGCCCCCTCCCACTATTTTGACACCCACATACCGATCGTTTGACATTCCTACCCCGATCATCTGACATTCATACCCCGATCATTTGACATTCACACCCCGACTAATTTGACATTCATACCCCGATCATTGAACACTTATAAATCAGCTTATAGATACACAATTGAACCATGTGTATTCATCAGACAGGCAGCTACAGTTATGTCATCATGAGCTAAGAGAATGTTCTTCTCCCTAGCTGATGAGCTCATAACCCACCCGAGCACCATTGCTTTTGTTGTGGTTAAAAATAGAATCAAGATCATGATCTCAGTCAGTTGAGTGCAACCGAACGGCGAAGAAATAAAAAAAAATATTGCAATTGAAATTAATCAACACACAAAATTAATCCTCAGCGAGAATCGAGATAGAAAACAAAGAAGATCAGGAATCTGAGGATTCGATTCCGTCATTATTCCGGAAGTGAGGCCAGGAAGCCCAATAATTGGCGGGTAATTCACTTTTCTGCATTCTTACGGTTTCATCTACGCAAGAGTTCGATGAATTCGCGGAATATCTCTTGCTGGCTCGCCCACTGCATCATGACGTCATCTTGGTTGTAGCTCAGTGATTGGGCTAAGCCCGGTTGTATTTGATTGGTTGGACAGGTCTTAGTTGTACTTCTGCGGTTGGACCGAGCAGAGAAGTATTCAATGAGAGGAATCAGGTGGCCAATTTTAAACACAGGTGCTGATAGCGGAGGAACAATTGAAAGATTTGGTGGATATTTTCAGACGATGTCACTCAAGTCTTCACCAAGATTTTATCAGTGAAATTAATTCTTATTTTTACTTAAGACTTTATCCTGATGATAATATCCATGTTACTATTGTGTCCTTATGACAATATCCATGTTAATGTGGGTCATCGTGATTATATGCATGTTACTATTGTGTCCTTGGGATAATATCCATGTTAATAGTGGTCCCCATGATAATATCCAGATAACATTGTGTCCGCATCATAATCATGATAATATCCATGTTACTAGTGTGTCCTCATAATTATATTCTGATAATAATGTTTCTCCATGATAACATCCATGTTACTGGTGTGTCAAAATTATAATGTCCATGATACTATTGTGTCCACATGATAATATCCATGTTACTATAGTGTGTCCTTGTGATAATGTCCTTGTTACTCTGGTGCCTTCGTGATAATATCCATGTTACTAATGGGACCTCGTGATAATATCCTTGTTACTATTGTGTCCTCATGATAATATCCATGTTACTATTGTGTCCTCAAGATAATATCCATGTTACTATTGTGTCCTCATGATAATATCCATGTTACTATTGTGTCTTCGTGATAATATCCATGTTACTATTGTGTCCTCATGATAATATCCATGTTACTATTGTGTCTTCGTGATAATATCCATGTTACTATTGTGTCCTCGTGATAATATCCATGCTAGTACTGGTTCTTTACATTTCCCAAACAAAAATTTAGTTTTTTTGTTGTTTTTTTTTTTAAATCATGGGAGAGAAGTCTACAGAGGAATGCGTTTGAGGTGCAAGGGAGGGAATTATTGACCAACAGTTGATCAATCGACTCGGCCTAACGCAAGGAAGGAACTCCCTTGATTCAATCGTCTTGACGTGCTACAAGCTCCGCCTTCAATCTTTTCACGAGAAGCGCCCCCAAAACAGGACCGGGGGAACACTGCGCGGAGAGTTTTAGATCTACAGGGAGGGGGTGGAAGAAGGAGGGGGGTCAGGTTTCAGGCGCCCTGGACACCCCTTTCCAAATCTGTAATCTCCCGATATGTGCCCTTAATTAGATGAAGATCATGGGGGTCATGAGGTCAGGGCGAGGTGCAGAAGCTTGTAACTCAATCACGCTGTAAGAAATTTGGGGAGAGCAACGTCACAAGACGGAGTGCTTTTTTTTTGGGTGGGGGTGGATTGGTTGCGAAAGAATCGGGTAGTAGGATTCCTGGGTTGGGTTGTGGGGGGGGGGGGGGGGGGTTCGGAAGCCATTTAATAAATGGAGGGTTATTTATGAACAGTTTTATGAACACGTTTCGCCCTTCTCCACTGGGATGCCCTTGTCCAAAGAAAAAATGCCCTTCTTTAACATAACATTCTCTACTGGTATGTCACCCTTCAATATAATGCCCTTCTGAGCTGGGATGTCGTCTTCAACATGATGACTTTCTAAGCTGGAATGTCTTTCTTCAATAAGATACCCTACTCCACTTGATGCCCCTATTTGATAATATGCCCTTTTCCACTAGGATAAACTTCTTCAATATGGAGGTCTTCTTAACTGCAATGGGATTTCCTTCTCCATTAGGCAGCAACACTATACTAGAATGTCCTTCTCCATTGGGCAGCAACACTATACTAGGATTTCCTTCTCCATTAGGCAGCAACACTATACTAGGATGTCCTTCTCCATTAGGCAGCAACACTATACTAGGATGTCCTTCTCCATTAGGCAGCAACTCTATACTAGGATGTCCTTCTCCATTAGGCAGCAACTCTATACTAGGATGTCCTTCTCCATTGGGCAGCAACTCTATACTAGGATGTCCTTCTCCATTAGGCAGCAACTCTATACTAGGATGTCCTTCTCCATTGGGCAGCAACTCTATACTAGGATGTCCTTCTCCACGTTTCTCACTTCTTCCCTTGGATGCACTCCTATACAGGAATACACCGATTCAAGCTTGTGAGGCACGTGATGTTTGGCTGAAATCTAGCGTTGTTCTGTAATCTCGATCTGCAGACGTGACGTGTATTGTATACCATAATGTGATGATGAATCCAACGTGTATACCATATTGTGATGATGAATCCAACGTGTATACCATAATGTGATGATAAATCCATACAATTTAATTGATTAAATACCATTCAAGAAATTCCTTTAAATCAACTTTGCTTTCGAGCGTTTAGGGCAAAATCTTCGGACGGCTAATTGACCCACTTCCCGTCAACCTATTTAGCTGAAAGTTGGCACATAGACTCGTTGCCGATGACAATTCATTCTGTCACATTTTCAGCCCCACATCCAACCCCTAACCCCCCAAAAATGGGGGCTTCCCTGTGTTCATTAGGACAGATGAAGGAAATACAATGTCACTGAATTCACGAAATAAAATTCCCGATAACTGCGCTAAATGAGATTCATAAATAATATCGCAAGTGTGTTTGGTGCGTAATGTTTTCTTTTGTTTTTCAGAAATAGTTGGTGAAATAAATCTTTGGGTAAAAGAGTGGGGGGGGGGGGGGTCATTAGATTATTAATATAAAATAAAATAATTTAAAAAATGCATGTAAAGTATTTATAGGAACAATATTGTAAGGGTTTTTTTTATATTATGGTAAATTGACTTTTGAAATAGTTGCTTCTTTGGCGCCAAAAGAGTGAATGGCCACAAATATTTCTTAGCGTCACACTACATCCTTTACCCGAAGCCTGACTTGTATTGGCTCCATAGCGACACGACGAGTAGTCAGATGACAAGTCAAATGCCAAGTCAAATGACGAGTAGTTGCGTGTTTTTTTGTGCCAGTCCATGGTAAAGATGATAACACTGAAATATTGATGACCTATAAGCACTGAATGGTATCCCAGTGACGTATTTATCGTCTGCTGGTGGTTTCCTGAAGGACCGCGGATCAAAGCGGAAGTTCGTTAGCTCATCATTAATTCATGGATGGTTTACTGTATGGTCAGATTTCAATGTGTGGATTTTGAAATTGTTAGGTTTTTCTTTAGGTCAACTCTAGGGCATAAGCAATGGATTGAAATATTATCTCCAAGGGAAGCTGGATTTGTAATAGAATTGTATGCAAGTAAAGCCGAGAATTAAAATATACCTTCTTATCGTGTATGAATGTATGTACTTATTTGGATGTGTTCTAGATATAGACAGATACAGACAGATATTGACAGATGTAGACAAATGCAAATATACAAGAATAAAACACATGTAAGGATATAAAAAGTTATTGAAAACAAATTAAACTTAAGATAAGTGCCTCACTAAAAGATGTGATGATAATAATACTAATTTATATTTAATAATTCGCCATTGTATTTAAAACTCAAATGTAAACATATAACTGAAAGACCAAATTGATACAGTAAAACCTCCGTTTTACGACATTTAAATCGCCATTAAAACGAAGTCGTAAATTAGAGGGGTCTTAAGAAAAAGGTAAGACATTTTTGGAAGACGACATTTAGAAAATTAAATAAACAAATAAAATAAATACAAAAAGTCCACGTGCCATTAAGTATAGGCAATATCTAGTACCATTAAGTAAAGGCAATATCTAGTACCATAAGTAAAGGCAATATCTAGTACCATTAAGTGTAGGCAATATCTAGTACCGTTAAGCATAGGCAATATCTAGTACCATTAAGTAAAGGCAATATCTAGTACCATTAAGTAAAGGCAATATCTAGTACCATTAAGTATAGGCAATATCTAGTGTCAATAAGTATGGGAAATATCTAGTACCATTAAGTATAGGCAATATCTAGTACCATTAAGTATAGCCAATATCTAGTACCATTAAGCATAGGCAATATCTAGTACCATTAAGTATAGGCAATATTTAGTACCATTAAGTATGGGCAATATCTAGTACCATTAAGTATAGGCAATATCTAGTACCATTAAGTATGGGCAATATCTAGTACCATTAAGTATAGGCAATATCTAGTACCATTAAGTATAGGCAATATCTAGTACCATTAAGTATAGGCAATATCTAGTACCATTAAGTAGGTGTCGGCAATGTCAAAACGGAGGTTTTACTGTACTATATCTGAAAGACCAAAGTCATACTTTGAAAGACCAAATTCAAAATTATAATAATAATAATGATAATAAAGTTTATTTGAAAAATCACGCTTCATCCCCAAAGGCTCGAAGCGCGTTACAAAGTCAAATCTAGGAGATTGATTGATTGATTGGAGTACTTATATAGCGCTCATTCCATAGCATGCTCACAGCGCTCCGCTGTTCGATGTTCGCGGGGTCTCACTGCTGCCAGTTAGGCGCACGTGAACTCCATCTCCCCATCTCCGGGTTTGAATTCAGAGTTGCCTTCTCTTAGATGGGTTGCCGTCCAAGGTTAGCGAGTCCCATCCACCCGGGGTGCTGGTGGTGTGTTTTTGCTTGACTGGGCTTTGGCGGAGATTGAACTCATGACCATCAGCTTGAGATTTGCTCAGTTCAGACCACTCACCCATACCATAGCTTTCTTAGACAGATGTACATACCATAGCTTTCTTAGACAGGGGTACATACCATAGCTTTCTTAGACAGGTGTACATACCATAGCTTTCTTAGACAGGGGTACATACCATAGCTTTCTTAGACAGATGTACACACCAAGCTTTCATAGACAGGGGTACACACCATAGCTTTCTTAGACAGGTGTACATACCATAGCTTTCATTATATCTGAAAGACGAAATTAATACTAAATCTGAAGGACCAAATTCAAATTATATCTGAAAGACCAAATTCAAATTATATCTGAAGGACCAAATTCAAAGTATATCTGAAAGACCAAATTCATACTTAATCTGAATGACCAAACGAATTTTTACGCACTATTTTGGTTTTGAAGATTTCATCTGTGGTTATATTTGGCTTGTAGAATGAACAATCTTTTATATATATTACGCTTCTGTTGTGACCCGTGGACTGCTTCCTATTCAGCGAATTTGGTATTGAGAGTATATTACAAACAAATCTAAATGTTTGAAAGAATGTATGGTTCATCAATGAGTTCAATAGCGCGCAAAACTGCGTTCTGTGCGTAATATTTTATTTTCTGACAATGAAATCGTCTCAGTTCAAGTATGGTGTAAAAAACATTCGGTTTAAGAGTGGTTGGGACATAGACTATTAAATATAGTTCATGGGCGTGAAATTAAAAGTGTGCAGTGCCGTATCATGGGGGGGGGGGGGGAGGGGGCGTAGAAAAAATTGGGATTCTTAAATGTGCGTTACTTGATTTCATGTTTTGTCAAGTAACTTTAGTAGATGGGAAGTTCACGCATTGCTGTCGCCAATGTTTAGCGAGCTATAACTAGTAGATGGGAAGTTCACGCATTGCTGTCGCCAATGTTTAGCGAGCTATAACTAGTAGATGTGAAGTTCACGCATTGCTGTCGCCAATGTTTGGTGGGCTATAACTAGTAGATGGGAAGTTCACGCATTGCTGTCGCCAATGTTGGCGGGCTATATCTAGTAGATGGGAAGTTCACGCATTGCTGTCGCCAATGTTTGGCGGACTATATCGAGTATCATAATAAGGGACTGAGAAAACAGTATTTAAAGAAAAACGATAACAAGAAAGTGATACTAACATTATTTAATTTAATGATACAATTACATTTCTATACAAATTCAAATTCGAATACAGAAACCCAAAAAGCGATATAAACTTAACGTAAGAGAAAATGCACACTCTCGAACAATGGAAATATTAATTTACATAGAAATTTATAAAACGTCTCTTATTTGTTAGGAAATATGGCAAAATCTCTCTCTCTCTCTGTTTCTCTCTCTCTCTCTCTCTCTCTCTCTCTCTCGCTCTCAGTTTATCTGCTAAGAGACCTGACTGCCAATACATAGGGATTAAATCAGAACGTTCTTAGTAAAGAAGTATTATAAATTGCGTTTCATGATTGCTATCTTTAGAACAGAGAGACCGCATTCAAACATAAACAACCTTATCCCAACCAAGGGGGGGTAGGTAAGGGATGACACATTACATTTACTCGGTGGCGTCAATGTCAAGGCCATACTAGGGGGAGACAAGTGGTGGTGGCTAAAAATAACTCGACCTTGAAGTGAAAAAAATGGAACAAGACATACGCTATATTTTAATAGCATACTACATCTGGATGACCAAGTGTATACTTTATCTCAATGACCCATTAACTGTGGATACAGTATAATTCTTTGCTACAGGTCATGACATATGTAATTAGGATGTTTCTGGGTGGCTTTCAGTATATGAAGTCGGTTTTAGCCATAATCCAGAAACCATTCTTTTAAAATTCATCTGTAGCCATAATCCATGAACCACTCTTATGTTAAAACTAGGCCGTTGATGAATCTTGCTGACGAATGCAAGCAGTAACATATATTTTTTTAACAGAGACACTATTTGCTTTCTTAGACTTTCTTTACTTTTAGATTAAAAAATATATAAATATATATAAGTTTGCGACCTGGAAGTAAAGAGGGTGCATCACCAAAGCCCCAGAGGAAAACGGCTTAAAGGCAGACCTAGGCTTAGATGGCAGACCTAGGCTTAGATGGCAGACCTAGGCTTAGATGGCAGACCTAGGCTTAGATGGCAGACCTAGGCTTAGATGGCAGACCTAGGCTTAGATGGCAGACCTAGGCTTAGATGGCAGACCTAGGCTTAGATGGCAGACCTAGGCTTAGATGGCAGACCTAGGCTTAGATGGCAGACCTAGGCTTAGATGGCAGACCTGGGCTCAGATGGATGATGATGTGGAAAAAGATCTACAACAACTGGGATTCCAAGCATGGAAAAGTTAGGTATGAGTGGAAGAAGTTGTGAGGCAGGCCAAAGCCCTACATGGGCTGTAGTGCCATGGGGATGAATGGTCTGAGTGGAAGAAGTAGTGAGGCAGGCCAAAGCCCTACATGGGCTGTAGTGCCATAGGGATGAATGGTCTGAGTGGAAGAAGTAGTGAGGCAGGCCAAAGCCCTACATGGGCTGTAGTGCCATAGGGATGAATGGTCTGAGTGGAAGAAGTAGGGAGGCAGGCCAAAGCCCTTCATGGGCTGTAGTGCCACAGGGAGGGATAGATGGATATAATATATGTAATAGCAAGTACCCGGAATGCGTTGCAATGCTAATCAAAGAAATAAAGTGTTTGTGTTTTAATAATGTTTTTTGTAATTACTTTTTATATAGACATTTTTAATATATTTTTTACTGTCTGGTGCGTATTCGTATTAATTAGAAGGTTTTTCGAAGCGTAAGCAGGCCACACACAGCTTTCCATGTCAGAATTTAATCCACAGTCTTGTAGCGATTGATCCACCCATGCAATAGCTATGTTTGAAATTATATTTATATGGCTCATTTATCACATATAAAAAAATTTAGGGCCCCCGGCCCAAAAGTAATATTTTAAAATAGATGTAATAATTCACAAAACTATGTATTAATTCACATGCAAAGTGAAATATCACAGTTCGTATTTAATTCAGTTCCACCCACCCATGCCATAGCTCTGTTTGAAAGTATATTTTTGAAAAAATTGTTGTACAAATTCAGAAACCTACTAAATTATGTCACACTCAAACGGAAATATCGCTGTTTGTATTTGATTAAATTCCACCCACTCACGCATTAGCTCTGTTTAAAATTATATTTTAATAGCTCATTTAATAAAAAAAAACAAATTTAGGGCCCCCAACCCCTCAAATTAATATTGTAAAATGGTTACACTAATTTAGAAACCTACTTATTATGTCACACAGAAATTGAAATGTTACTATTTGTATATGATTAAAATCCCATCAACCAATGCATTATTTTTTTTACAAATTATATTTATATTGCGCATATAAGGAAAAACGAAGTAAAGGACGCATATCAATCATTAAAGTTTTATCTCATTCGGGTAAATGGTATAGGAACGAATACGGAAATTATTTTTTACAAAGCTCAAATAAGAAAAAAAAAGAATTTAGGGCCAACGGGCAAAAACGAATTATTTAAAAAAAGTTGTAATGACTTAGAAAAATGCTCGGGTATGTGGACAACAACTCACGAAAGTTTAATCGCATGAATGGTTTAGGAGCGCATATGAGACGTACATACAGACATTCATTTTTAAATATATAGATATAAAATGTTTGTACAATAATTTACTTCAAAGCTATAAAAATACTACACACATCTTGGACATTTTATACTGAAAATTTATATATATTAAAAAATATATAAAAAAATGCCCCGGGTGAGGATCGAACTCACAACCTCCGCATATCTTATTCCATGACCACATGGAGAAGGTACTGTCTATAAGTACGGCGCGCTAACCGATTGTGCCACCGGGGCCTCAAGTCCGGCTGCTTCTAATTGGAGGTTATCGCTACGATAAGATCTGTTATCATATTGCTGAAAGCGTTATATGAAGAATGTGATGTCCGCAGTCACGCCAGTCACCAGTGATTACGATACACTTGAAGTTAGTGACACCATGGAGTAACTAGACATGCTATGTCGCTATTACAGTGACGTCATGGAGTAACTAGACATGCTATGTCGCTATTACAGTGACGTCATGGAGTAACTAGACATGCTATGTCGCTATTACAGTGACGTCATGGAGTAACTAGACATGGTAGGTCGCTATTACAGTGACGTCATGGAGTAACTAGACATGCTAGGTCGCTATTACAGTGACGTCATGGAGTAACTAGACATGCTAGGTCGCTATTACAGTGACGTCATGGAGTAACTAGACATGCTATGTCGCTATTACAGTGACGTCATGGAGTAACTAGACATGCTAGGTCGCTATTACAGTGACGTCATGGAGTAACTAGACATGCTAGGTCGCTATTACAGTGACGTCATGGAGTAACTAGACATGCTATGTCGCTATTACAGTGACGTCATGGAGTAACTAGACATGCTAGGTCACTATTACAGTGACGTCATGGAGTAACTAGACATGCTATGTCGCTATTACAGTGACGTCATGGAGTAACTAGACATGCTAGGTCGCTATTACAGTGACGTCATGGAGTAACTAGACATGCTATGTCGCTATTACAGTGACGTCATGGAGTAACTAGACATGCTAGGTCGCTATTACAGTGACGTCATGGCGTAACTAGACATGCTATGTCGCTATTACATTATTTTAATCAGTGACGTCTCGGGAGTGAATGGTGCCCGGGGGGGGGCGAGATTATTGCCGGTCCCTACCAAGATACAATTTAGAATAAATTTTCGCCCGGGCGGTCCACCCCCCCCCCCCCCCCGGCCCTTTTTAAATACACCACTGCTTCTAACTTTAGTCAGGTTTTTTTTATTTTGGGACCTTTGTGGTCAGCGTGTTGTATAGGTCATCCCCATCGGGACATACTTCAACAGGCTAGAAAAATAACAGGGATGCTAACTGCCGGCATTGCAGCCTGGTCCCGGTAACACTAGCGCTTCTGTTGACCGAATGTCCCTCACTAGATGTCCCGGGGGAAGCCAGGGCGTCGGGAGAGCCCTACGTGAGGAAAATGTTGCATGGCTCAGCTCAGCAGTCGGAGCTGTTAGTCACTGTATTAGCCGGGGCCATAAGAGAGTAATCTGAGACCCTCTCCAGAATATGTGTGTTAGTTCAGCCAGGTAACTGTATAGACAAGTCAATTAGCTCAGTTAGGTGACTGTATAGAAAAGTCAATTTGCTCAGTCAGGTGACTGTATAGACAAGTCAATTAGCTCAGTCAGGTGACTGTATAGAAAAGTCAATTAGCTCAGTCAGGTGACTGTATAGACAAGTCATTTAGTTCAGTCAGGTGACTGTATAGACATGTCAATTACATAAGATCCATAACTTAAAATTCAAGGACTGAACTTGTTTGCGTCTTTAAATTGTCTTTTTCTGTACTGAGCCCTCTATGTGTGTTTGTGTGTGTGTGTGTTTGTACCTTTCTAGCTCCGCTATTCTGGTTGTGTGTTTCTTTCTGTCCCAAACTGTGAGTGTATTCTCATGGTATTCCATTTGTGAGTATGTTCTCATGGTATTCCATTTGTGAGTGTGTTCTCATGATATTCCATTTGGGAGTGTATTCTCATGGTATTCCATTTGTGAGTGTGTTCTCATGGTATTCCATTTGTGAGTGTGTTCTCATGGTATTCCATTTGTGAGTGTATTCTCATGGTATTCCATTTGTGAGTGTGTTCTCATGGTATTCCATTTGTGAGTGTGTTCTCATGGTATTCCATTTGCAAAAAATACTTAGAAAATGACGTAGAAGAGTACTTTGGAAAAATCCTTATAAAACCCCAGATACGAAGTAACGTAAAAAAATCAACGGGAAACTCGTTCACCTTCGCCATGTAAGTTTTCATTCCCATGGGAGATATTCCAACAACATTCCATTTGGAGACCTTGAAAGAGGATTCCAATTGGAGACAATGAAATGCACCAACATTAGGAATAGAACTATCATTAAAAATTCGCACAAACACAAACATTTTAGAGAACCTCTCAATTGCTTCGTGTTTTCCCAGCTGGATGATTGAATGAGCTCTTGTCCCTGGGGACACCCTCAAAACGGTTTGTGTGAAGTCTTGTAAATTTTACTTTTACTCGGAAGTCTTCAATATACGATGCCTGCTTTCACTGGAAGTCTTCAATATACGATGTCTGCTTTCATTGGAAGTCTTCAATATACGATATCTGCTTTCGTTGGCAGTCTTCAATATACGATGTCTGCTTTCATTGGCAGTCTTCAATATACGATATCTGCTTTCATTGGCAGTCTTCAATATACGATATCTGCTTTCACTGGCAGTCTTCAATATACGATGTCTGCTTTCATTGGAAGTCTTCAATATACGATGTCTTTTTTTATCGGAAATCTTCAACATACGATGTCTGCTTTCATCGGGAGTCTTCAACTTACAATTTCTTCTGTCATCGGAAGTCTTCAACACACAATTTCTTCTGTCATCGGAAGTCTTCATCATACGATGTCTGCTAATTGTTACAATGTTCTGGTGGTTCTTGATCATCTTACTTCACACTCTTGTATCTAGGCAACCTAACAATCTGCACCCAAGTAGGTTTCTCCCCGTACTTAAATCAATATATCCCTGTGGCGCTACAACCCATGTATGACTTTGGCCTGCCTCACCACTTCCTTCCACTTAGACTTAACTGATGCTTTTCTTTCCCAGCCGCTGATCTTCTTCCACATCATCCACCCATCTAAGCCTAGGTCTGCCTTTGAGCCGTTTTCTTGTGTGGTTGTGGTAATGCAGCCTCTTCACTCCCTTGTCATATGGCATTCTATCTAAGTGTCCTGCCCAGCGTCGTATGACCTTTTTTTGTTTCTGCTATTATCGTGGGGATCCTAAATTGGACAATTCATGGCTGGTTCGTAGCCTCCTTCCATATTCATCCTTTGTTGGTCGATTTATTTTCCGGAGAACATTTCTCTCCCATGTGTTTAATAGGTTTTCTGGCGTTTTTGTAAGGGTCCAAGGTTTACTAGCGTATGTTACAACTGATCTGATTACAGTTTTATAAAGTCTTGTTTGTTTTATTTCTAATGTTTTTACTTTTGAGTATTTTATGACTAATGAAATATGCCTTGTTTCCGGACTAAAGTAACCCACATCTAACCCACACACGTATCTGTTCAGACAGTACTAACCCACACACACGAGACCAACTAACCCCTGGCTACTTATTACCAAACCCAGATTTGGTCTAACTTAATTTCTCCAGGACATTGTCTCCTCCATATATTCTGTGCTTAATTCTGTCTTAAGATCATCAGATTCCTTGCTGGACAACTATGGGTGTCCTACCGGAAAATACAAGGCAACTAGGTCAACCTTAGATCAGACAAAGATATCTAGGTTACGTGAAAACAAGACACGTCAACTCTTTCAACATAAGACTAGTACAAGTCAAATATTTCAACTTAAGAATAATTTAAAGAAATTAGGTCAACTTTAGAACAGTACAAGGTACTTAGTCTACCTGCAGTCTACAATAATCTAGGCCAGTGGTCGGCAAACTCATTAGTCAAAAGATCCAAAAAAAATTTAGAGCAAAATTTCTTTTCAAGAACCTGTCAAGAACCATGCCTTTCGGAGTCAAAACCGATTTGTGGTAACTGTCCGGCTCGCACTCAAGTCGCTAAAGAGCCGCATGTGGCTCGCGAACCACGATTTGCCGACCAGTGATCTAGGCATTCAGATCATGACTTTGGCTTATACAAATTTGTGAAGGTGGTACCCATTATAACAGGACATGGACAAGCGAAAACTGCGCCCAATGGGAAATGCCTGAGTTGTTGCGCCCCCTTCCCCAAGAACTTTATTACATATTTATACACATCTCTAGCTAGAATTATAATGTTTTTGTCGCCCCTTATATTTTGCACGTGGCACGTGTGGGACTCGTTGGCTGGTTTATAATTATAAGTATCACTTGAGAAATATTTAACATATTCTTTCTTTAGTATTAAAACCTTCCATCACAGTGTGCTTAGACTCGTAATATCATTCTTAATCATTTCCCCAGAAGTACTCTTGTATGAAACGGGAATTCCCGCATCCCGAGACCCACGTGACGTAAACTGTGACTACCGTTCCACTCATGCGCCATTCGCGAGCCACTCACGTCGAGTAACCCCCCTCTCCTCACCCTCGCCATGGATTAGAGTAGAATCCCTGGAGGAAATTAAGAGATTGACTAGCACTCGAGCCGCCCAGCCAGACAATGGCCCCAGTGAAACGCAGGTCGCTTCTATTTATGCTCTCTCAGGCGTGTTGAACACAATGAAAAAGGCATCTATCGGCTGCTCAAACAATGGCACCCGATGTTTTCATGTGTGTGGCGTCCAAGTATGGTTTGCGATGACTTGAAGTGCATGCTCATTAAAAGGAAGATTTGCGCACGAACTTCGCGCTATTAAAGTGCGCACGAGATGGGATTGAATATTTAGAGTACTTTCATGTTTGCAGTTGCTCTAATTGAAAGGAACAACTGAAGACCTCATACTTTGATGAATATTCGATGACTGGCATGACCCGATTGATTGACTCATGGTGTTAAGAAAACATACCACTGTGGTAATGCATTCTTTTCATTTTCATTAAAACACAACATATTATCATACATTAAAATATTTAAAACACAACATATTACCATACATTAAAACACAACATATTATCATACATTAAAAAACAAAATATTACCATACATTAAAACACAACATATTACCATAAATTAAAACTCAACATATTACCATACATTAAACACAACATATTACCATAAATTTAAACACAACATATTACCATACATTAAAAAGCAACATGTTACCATACATTAAAACACAACATATTACCATACATTAAAACACAACATATTACAAAACATTAAAACACAAAATATTACCATACATTAAAACACAAAATATTACCATACATTAAAACACAACATATTACCATACATTAAAACACAAAGTATTACCATACATTAAAACACAACATATTACAAAACATTAAAACACAACATATTACCATACATTAAAACACAACATATTACCATAAATTTAAACACAACATATTACCATACCTTAAAACACAACATATTATCATACATTAAAACACAACATATTATCGTACATTAAAGCACAACATATTATCAAACATTAAAACACAACATATTACCATACATTAAAACACAACATATTACCATACATTAAAACACAAAATATTACCATAAATTTAAACACAACATAATACCATGCTTAAAACACAATATATTACCATACATTAAACACAACATTTTACCAGAAATTTAAAGAAAACATATTACCATAAATTAAAACACAACATAAATAGCATAAATTAAAACACAACATATTACCATACATTAAAACACAACATATTACTCATATGGGTGGTGGGTGGACAAGCGATCTAAACTGACTCAATCCAGACAGTCGGTGGTCCCGAGTTCAATCCCCACCAAAGCACACCGAGTAGATGGGACTCGCTAGCCCTTGACAGCAACTCACTTAAGAGAAGGCAAAGTCTGAAATAAAACCAGAAGCCAAAATGTTCAATAAAATAATCGTAGGCCCTTAAAATGAAAAAAAAAAAGAAATAAATAAAAACACATTACTATACACTAGCGAGAACCCGGCATGCGTTGCAATGCCACTCAATGAAAAAGTGTTTGTTTTAATTAAGTTTTAAAGTAATTTTTAAATAGAAAATAGTTATTGTTTTTTCCGTCTGATGTGTACACAAATAAATTAGACGTTTTTTCGACGCGTGAGCAGGCAACGCACAGCTGTCCACTTGAGAAGCATGGATTTTCAAAATTTAGTCCACACACTTGTAGCGATTGATTCACCCATGCAGTAGCTCTGTTTTAAATTATATTTAGATAGCTCAAATATTTATTATTTTTAAAAAAAGGCCCCCGGCCCCTAACGCAAAATTTTAAAATGGTTGCACTTATGTCACACACAAACTGAAATGTCGTTTGTATTTGATTGATTTCTAGCCACCCATGCAATAGCACTGATTGAAATTATATTTGTATAGCTCACATAAGAAAAAAATAATTTGGGGCTCCGGCCCAAAATGGAATATTTCAAAATGGATAAGCTAATTCAGAAACCTTTGGTGCGCACACCAACTTACCAAAGTTTTATCGCAATCGGATGAATGGTATAGGAACGCATACGGAAATTATATTTAGCTCATAAAAAGGGGAAAAAAGAATTTAGGTCCCCGGTCCCAAAATGGAATATTGTAAAATGTGTGTAATAATTCAGAAACATTTGCATTTTTTTTACAATTCACACAATTTTCATCACTTTGGATTGATGGTATAGAAGCACATACGGGATATACTTATATACATTATTTTATATATGTATAATATAGTTTACCGAATTAAGATAACTTTTTTGCAATTATTCAAGGATGATCTGTCTGTCTGTCTCTCTGTCTGTCTCTCTGTATGTCTCTCTGTCTCTCTTTCTGTCTGTCTCTCTTTCTGTCTGTCGCTCTGTCTGTCTCTCTGTCTCTATGTTTGTTTCTCAAGCTTTCTCTCAGTCTGTCTCACTGTCAGTCTCTTGTCTCTCTGTCTTTCTATCGGTCTGTCTCTCTGTCTGTCTCTATGTCTGTCTGTCTGTCCCTCTGTCATTCTGTCTGTCTGTCTTTCTGTCTCTCTGTCTGTCTCTCTGTCTGTCTCTCTGTCTATCTCTCTGTCTGTCTGTTTCTATATCTGTCTCTCTGTCTGTCTGTCTCTCTGTCTGTATCTCTGTCTCTCTGTCTGTCTCTCTGTCTGTCTCTCTTTATCTCTTTCCTTCTATCACTCTGTCTGACTGCCTGTCTGTTTGTCTATCTATCTACTTAACTATCTATCGTCTACCTATCTAACATCTACATGCCTGCCTACCTACCTAACTACCTACCTACCTGCCTACCTGCCTAACTACCTACCTACCAACCAACCTACCGACCTACCCATCTTTCTACCTACCTATCTATCCATCCATTCATCCTCTCACCCACCCACCCTTCGATCAATCCATCTTTTCATCCATCTATCCGTCTATCTATCTTGTATCTACATCTCTATCTATCATCTATCTGTGTATTTGTCTGTCTTTCTGTCTATCTCTCTATCTAATAAAATCTCTATTTTTAAAATTAAATTTTCACTTGTGTAAAGTGATTGGGTCTTGATATCCATGGGTATAATTATGTAAATGTATATACATTTTGTTAACGTCATTGATTTTCTTAATTGGTTAACATATGTTCATTTTTAAAATGAGAATATAGCTTCTTTTTTTTTACAACTGTAATGTCATTGGATTGAAAGTTATTGTCATCCAAGTAAAAATGTATGAACTCAATTTGCTACCATCGATATAAATGTATCGAAGAAGGTTAATTATTGATCAAATTGATTCTGAGGCTATCTTGTGCTGCATTGCGCAAAATGAATGTATAGTGTACTCCCCGCCCACAGAGTTTAAAAAAAAAAACATCCATTGGATTGTAGATTTTTTTGCATTTAATATGCTTTGTTTTTATCTAGATCAGTGATTAGTGCATTAAAATTTCTAATTTTCTATACCTGTACCAATTTAATTAAACGGCATATTCTTATTAGAATTATTTTTAAATGTATAGTTTTTACTACTTTATAAATTTCATAAAAGTTTATTTTTGGAATGAATAAAAAGTAAAAATTAATTAAATGTTAAATACAAAGCTAAATTAGCATTTAAGTTTAGCAATTTAAAAAGCGATCATTGCAATTTATTAATTTTATGTATAAGGAGGGGAATGTACATTATCGGTTTTGTCACGCTCGTTTATTAAATCAGAGAACTTTTAGCTTTGGCTAAATAGGCAATTCGCACTATGGCGTCATTTGCGTTATTATTTAGAACTAATTAATTTTAATTTAATTTCGCCTTATTGACAACGCGCTAAAGAACGCACTAAAAACAACTGATGTTTAGGTTTTCCCCATAAATGTGATTACTGTGTAATTTTTTGATAATATTTTTTCTATTTAATTTTTTTTTTTAACTTTCAAACGCATATAAAATGCTTAAGATAGTTCCTTAGTTGTTTCATTATATGTATTTGTAATTTATAATAATAATACTTAAACTTTTGATAAAATAAAAGCGGACATGTAATATTTTTTGTGCATGTAAATTTATTCTATTTCCGTAAAATAATAGAAAATAACTATGATTGTTTTTAATAGTCCGAACGTATCAAAATATTTTCGGGTTTTAAGCGTTATGTCAGCATGGCTCATTCTTATATATTTTATAAGACCAACAAGCCAACCAGTTGCACCACGCTCTTCCATTGTGCAAAGAATAAAGTATTTTGTTTCTATTAAATTTGTTGACCTTCAGACCGGTTTCAACTGCACATATCCATATAATGGTTATACATACAAGTTTTTATGGATTATTAAGATAGAGTACTTTCATTTTTGAAGTCTAAAATTTCTAATGAATTTGGCAGAAAATTATAACGGCAATGGTTTATGTACATAAAGTTTTAAGTTTCGTTGTACACTAAAATATTTGGAAGTATGCTTAAAAGATTTTTTTTAAACCACAAAAGATGTACAAGCTCAACAATCAGATAAGATATCAAACAAGTTATTAGATAAGTTATCAAATAAGTTATCACATATTCATAAGCTATAACATAAGATGTCAGAAAAGATATTATTATTATTATTATTATATGTTGTCTTATATAGCGCGGTACCCCAGCCTAGGGCTAGGCTCACCGCGCTGTACATAAAAATATTAGCAAAGGAAACATAATCGTGACAATAAAATAAAGTGCATTTATGTGATACAAAAAACAGTTGTATAGAGACAAAACAAATTCATATTCACCCCACCCACCCCAGAACTTTTACATGACATACCATGGACGGCAGCTAGCAGCATCGTTTATCGGTCAGATGTGGGGAATCAGTCGGGGTAATAGAGTTTAAAGAGATGTGTTTTGAGTGCAGTTTTGAAGGCCTGTGTGGTTGGTATATTGCGGATGTTAAGTGACAGAGAATTCCATTGTTTGGGGGCACAGAAAGAGAAAGATCGTTCACCATATGTTTTAGTACGTGTCTTAGCAACGGACAGAATACGCGTGTCTGCGGAGGAGCGAAGCTGTCGAAGGGGTGAATAGACAGAAAGAAGTTCGGTTAGATAGGAAGGGCAGGAATCTGAGAAAAAGTTATGACAGAGAACAGACAGCTTGTAATCAATGCGTGCCTGTATAGGAAGCCAATGAAGTGAGTGGAGTAGTGGAGTGACATGATCACGTTTTTTTGCTTTTAGAACTAGCCTAGCAGCTGAATTTTGAATCTTTTGTAGTTTTTCTATGAAGTGTTTTGGTGAACCTGACAGAAGAGAGTTGCAATAGTCAAGACGAGAGAGAACAAGAGCACAGACTAGTGTTTTTGTTGCGCTAACTGTGAGGTAGTGGCGGATGTAGCTGATCTGACGGATAGCGGTGTATGCAGAACGACAAGTGTGAGAGATATGTTTATCAAGAGACATGTTGTTAGAAAGAATATAACCAAGATTCCTAGCAGAGGATGTAAACTGTATGTCGGCGTTGCCTACTTGAAATGAGTTGGGGAGAGTTGAGGTAGATGATGATTTGTGATTGTGAATGAGGAGTGCTTCCGTTTTGTCATCGTTCAGCTTCAACTTGCTGTGTGTCATCCAAGACTTAACATCACCAATGCACTCCTGCAAAGTCTGGACAGCGGAATCCACAAGAGAGGGATGGGTATGCTTGTATAGCTGCGTGTCATCTGCGAATGACTGGCTCTCAACAGCATGCCTCCCAAGCAAGAGGAGCAGTGGCCTGGTGTACAATGTGAATAGAACCGGGCCCAAAACTGACCCCTGTGGCACTCCGTACACCAAATCAGCACTGCCGGAGAGAAAGTCATCGATAGAGACCGCCTGCGTTCTATTGGAGAGGAACGACCTAAACCAAGACAAAACAGAACCAGAAATGCCAAAATAATTTTCAAGGGTTTTGTAAAGGGTTCCATGGTCAACAGTGTCAAAGGCCGCACTGAGATCTAAGAGGATCAGGATGGAGACATTACCGCTGTCCAATGCGAGCAAGAGGTCATTGGTGACTTTCAAGAGAGCTGTCTCTGTGCTGTGGAAAGGTCTATAGGCTGACTGATTAGGACTGAGAAGAGAGTGGTCATTTAAGTAAGCAAAAAGCTGTTTCAGAACTAGTTTTTCAATGACTTTAGATAAAAATGATAAATTAGATACAGGTCTGTAGTTTTTTAAATTATTTTCATCCAGACCAGGTTTCTTAAGCAAAGGTTTGATGATAGCTGACTTACAAATAGATGGAACAGTGCCAGAAAACAAGCTTTCATTGATTATGTGTGTTATCGTTGGGAGCAAATGATCTAATGACTCAACCAACAGGGGGGTGGGGATGGGGTCCAAAGAACATGACGTAGGTTTAGATTTTAGAATAATATTTTTAACCTCTAGTTCTGAAACAGGTTTAAAAACATCGAAATGTGAACTAACACAAGAAGAAGAAGGAAAATCTAGGGGCGGTGCGTCAAGACCATCAAGGTCAGCGCGAATGTCAGCAACTTTGCTTATGAAGAAATCACAAAAAATATCTGGTTGCTCGGGCAACGGAAACACAGATGGGAGAGCAGTTCCTTTTTTACTCCCACTGAGGTGGCTACAAACATCAAACAACTGCCTGTTTGTTTTACCCATAATTATCTTTTGGCTAAAATATAAAGTCTTAGCATGACAAACAATCTGAGTGACACGCTTCTTGGCAGTAGAATAGATCTGCTTAAAAACCACAAGACCTGACCTTAGCCACTTTTTTTCTGCACTACGGCGCTCTTTCTTGGCACTGCGTAGTTCTTCCCTTATGGTCGCATACCAGGGAGCTGACCGTGCTAACCTAACATTGCGGCGGGTGACAGGGGCGTGCCGATCAAGCACAGCGCGCAATGCACGGTCTAGCGTTTCCAAAGTAGGGCAGAGGGCGGGGGACACTTCTAAACTTAGGTCGTGCTTGAAGGCATTCCTGTTTATTGTTCGCAGACTGCGGACCTCCCTGAGCTGAGGGAGAGGATTGGGGGCCCTAACGCTAAGCTCGCAAATAACACAAAAGTGGTCAGAGGACAGCTCTTGAGTGATTGAAGCAGATCTAACTACACAATCCTGAGGCCTATGTATCACCCAGTCAAGAACATGTCCACGATTATGAGTCGGTTGGTCGACTGATTGGTGAAGACTAAATAAGTCCAAAAGGTCCATCATCCTGGCAGTGGAGGGGTTCTGTGGCTGGTCGAAGTGAATGTTCATATCGCCTACTACCATATAAGTGCCAGCCAATGTGTTGCAATAATCTAGCAGATCCGGAAACTCACGATGAAACACTGTATCAGTAAGTTTATTTTTCCTGCTAGGGCATATACGATAAATGCACATAAAATGAACGTTCTGCTGGGGCACTGACAGGGTAAGTTGAACGACTTCAAAAGATGTATGAGCGAATGGGAGGTCTGTGAGAAAAGCTGTATGATGGGACAAGGTGTCTCTGTAGATAATAGCAAGGCCTCCACCGCGAGTTGAACGAGGAAATGATCGGGCAGAATAGCCAGTTGGAGCGAGATCGGAACACTTCCCTTCATCGCCAGTCAGCCGAAACCAGGTCTCCTGAATAAACAGAATGTCAATCTGCCTATCAGTGATAAATTCGGAGACTGCGATGCGTTTCTCATAAGAGCCAAGCGATTGTGCGTTGAATGAGGCGATGCGAAGCTGTCTGTTGCTTGGATGTGGAGAGGTTTTGATGTGAATGAGGTTGGAAGGGTTAGAGTAACGTAGAGTATCAGATAAGATATCAAAAAGCAGATAAGATATCAAATAGAATATCAGATAAGCTTCTTATGATATATTAAATAAGAAATCAAATAACATAGCAGATACTATATCAAATAATATATCAGATAACATATCAAATAGGATATCAGATAAGATATCAGATAAGATGTCAAAAAGATATCAGATAACATATCAGAAAAGATATTATTATTATTAGAAGTTTTCTATAGCGTGGTACCCCAACCTAGGGCTGGGCTCACCACTCTGTACATACAATTTAACAAACATAATCATGAACTTAAAAATTAACATACAATTATAAAATAAAACAAAACAAATGTGTATCCCTCCAACCACTCCATAACTTTTTAAATGTCAAGCCATAGACGGCACTCAGCAGCATCGTTTATCGGTCTAAAGGGGGAATCAGTCAGGACAGTAGAGTTTAAAGAGATGAGTTTTGAGTGCAGTTTTGAAGGCTGTGATGGCTGCTATATTTCGGATGTGTAGTGGAAGAGAATTCCATTGTTTGGGGGCACAGAAAGAGAAAGATCGTTCACCGTATGTTTTTGTGCGAGTCTTGTGGACAGAAAGTGTACGCCCGTCTGTGGAGGAGCGAAGCTGTCGAAGGGGTGAATAGACAGAGAGAAGTTCAGCTAGATAGGAAGGGCAGGAATTCGAGAAAAAGTTGTGGCAGAGAACACAGAGTTTATAGTTAATCCGTGCTTGTACAGGGAGCCAATAAAGTGAATGAAGTAGATGTGTGACGTGATCACATTTTTTGCCCTTAGAACTAGCCTAGCAGCTGAATTTTGAACCTTTTGTAATTTTTCTATGAAGTGTTTTGGTGAACCTGGCTGAAGAGAGTTGCAATAGTCAAGACGAGAGGGAACAAGAGCACAGACTAGGGTTTTTGCTGCACTAACTGTGAGGTAGTGGCGGATGGAGCTGATCTGACTGATAGTGGTGTATGCAGAACGACAAATGTGAGAGTTATGATATCAAATAAGATAGCAGATAAGATATCAGATAAGATGTGAAAAAGATTTCAGATTAGATATTAAATAAGATATCGGATAAGATATCAGATAAGATGTAAAAAAAAAATTCAGATAATATATTAAATAAGATATCGGATAAGATATCAGAAAACATTTCAAATAAGATAGCAGATAAGATATCATATAAGATATTAAATAGTCAAACTGCTCGGACTTAGCGCTGAACGTCACAGTCGACAAGCGGGATAATTACCCGTTGTTATGGCAACGTGACGCGGTCATTTATAAACATCTGACGTAGATCAATGTCGGCCATTCGCTCGTGTTCAGGCGGCATGATGATGTTTCAGTTAATGACATCTGATATCATAGAAGAGTTGAGTTGTCTGACTCTAGGAGTTTATGTCATGTGACATCAAACGGCTGTTGATCTCGTCTGACATTGGAAATCATCTTCTTTCATTTCTTATGATTCAGGCGTTGATTACATCTGACATTCTCAGTAAAGTCACAAACCACGGCCCGAGGGCCACACGTGACATGTCACTCTACATTTTAAAAGTGGTCCGTCAGATGTTTCACTCATGTCTTCATTTGATTTGCGCTTCTTTTCATTATTGTTATAGCCAGACACTTGATTTGCGCTTTTTTTTCCATTATTGTTATTGCCCCACATTTCACACTAATGAATCATAATTTTATTTTAGGCCACAGAAACAGCTTTTAGAAGCACCACAATTTGTTTATGCGCATGAGCTGCACATCTAAATGTGCTATCATTTTAGAAAGATCTCCAATTCGATTATATTACCAAATCTGTGGTTCCTATTTTCGTTGCTGTTACGTATATCTATGACATTGATTCCGTCCTACGCTTCCCGAGATGGGCGCGGGGGGGGGGGGGGGGGGAGATATAAGGAAGTAAATATACCACACCAACCCCTGGGAAAGTCGACTGCTGAGGTTGAGAGAGCAACATCCGCGAATGACCGTATATCCTTTGGCTGAGATGGCCCAAGTAAAGACAGTCAGTCAAGTGAAGTTACGAGCCGGGTCTGTTATAGCACGGGGAGATCTCCAGCGTGCCACTTCGCGGCCCGATAGTTAGGGGAATGTTCGCGTTTGAGGGGGGTGCTTTGGTGAGGCAATTTAGAGCTTAAAGCTCGACGACTCACTGACGCCATTTCCTATTGTACATCAATTAGGTTATCTTATCAATTATATTCTCTTATCTGTGAGTTCAAGGACATGCTGTGAGTTCACTCGACATCAAAATGGCCCCTGATGCCATTTGTTTTGGTGACCCCTGCTCACCCCTCCTCTTGCAATTCAATCCGTCACTCAGCAATCAATAAATGCATTCAAAGACTCAAGTCATCACGTGTACTCGCAATGACAAGACTACAAGTGTCCGTCACGTGACATTTGGTGATACCGGGATAGGTTAAGCTAGTGCAAAATACGACTGCACAATATTTTTAAATGCATGGTAAGAGATGCTCATTGGGTAACAAATTAAACTACCAGAAATATATCACTTGTCTTTCCTGGGGATATAACTACGTCAAAAAAATAAATGCATGGTAAGAGATGCTCATTGGGTAAGAAATTAAACTACCAGAAATATATCATTTGTCTTTCCTGAGGATATAACTACGTCAATGGAAGTGCCACGGTTCTGTACTTATGAGGAATGTAATCTTCTTATTTTCTCATCAAAATGATGGTGCGGTTATCGCAAAGATTTTAGTTTTAAAATTTAGTTAGTAATTGGGTGCTGGGTGGCCGAGTGGTCTAAACTGAGCAATCCCCACCAAAGCCCAGTCAAGCAAAAACACCACCAGAACCCCGGGTGGATGGGACTTGTTAACCTTGGACGGCAACCCATCTAAGAGAAGGAAACTCTGAATTCAAACCGGAGATGGAGTCCCGATAGGCGGAAAACATTGATACAATGAAACATTCCGGCAGCTCCTGCGACGCCACTGGTGCCAAGCTGTATCATCCACATGATGTTCCCTTGGGGTTATCCAGCGGCGTGGAGAGAGGCGATTTGCTGTTGTGAACCAGCTAATAATCCTAGGAAGAATAATCCCAGGCCTTGCGGATTTCGTCCTGCAAATTCCACACCATTACCACCTTGTGACGGACGGATGCCAGCAAAAAAATTGAAAAATTGCAAACAAAACAACCAATTGTTAAAAAACGTCACGCGACAGAAGATGGGGAAAAAAACTTCTGCAAATTATTGTCTAACTCACCCCCACACCACCTCCTCCTCCACATCTTTCTTTCCATCCCTATTACATGCCCAATTATATCTGACCTTTCCTTATATAGAAATACAAGTGAACTCTCGTCACCCAACTCTGCACATTCTTTTTATTAACTAGGATTGTAGGCAGACAATGAGCGTCACAGCGTTACGTCAAGCCGTGACGTAGTTCACACTTCCATCATGGCGTCCTTTTGTTTCTGAACACGAGGTTGAACTTTGATTGGGTGGTCCTTGCGTTCCTAAATTAACACACTAGTCAGGGGGTTTACAAGATAGAAGGATCGATTGCTGTTTTGAAACCTTCTCGTCTTTTGTGAGCAATTTGCTGTAAGTGACATATTTGTCATTGTAGGATCTTGATTTATCTAGTCAACAGTGACAAAAATATTCTCATAACCTCTTTTTTCGACTCCGTACACTGTATAGATACCATTTCGAGTATTTCAGTCTTGACTAAGGTTGACAGATGTGTATACTCCAACCACTCCCCCCTCCCCAAAGAACCTCTAAATTTGTTCTTAATATATTTTAACCTAATAAAAGACATTTGAACCGATGAAAAAGGTAAGTTTAAAATAACATAGTCAAATTGTCGGCGAAACAAAACATTTATTTTCAATGATCTGGTTGACTTACATTAACTGTACAAATAAAATCAAAATAAATATGTATTTAAGCCAATTTCCGCGAGGCTAAGCTGTTTATGAGACGTTAGATGATCAGAGTGAAATGTATATGTGATTTTAGATTTTGAGAGTAGTAGCGCAGGATTTGTACACATAATTTGTACCCAGGATTTGTACCCAGGAATTGCACCCAGAAGTTGAGCCCAGGAGTTGAACCCAGGAGCTATACTCAAGAGTTGCACTCAAAAGTAGTACCTAGGAGTTTTACCCAGAAGATGTACCCAGGAGTGGTACCCAGAAGTTGTACCCAGGAGCTGTAACCAGGAGCTGTTCCCAAGAGTTGTACCGAGAATTCGAACACAGGAGTGGTACCTAGACACTACACCATTATAAAAATATCGCGGTACAGCTGATTAGTATTGTCTCCCCTGCAAGGCTTTACGTTTCGTCGTGGAAAAACTCAAGATATCACTTATGTATATTGCTTCTGGCGCGTCCTGCTCCCTATTCAAAACCGCCCCCCCCCCCAAATCCACGTGTTTCATGTAAATAGAACAGAGAGATAAACCAATTAACTGTTTTCAAAATCCAGTTTTAAACCGGTTATTGGTTATTAAGATTTATTCCAACCTGCTGCACACAGCAAGGTCAGGCTGACATTATATTTGATAAGTTCGAAAGCGTCAGTTGAATGGTTTGATGTGTGACAAGATTGGAACTGTCAGTTGAATGGTTTGGTATGTGACAAGATTGGAACTGTCAGTTGAATGGTTTGATGTGTGACTAGATTGAAACTGTCAGTTGAATGGTTTGATAAGTGACAAGATTGGAACTGTCAGTTGAATGGTTTGATATGTGACAAGATTGGAACTGTCAGTTGAATGGTTTGGTATGTGACAAGATTGAAACTGTCAGTTGAATGTCTGATATGTGACAAGATTGAAACTGTCAGTTGAATGGTTTGATATGTGACAAAATTGGAACTGTCAGTTGAATGGTTTGATATGTGACAAGATTGGAACTGTCAGTTGAATGGTTTGATATGTGACAAGATTGGAACTGTCAGTTGAATGGTTTGATATGTGACAAGATTGAAACTGTCAGTTGAATGGTTTGATGTGTGACAAGATTGGAACTGTCAGTTGAATGGTTTGATATGTGACAAGATTGGAACTGTCAGTTGAATGGTTTGATATGTGACAAGATTGAAACTGTCAGTTGAATGGTTTGATATGTGACAAGATTGGAATTGTCAGTTGAATGGTTTGATGTGTGACACGATTGGAACTGTCAGTTGAATGGTTTGGTATGTGACAAGATTGAAACTGTCAGTTGAATGGTTTGATATGTGACAAGATTGGAACTGTCAGTTGAATGGTTTGATATGTGACAAGATTTAAACTGTCAGTTGAATGGTTTGATATGTGACAAGATTGGAACTGTCAGTTGAATGGTTTGATATGTGACAAGATTGGAACTGTCAGCTGAATGGTTTGGTATGTGACAAGATTGAAACTGTCAGTTGAATGGTTTGACATGTGATAAGATTGGAACTGTCAGTTGAATGTTTGATATGTGACAAGATTGCAACTGTCTGTTGAATGGTTTGATATGTGACAAGATTGGAACTGTCAGTTGAATGTTTGATATGTGACAAGATTGAAACTGGCAGTTGAAAGAGTTTCAGTTCGTAGAACTGTCAAAGCTATTGTTCTATTTATATACCACAGTACAGTTTAGTAAGAGAAGTCGGCGAACAGGGTCTAAAAATACAAAAAACCAGGTGGCCAATGCGCGCTCATTAGAAATGTTATATAAAGCAAGGGCGTCTCTAGGGTTGGTTAACTATGTGGGTTTAAACTAATGGTACCGGTAATAAATATTATATTCAAACAAAAAAATCACATCATGAGATCCTCTGACGTATCAATGTGTGAACTCACAAATTAGCTTTCACTATGTTCAAAACACGGTTGATGGAAAGGTCAACAGGTGATTGATCTCGTGGCCCCCCACCCCCTCCACGTCCAGGGGCTGTTTATGTGCCTGGTCGTTTTACCTTCTGGCAACACAATGGCTAATTACGGCTTTTATTGGCCAAGGGATGTGTTTTCGTTTTAGTGGGTCTTTCTGGAGACAACATCTTTTCTCAAAGCACTGTAGTGAGTCTCACAGGAGACAAAATAGTACATCAAAGCACTGTAGTGAGTCTCTCAGGAGACAAAATAGTACATCAAATGACTGTAGTGAGTCTCTCAGGAGACAACAACTTTCATCAAAGAGCTGGCTACTTTTTGGGGTTAATTCCCATCTGGAGCAAGTTTGCATAGCTGATGAGTTGAGTTAGGCTGCCAGAGTTGTTTCAGGCAGAATCAGACGAACAGATTTTTGTTTTCTTGATGCAACGTTGTCATTTTAGTTCAATTATACATGTTGAAGAAAATGTCTTACATAACTGTCAAGTACAACTACAACAATGTGAAGTGTTAGCACTTAGTGCTAGGAATTCAGTTGAAAAAAACAACCTTTGGAAGATGGATGCCATCTAAGATTTGCATTTTTCTCTCATTATAAATACTGCAGTTGAAAGACATTGTCTTAACAGACTTCCGTTGAACCTCTTTCATTCCCACCAGATAAGACAGTGTTTTTGGAATAACGGCAGACATCCTAGCTACGTCAACATGGCGATTTTTTGGGGGAAAAAAAATCAAATACAATTTTTAGAACTAAAGAGATTTAAAACACCGAAAACAGTGATACTTTTCAATGTTTACTTTTCAATGTTTACTTTTCAATGTTTACTTTTCAGTGTTTACTAATCAATGTTTACTAATCAATGTTTACTAATCAATGTTTACTAATCAATGTTTACTAATCAATGTTTACTAATCAATGTTTACTAATCAATGTTTACTATTTAATGTTTACTAATCAATGTTTACTAATCAATGTTTACTAATCAATGTTTACTATTCAATGTTTACTTTTCAATGTGACTGAGCCATTAAACACACCTGGTAACACTCGAAGACGTAGCCCATAGGTTACTGCGTGTAGCATTAGCTACCGTAGCATCAGTCCTAATAATATCCGGTCGGCCACATTTCTACTCAGTGCTTTAGAAAACAAAAGATATGTGAAAGCGATCCCTTCATTCTCTGATACTATCTTCATTCTCTGATACTATCTTCCATCTCTGATACTATCTTCCATCTCTGATACTATCTTCCATCTCTGATACTATCTTCCATCTCTGATACTATCTTCCATCTCTGATACTATCTTCCATCTCTGATACTATCTTCCATCTCTGATACTATCTTCCATCTCTGATACTATCTTCCATCTCTGATACTATCTTCCATCTCTGATACTATCTTCCATCTCTGATACTATCTTCCATCTCTGATACTATCTTCCATCTCTGATACTATCTTCCATCTCTGATACTATCTTCCATCTCTGATACTATCTTCCATCTCTGATACTATCTTCCATCTATGATACTATCTTCCATCTCTGATACTATCTTCATTGTCTGATACTATCTTCATTCTCTGATACTATCTTCCATCTCTGATACTATCTTCCATCTCTGATACTATCTTCCATCTCTGATACTATCTTCCATCTCTGATACTATCTTCCATCTCTGATACTATCTTCCATCTCTGATACTATCTTCCATCTCTGATACTATCTTCCATCTCTGATACTATCTTCCATCTCTGATACTATCTTCCATCTCTGATACTATCTTCCATCTATGATACTATCTTCCATCTCTGATACTATCTTCATTGTCTGATACTATCTTCATTGTCTGATACTATCTTCATTCTCTGATACTATCTTCCTTCTCTGATACTATCTTCCATCTCTGATACTATCTTCCATCTCTGATACTATCTTCCATCTCTGATACTATCTTCCATCTCTGATACTATCTTCCATCTCTGATACTATCTTCCATCTATGATACTATCTTCCATCTCTGATACTATCTTCATTGTCTGATACTATCTTCATTCTCTGATACTATCTTCCTTCTCTGATACTATCTTCACTCTCTGATACTATCTTCCATCTCTGATACTATCTTCCATCTCTGATACTATCTTCCATCTCTGATACTATCTTCCATCTCTGATACTATCTTCCATCTCTGATACTATCTTCCATCTCTGATATCATCTTCCTTCTCTGATACTATATTCCTTCTCTGATATCATCTTCCTTCTCTGATACTATCTTCCTTCTCTGATACAATTCACATCTCTCTTTGAAAAAACGGTTTGAATGAAACTCAGGATTAGTTGCCATCATTACAGTTTGAGACTCCACCTTAAGGGACAACGGTTCTGGTGATCTAAGCCACCCCGTGGCCATGAGCTAACACGTCACCTGACCTTGCTAATAAAAAAACTCGGCAGTTTGTGGACGAGTGTCTGGAGAAAAGATCACGTCTGTTTTTTTTGTATAATAAGGTCAAGAAAACTGGGTCTCCTTATTATTTTTGTGAGTGTGTGGGAAAACCCTCGTTTAAGTCCCCCCTTACGCTTTGGGCAGTGCCGCCCTCGACACCGGCACGATTCTATTTTTAGAAGGGTTAAATGGAAATCCTGAGTTGGTTAGGGACACTTTTAGAAATAATGCCCCCTCCACACCCTCCTCCGGCCCCTCCTCCCCCCCACATCCGCCCCCCCTCTTTTTCTCAATGTCCAAGGGGTAGTGTGATGTCGGGTAATTGCACTGAAAATCCCGCGAAGAGCTTGCCGATTTTGTTAAAGAGTATTTGTGTCAATGAGAACAAACTGTGCTAAGAGTCCATTGACCTTTCTCTTCATAAAATGATCTTAAAATAACCGTCACACTACATCATTATCTAATATCAAACACAATTTAAATTTCATTTTGCAAAATTTTAAAAAAAAATCATTTAACTATATCTTACCGACAGTAAAATTGAAACCCTATAAATATTGACCTTAAATAGCATTTGGAATTGTTTCCGTATATTTGGAATTGTTTCCTTATATTTGAAATTGTTTTCTTAAATTTGGAATTGTTTCCTTATATTTAAATCTTATCAAGAAAACTCTTACCATAATGAACTCGGGATAAAAAAATCCATGAAGTGATACTCTCAGCTTATTTCATCATCTTAGAAGTCCCACTCAGAAGCTCTACTTTAAAAGTCCCACCTTAGAAGTCCCACCTTAGAAGTCTTTTCTGCATTTCGTACAGCATCGTCTAGTTTTAGTTCCGTCCAATCTTTGATGTTATTTTCCCATCTTTTTCTCTGTCTTCTTCTTCTTCTCCCTTCTCTCGATGTGCCCTGCATGATTTCTTTGGCGAGCCCTTGTTTTAGAAGTCCTGTCTTCAGACTCCGTGGTTCCTATTAAAATCATCTCAGTTCCACTCTTGAAGTCCCACAGTTACAAGTTTATCTAAGTCCCAGTCAACAGTGTCACTAAAATGTTGTCAAAGGTTTGGGTGCCTCACTAGACGGCCACGGAGCGTGAACTCATTCTAGAACCCGCGCGGCTCTCTGACCACACGGCTCTCTGACCGCATGGCTCTGTGACCTCACAGCTCTCTGACCTCACGGCTCTCTGACCGTACGGCTCTCTGACCTCACGGCTCTCTGACCTCACGGCTCTCTGACCGCACGGCTCTCTGACCTCACGGCTCTCTGACCGCACGGCTCTTTGACAACTTGCGCTTCTCAGAATGATAACATGACAGAATGATAACATGACAGAATGATAACATGACAGAATGATAACATGACAGAATGATAACATGACAGAATCATAACATGACAGAATCATAACATGACAGAAGAAACCAATTCTCTGAAATTCCTATGCGGGCACGTGCTGTGGAAACCAACCAACGTAACCTGACCGCGACAAGTACACCTAGTATTGTCTAGAGTTCAAATCACCCAGGTTTCTTAAAGTTTATTACGAACCCTGAGGCCCACTCCCATGTCTTTTATAGTTATGCCCCCCCCCCCCAACTTCCCAGCGGACACATCAATATGTCCAATATTTAAAATTCCCCCTAGCCTGGTCTTCCGTTATTGATACGTTCACGTCTCTGCCTTTCTTCTTGTGGTCTTTGGCCGAAATCTCATTACCAAAACGGGTGGGGAGTGTCCTTGACCCCCAGTCGCATGTATCATTGAACAATTAGTCTACGAAGGAAGCAGCCGCTCATCACGAAAACCTGGCAACAAATCCACGAACAGCCCTGCTTTACAATTTTGTTTACAGTATTTGAGATTATTGGGTGCTCACTCGAGTTGTTCAGTAGTATGTTGAACTATTACGTTATGGCTGATCATGCTCGTAACAACGAGGTTAATTGTAACGCCGAAGTCATATGTAGTATGTGGTTGTATAGTGTGGAACTTCTTCTTGTATCAGCTTTTATTACCCACATTCAACTAACACCATGAAACTTAAAAGATGGAGGCCAGACTTGATGAATTCGCATCACTATACATGTATTGACTGAATATTCACACAATATAAAATATATCTCCCTAAACTGGAGAAAACATAATTGTTATTGCTTTTTTACGTACATAATTCACTCAGATCTGTTGGATAAATGACACGAGGCTATGAGATGTACGGCGAAGGTCTATCTCCACTTGAATCTACTCATGCTTCCGTCCTGTCGTACTTCTGCGCATGACCTATTAATATCTAACTTCCTGTTAATCTTAAATTGTGAAAACAATACATTATACGAAATAATTCATCATGCTAATATTTGAGCTGTTACAATACTTTTTATCCAATTGTATTTATTTAAAGAGCCCTTTGTTTCATATCGGCATGACCTCATTGTGTCATAGTGACACCGTTGCTCTTAGAAGACTACTGCTACTTTCGGGGATCTTTGTGTCTACTAGCTCCTATGGAAAAAGTGTTTACTAGCTCCTTTATGAAAATGTCTTCTAGCTCATATAGAAAAGGGTTTGCTAGCTACTATAGAAGAGTTTCCATTACCCCCTAAACGAAAGTTGGCTTCTAGCTCATTTGGAAATGTGTGAATTAGCTCATATGGAAAAGTGTCTTTTAGCCCATATAGAAAAGTGTCTATTAGCTCACTATAGAAAAGTGTCCATTAGCTCATATAGAAAAAAGTCTATTAGCTCATATAGAAAAGTGTCTTTTAGCCCATATATAAAAGTGTCTATTAGCTCATATAGAAAGTGTCCAATAGCTCATGTAGAAAAAGTATATTAGCTCATATAGAAAAGTGTCTCTTAGCTCATATAGAAAAGTTTCTAATAGCACACATGAAGTATGTATACAAGCTCACAAATATTGATGACACCAAGCGATTCGTGAAGAATTGACCCCCCTTCCCCCCCCCCCCCCCGGGGTCCTCTTGCTTGTGTCATCAATATAGCGTCGGTACGGTTAGCTAGTTTCAGCAGACAGCATATAAGTCTTCCAAATATGTGGAGACTAGGCACTTGCATATAAAACTACCAAATATGTCGTTACTGGGGCCTTGCATTTAAGACTACCAAATATGTCGAGACAGGGCGATTTTAACATGTTATTTACTTCATGGGGCTATAAATAACACTGTCCTTGACCTCAAAGAGGTCAGGTTTATCGTCGATCAACTCCATGACCCCTTGGGTCGGGTGTCAGAATTCAAAACTTTATTCTGAGAAAGATGAATAACTCTGGTCAAAAGGGGAGATAAACCTGGGAAATATCTTAATATGATTGGCTCCCCCACCGGAAACTGGTAGACATCCAGGGAGCAAGAACTGGCTTAGTTTATGTCAATCTTCAATATTGGTCAGCAGTAGGGAGGTTGGGGGAGATGTCAACGGTCAAAAATTGAAATGGTTTTCTTGTTAATTTTTCACGGAATATGCGCTGACCAGATCAGAGCAACCCATTGACAGAAATACAACAACTGTAAGAGAGGTAATATATGTAATACTTCTGATGTTCTAATGTTACAACGTTTACTAATACTTGTGATTTAATGGATGTTCTGCAGCTGTCGTTATTCATTCCTTAACTTAACCTCACTGTAATATTCTTTCACGTGATTAAAATCTCCGATGATATAAATCGCGCATCACTTTTATTACATGTTAATAAATACAAGTCAATCCTTGGCATTGGTACATCCTTGTAACATACATAGTTACATGTAAAGATGTAAAGAATGAAATACATACCCTGAATACTATTCCTTCTTAAATTAATACAATAGTAAAAATCAAACATGTTTGACATCCTCACAGTTAAATTTCTCACCCTCTACTACCTAGAAAATCATGAGGTCTACTTCCGCTATCAAAAACTAGTTCCTGCTTTTTCTCGTGATATAATTCATTATGATTGAATCCCTACACCATCGTGACGTAGTAATAAATAATAGTGTCAGGTGACAGATCAAACTTGTTGTGTTACAACAGCCAAACTAAACACCTTTACAGAATCACAACAACCAAACTAAACACCTTTACAGAATCAACCAAAACCAAACTAAACACCTTTACAGAATCACAACAACCAAACTAAACACCTTTACAGAATCACAAAAACCAAACTAAACACCTTTACAGAATCACAACAACCAAGCTAAACACCTTTACAGAATCACAGCAACCAAGCTAAAGACCTTTACAGAATCACAACAGCCAAGCTAAACACAGAGGTCGATAGATTAACCTTTATATTTCGTGAAAAAATATGTGATTATTTTAAATGTAAATGTACGATTTTTTTTCACCACTTACCGTTAACTTCAATCGGTCGATGGTTCTAAATCTATACAAATATGCAGTGAATTAGACTCAAGTGCTCTTATATCTTGAATATCTTGCCCACGGAGCGCCACGGAGCACCACAGAGCTAAATTTGGCCCACGGCTAACGGCTGTCTCAAGGGGCATTTCATCAAGAGCTTACTTGTGGATTCTCAATTGAGCCATTTCGGCTAAATACGTTTGCTGAAGTTTTGGGCCGGAAGAGAATTCAATGATTAGTTGCTGAGGGTTTAGTTTCAAGGCTGTGCTTACAACAGTTCAGTTTTGTGGATGAGTTCTCTACTCCTGGCTCTATGCTTATCCTCGAACTAAAGGATTAAAGTGTTTGTTTATCCCGGGACTTGATCACAGATTGTGTACTAATTTTTTTTAACCCCTTTAATACAACACGACAGTCGTTGAAATGATTATAAAGTCAAAATGTAAAAATGATCTCAATCATGAATTATCCTTTGATCACTCACAAGATTTTCCTACTGATGCAGGAACGCATAAACACGCTAATAAAACATATACACACATGCCTATATACAAGCATGTACCTACACAAAAACATGTACCTACTTACAAATATGTGCCTACGTACAAACATGTGCCTACATACAAATTTATTCATACAAAGATGCATACATACAAACATGTGTCTACATATAAAACACGTGCCTTAATACAAACACGGGCCTACATACAAACATGTACCTACGTACAAACATGTTCCTACATACAAACACATGCCTACATACAAACATGCCTACATACAAACATGTGATTACATACAAACATGTGCCTACATACAAACATGTGCCTACATACAAACATTTGTCTGCATACAAACATGTGCCTATATTCAAACACATGTCTACATACAAACATGTGCTTACATACAAACATTTTGATACATACAAACATGTGGCTATGTACAAACAGATGCCTACATACAAACATGTGCGTACATACAAACATTTGCCTACATAAAAACATGCCTAAATACAAACATGTGCCTACATGCAAACACCTGCCTACATACGAACATGTGCTTATATACAAATACGTGCCTACTTACAAACGTGCCTACATACAAACATTTACCTACATACAAACATTTTCTTCCATAAGAACATGCCACATACAAACATGTGCCTACATACAAACATTTTCCTACATACAAACATGTGTCTACATACACGTGGTAATACTGTGCCACTAGGACATTGAAGTGCTGTACCACTAGGACATTGTAGTGCTGCACCACTTAGACTTTAAAGTACTGTACCCTTCTAGGTAAAGTTTAGGAAGTGAATGAGTTCCTTCAGTTTTTGATAGTCTTGTCATGGTGGCATGATTACCCTGGTAATAGGCCACAGAACTAGATTGTGTCAAGGTTTCAGTATGTTACATGTTAGGTATGAATACTATATAACAAAATGAACAGGTTCTGAAACTAAAATTTATTTAAGATTTTAAAATTTCTAAAATGCATAAATAGTTCCTTTCAAAAATGTAGTCTCCTTACATGAAAAATATGGTTTAAGTAAGGGAAGCCACTCACGATGAGAAATAAGCTCAGCCTCAAAGCACCACTGCCTCACAGCCTTACAGCATCATAGTCTATAGCCTCACAGCCTTACAGCATCATAGTCTATAGCCTCACAGCCTTACAGCATCATAGTCTATAGCCTCACAGCCTTACAGCATCATAGTCTATAGCCACACAGCCTTACAGCATCATAGTCTATAGCCTCACAGCCTTACAGCATCATAGTCTATAGCCACACAGCCTTACAGCATCATAGTCTATAGCCACACAGCCTTACAGCATCATAGCCTATAGCCTCACAGCCTTACAGCATCATAGTCTATAGCCTCACAGCCTTACAGCATCATAGTCTATAGCCTCACAGCCTTACAGCATCATAGCCTATAGCCTCACAGCCTTACAGCATCATAGTCTATAGCCTCACAGCCTTACAGCATCATAGTCTATAGCCTCACAGCCTTACAGCATCATAGTCTATAGCCTCACAGCCTTACAGCATCATAGTCTATAGCCACACAGCCTTACAGCATCATAGTCTATAGCCACACAGCCTTACAGCATCATAGCCTATAGCCTCACAGCCTTACAGCATCATAGTCTATAGCCACACAGCCTGACAGCATCATAGCCTATAGCCTCACAGCCTTACAGCATCATAGCCTATAGCCTCACAGCCTTACAGCATCATAGCCTATAGCCTCACAGCCTTACAGCATCATAGCCTATAGCCTCACAGCCTTACAGCATCATAGCCTATAGCCTCACAGCCATAGCATCACAGCAATAGCCTTACAGCCATACAGCGTCACAACCCCACAGCCATAGCCCCACAGCCTCACAGCCACAGCCTCACAACCGTGTGTATTTATTGGAAGAGAAATGGCGAACAAGTTTTCCATTCAGTAAAATAAAGACAAGAAAGGACGATGCCATTTCCAGCGACTTAACGGAAAGCAGACGACGGAGAAAGGTTGATCTGACTTCCTGTTTTAAGCATACCTCCTGTACGTACGCCACGTGCCACTTGTTTTTACTTCCGGCAGAACTTTTTCCTATCTAACTTGTACAAGGCCCTCTATCTTAATTCCAGTCAACGTGACATTATTTCCCTTGAGTAAATAAGCTGTTGTGAATGAAAAATACTTTAAATTTTCCTATCAACAAGTGGAAGTAATTTGATCGGTCTCCGTCTTTAAAATGTCTTTACTGGTTAAATAAACAGATAAATAATCAGGTGAATAAACAGGCAAATAAACAGGTAACTCGGGTAAATATTAAAGCCATGTATCACCCAAAAAATAGCTCTCCCCCCCCCCAAGTCTCCCAGAAAAAAAAATAATATAAAAAAAAAATTACCGATTAAAACAAGTTTCATGACAAAGGGAGTGAACCCAAACCCAACAAAAACCCGTCTGTGGCGAAAGGTACGTTGTCTAGGAGATTAGGTCCCTTCTGTAGCCACAGACAATAGTTTCAGAGTCTACAACTCCGTTTCTTCAGCTTCTGGAAAGCTGGTACTTGTACATTTTCCTGGCTCCTATAAAGCCGATAGTTTAAAAGGAAAAAACCACGCAACGTCGTTTAAGAGTCATCAAATATGTTTATTCCTTGTTGAAAATATAAGTGTTCAAACACAGCACCTTCCACTGAATAGTCATGTGAAGTGACTAACAAATCCAATGAATACACACAAAGAATTATTAAGTTACACTGGGTCCACCATCACTCTAAATAATCTCGCTCTGGTCGAATCCACTCTAAATAATAAAATCTCTCTCCCTCTAATAATAATTTCTCTCCATTATACCCTCACAGAACATGCACTCGTGATATCAACAAAATAGTTAACATTCGTTCACCCCTTCCAATATTCTTAAACTCACAACACTCACTTCCTCACCTGGGTTTCCCCCCCACCTTCCACTTTTTCCCCAAACATACACAGAAAAGGTAAACACACGATCTGACCGTGACACCCTCATCCAAAGGTGGGGTCTCAATGGAGTTGTCAATAAGTTTAAAAAGATCAACTTGAGAATCTCCCTACTTTCTATGTCTATACTATCTCAATCATACCTCCACACTATTTCCATACTATCTGTGTCCATAGTCCATACTATCTCAACCATGCCTCTATATATATGTCCATATTAACTCAATCATACCTCCATACTTTTTCCATGTGATATCAGTAATGCCTCCATATTATTTCCATACTATTTCAATCATACCTGCAAACTCTTCCAAGACAGTCTTCAATCATGTGCAGGGTCCATGTCTTAGGAACTTCAGTCTTTGTTCGATCACGCATCTAGACTGACATCTGAATGAAGACGTGACCGACATTTCAACTGAAGATTCGACCTACTGATAAAACACCTTTGACCAAAAGTCACGAGATCGTCGCACTGGCCACTAGCACCGCCTGACCTAATTAGCGTCCCCAGGACAATACAAAGTTCACTGAGTGCACACCACAACATGATGCGACTAATTGACTTTTAATTGGGTCGTGCCTGGCTATTAAGACAACGCCAGAACTACTTCAGTGTCCTTGAAGACCCCCACCCTCAACCCGTGATGACGTCACTAACACATTAGGGCTCCCGGAGACGGAAATGTTGACTTCCTAAAGATGTTGCCGTGCCTGGTTTTGTAATGGTTTTTTCTTTATATCAGCGTGGGGCCAAGCCTTGAGAGCTCGTCCAACCAGCGGCTTCTACTAGATTCACAGCGAGACTCGTTAGATGGACGTCACAGTGAACTGCTCAAGTGACATGGGTCTATTTATAAGCATTTTCCGACTCAATAACATTGATAAGACAGCATGTACCCTGAAGGTATCCTCACATACCGTGGCATACCCTCACATACCCTCACATACCCTGGCATAATATTACTTATCCTGGAATACCATGGCATATCGTCGTATACCCTCGCATACCCTGGCATACCCTCGCATACCCTCACATACCAAGGCATACCCTTACATACCCTCGCATACCCTCACATACCAAAGCATACCCTTACATACCCTCGCATACCCTCACATAACCTCGCATACACTCACATACCCTGGCATACCCTGACATATCCTGGAATACCCTGGCATACCCTCATATACCCAGGCATACCCTGGCATACCCTCACATACCAAGGCATACCCTCGCATACCCTCACATACCCTGGCATACCCTCACATACCCTGGCATACCCTGACATACCGTGGCATACCCTGACATACCCTTGCTTACCTTGACATACCTTGACATATCCTTGCATACCCTGGCATACCCTGGAAAGCTCTGGCATACCATCGAATACCCTGACATAACCGGGAAAACACTCATATACCCTTTCATACCTGACATACCCTGGGTGTATGACAGGCGTACCATATTTTGGACTAATGACCTGACGATAAAGAAAGGATGGCAGCAAGTGACCGATCATATTCAGCCCAGGACAGCTACCCGGCAGCAGACACCCGGCAGCAGACACCCGGCAACAGACACCCGGCAGCAGACACCCGGCAACAGATACCCGGCAGCAGACACCCGGCTCAAACGAGAAGAAAGTCGTCACTTAAACCTGATGATGATGATAAGTCAGTATTCCCGGGAGCACGTGACACATGGACTCTCAGCATAAAGATCCGGACACCAGCTCAATGTGTGCTCAAGTTTTAGCTACAAAAGTTGGCCACAGCGTAAAAGATAAAAAATTAAACCACCCCTAAAAAAAACGACGTTTCTTGTATGAATCCTTTATACAATGTAATATCGAGCAATTTTGAAAAAAAATGCACTCGAGTAACCAGGCCCAAAACCACATTCTTTTTTACACGCCCTTGAACTATATTAATATTCTAATGACCCACAACTAGCGATATATCTAATAATGTGTATTTTAAAAAGAATCCCGTTTAGCGCAGTTATCGGGAATTTTATTTCGTTATATCAGTGACATCATATTTCCCTCATCTTCCCCTTGAAAAATAGGAAAAAACTATTTTTGGTTGTTGGGGTTGGAGGTGGGACTGAAAATTTGATAGAGTGGCTTGTCATCGGCAACGAGTCTACATGGCAAGTTTCAGCTCGATAGGTTGACGGGAAGTGTGTCATTTGGCCGTCCGAAAATTTTGCCAGCAAGCCACGAACAAAAACGTAGATAATATAACGGCTTTTTTTTAAAAAAAAAGGTCTTATTATCAAAATGGCCGCCACCACTCAATTAAAAAGTAGGCCACTGTTTTATCACGAGGCGAACGAAGAAAGATACACAAAAGAGCTAAACAAAACAAAAGTCTTCTTTAAAAAAGACCATGTTGTGCCTTCAAAACTATTTTCAAATGTTGAATGAAAAAATTAGGCACTGTTGGCAAGTAACTAGTCTATAAATAGCTAAGATAAAAAGATGTTCAAGATTAATGTCCAAACAGCTCTGTTCTTCATATCGATCTAGATCAGTCGTTCTCAACCTGCCTAATGCCGAGACCCTTCAGTACAGTTCCTCATGTTGTGCCTTAACAACTATTTTCAAATGTTGAATGAAAAAATTAGGCACTGTTGGCAAGTAACTAGTCTATAAATAACTAAGATAAAAAGATATTCAAGATTAATGTCCAAACAGCTCTGTTCTTCATATTGATCTATATCAGTCGTTCTCAACCTGCCTAATGCCGCGACCCTTCAGTACAGTTCCTCATGTTGTGGCGACCCCCAATCCACAAAATTATTTTTGTTGCTACTTCATAACTGTAGTGTATCTGTGTTTTCCGATGTGACAGGGTCGTTCGAACCCCAAAGGGGTCGCGACCCACAGGCTGAGAACCGCTGATCTATATGCACAAAATGCCATATCATAAAACTCTATTGACATCTACTGATTACAGTTGTATACAAATGTTTCTTAACATGAAATATGGAACTTTGGAATTCAAATTCACATTGAAATTTCTAGGTCGAAAGGGAAGTGATTCTAACTTAACTAATAAAGAGTTCCGCTACTTGTTTTGACAACAAACAAAAAGTCAATAACGATAATTCGCGAATTGTGACATTTTACGAAGAGTGATTTCCCCCAATTTTCTAGACCAGCCGTCGCTAAATTATCAAAATCAAAATGAACGATCAAGAAAGTCGGTTAAACGAAATCTCACGGCGTTCTCAAAATAGTTTCAAAAATTTGAGTTGTTTGAACAATTGGCTATCCTGTCAGATGTTCCGTTGTCAAACAATTGGCTATCCTGTCAGATGTTCCGTTGTCAAACAATTGGCTATCCTGTCAGATGTTCCGTTGTCAAACAATTGGCTATCCTGTCAGATGTTCCGTTGTCAAACGATTGGCTATCCTGTCAGATGTTCCGTTGTCAAACAATTGGCTATCCTGTCAAATGTTCCGTTGTCAAACAATTGGCTATCCTGTCAAATGTTTATTTGTCTAGGAATTGGCTAACCTGACAGATGTTGTTGTCTAATAATAGGCTATCCTGACAGATGATTTAACTGGTCTTGTATTCGTCCGCTAGGATCGTTCAGAAGTCTTAAGAATAAAGAATTCATCACAGCTACGTGTAGTGCTGTCAACGGGTCACCCCGGTAGCCCGGATTTCAAGAAATTATTTTAAAACCTCGATGTGTTTTTTTTTTTTACCATCTACTGGAATTAGCGCCCGCTGTTGCCTCCGACATCCCCACTAGCGCCTGCCTACTACGCCTGGCGGATGTTACGTATGATGCTCGTTCAGGGACCTAGCAACATAATCACCGTACATTCTACTGCTAAAATGTACTGCTGCTCTTTCCAGAAAGGCCTTATTCTTAAAAATGAAATCCGTTCGGGGTATATCTTCTTTAGCAGGGCCGGCCTTAGGCCACTGCAACCTATGCGGCCGCAGTGGGCCCCGCACTTTCATAGGCCCCGCCCCGAATTTATTTTCTAATACAAAATCTTAATTTTCACTTATTATCCTTATCCCTACCCAGACTGGGCCCCGCGTAATCCGTTTCGCATAGGGCCCCGCGATTGTTAGGGTCGGCCCTGTTCTTTAGTTACAAAGTTACGAGGGTTCAAGCGACAACATTCTATGTTTTCTAGACCAGTTAGTTTAGTTGAAGAAAGAATCGAACAAATCGATGTGTTTGAGTAGGATATCTTGACACTGTATACAAAAAGTTTAGAAATGTTAATATTGAAATACAGAATCCAGCGAAATAACTAGTTGTATCGAGGAACAACCTTGACCCTTTTTTGTGTGTGTGTTGGATCCGAATTCGGATAACTCGCTCATTAAATGAACATTTCCGAAACATTAATGATTTTGCAATACCTTATTAAAATTACACTTTTTATTGTTTATCTACGGTAATAATCCTACCCGTCTGTAAATTCTAACAAAAGCCGTTGTCATGACAACCTATGACATCCATCAATATATTATGGGAAAGGGAGTTAAAAAAACAAAATAAGATGTTAAATTCGAGTGAGCCAAAGAAAGGCCACTGTTACACTCGAATGAGCCAAACAAAGGCCACTGTTACACTCGAATGAGCCAAACAAAGGCCACTGTTACACTCGAATGAGCCAAACAAAGGCCACTGTTACACTCAAATGAGCCAAAGAAAGGCCACTGTTACACTCGAATGAGCCAAAGAAAGGCCACTGTTACACTCGAATGAGCCAAAGAAAGGCCACTGTTACACTCGAATGAGCCAAAGAAAGGCCACTGTTACACTCGAATGAGCCAAACAAAGGCCACTGTTACACTCGAATGAGCCAAACAAAGGCCACTGTTACACTCGAATGAGCCAAAGAAAGGCCACTGTTACACTCGAATGAGCCAAACAAAGGCCACTGTTACACTCGAATGAGCCAAACAAAGGCCACTGTTACACTCGAATGAGCCAAACAAAGGCCACTGTTACACTCGAATGAGCCAAACAAAGGCCACTGTTACACTCGAATGAGCCAAACAAAGGCCACTGTTACACTCGAATGAGCCAAACAAAGGCCACTGTTACACTCGAATGAGCCAAACAAAGGCCACTGTTACACTCGAATGAGCCAAACAAAGGCCACTGTTACACTCGAATGAGCCAAACAAAGGCCACTGTTACACTCGAATGAGCCAAACAAAGGCCACTGTTACACTCGAATGAGCCAAACAAAGGCCACTGTTACACTCGAATGAGCCAAACAAAGGCCACTGTTACACTCGAATGAGCCAAACAAAGGCCACTGTTACACTCGAATGAGCCAAACAAAGGCCACTGTTACACTCGAATGAGCCAAACAAAGGCCACTGTTACACTCGAATGAGCCAAACAAAGGCCACTGTTACACTCGAATGAGCCAAACAAAGGCCACTGTTACACTCGAATGAGCCAAACAAAGGCCACTGTTACACTCGAATGAGCCAAACAAAGGCCACTGTTACACTCGAATGAGCCAAACAAAGGCCACTGTTACACTCGAATGAGCCAAACAAAGGCCACTGTTACACTCGAATGAGCCAAACAAAGGCCACTGTTACACTCGAATGAGCCAAAGAAAGGCCACTGTTACACTCGAATGAGCCAAACAAAGGCCACTGTTACACTCGAATGAGCCAAACAAAGGCCACTGTTACACTCGAATGAGCCAAACAAAGGCCACTGTTACACTCGAATGAGCCAAACAAAGGCCACTGTTACACTCGAATGAGCCAAACAAAGGCCACCGTTACCGCGTCTGTCGTCTTATGTTGTTTTAATGCTTTCGGAAACGTTTGATATTCAGACATCGGATGGAACGGATCAGATTTATGTTCACGACTCCAAAGACTCCAATAACTCCCATGACATCAATGACTCCATTGACATCAATGCCTCCAATGACACCAACGACATCAATGCCTCCAATGACACCAATGCCTCCAATGACACCAAACCTCAAATGACTCCAATACATCCATGACTCCAATGCCTCGAATGCCTCTAATGCCTCCATGACTCCAATGCCTCCAATGACTCCCAAGTCTCCAATGACTACAAAGACTCCAAAGATTCCAATGTTCTTCAATGCCCCCAACGACTATAATGATTCCAAAGATTCATACGTCTGCAATGACTCAAGTGACCCCAAAGACTCCAATGACTCAAATGACTCCAAGACTCCAACGTCTCCAATGCCCCAAAGACTCCAAAGACTCCATGACTCCAATGCCTTCAATGACTCCAATACATCCATGATTCCAATACATCCAATGCTTCTAATGCCTCCATGACTCCATTGACTCCACAGACTCTAATGCCTCCAATGACACCAAAGACCCAAAAGATTCCAATGCCCTTCAATTCTTCCAAAGACTATAATGACTCCAAAGACTCATACGTCGGCAAAGACTCCAAAGACTCAAATGACTCGAATGACTCCAACGACTTCTAAGACTCTAAGGACACCAATGATCCCAATGACTCCGATGCCTCCAAAGACTCCAATAACTCGTATGACTCCCATCTAGCCATGGTTGTTAGTAAAAAGCCCGTCCTTAGAGTTGAGTAATTAACTGCAACAATGGACAACAATGGACAACATGTCGTGTGAGCAAAAGGTTGTCATTTACATTTCCGTTAAAGCTGGGAATGATTCTTGTTTGTTGAGGTCAATCAAACTAGGTCACGTGATATCTGAGGTCACCGGACACGACCGAAATTGAGAGGAGCGATCGTATACATACATCACGGATAATCTCACAATTACATGTCAACATGCGGGGGAAGTCCAGTTGACAAATTAGCGCGTCGGAGACGCCCGGAGTCACGGATCGAGACCTGTCTGCGGCAACGCATGTCCTTTTATAGGGACGTACGCGTGACGCAAGCGGTGAAAGTTGTTGGTACTGTGGACTTCCGGTGTAGTGCGTCATCGCAGAGAGCAGTAATACAAGATGTCTGACTGCAATTTTCAGTCGCCAAGCATTGAGCAGTTTAGACTGCACCTCTTCCATCACACCGTGTCACAAATTGCGCCTCTTCCATTACACCGTTTCACCAACTGCACCTCTTCCACCACACCGTTTCACCAACTGCGCCTCTTCCACCACACCGTTTCACCTACTGCACCTCTTCCATTACACCGTTTCACCAACAGCACCTCGTCCATTACACCGTTTCACCAATTGCACTGCGTCCATCACACCGTTTCACCAACAGCACCTCTTCCCCCACACCGTGTCACCAACATCACCTCTTCCACCACACCGTGTCACCAACATCATCTCTTCCACCACACCGTGTCACCAACATCACCTCTTCCACCACACCGTTTCACCAACTGCACCTCGTCCATCTCACCGTTTCACCAAAAGCACCTCGTCCATCACACCGTTTCACCAACTGCATCTCTTCCATTTAGACTGTGTACAAACGGTAGCACTGTATCCATGAATCCGAGCTGCAGGCTGCGTGCATCCAGTTGACAGAACATAGTGGTAAATACGTCCGGCACGTGATGATCTTCTCTACTTGCTACCACTGTAGTTGAAATGTTCTCTCTCCTGTCATAGGCCCATGAAACTATTTCTTAATTTTTGAAAAATGCAACATCGAAATGAAAATTAAACAGTCCCTAAAAAAAAAAAAATCTTCGTATAAATCCTTTATATAATTTTTTTTTAAAATTTATATAACGGTTCGTGATTTATCATTTATTAAGAAGCGGTTATGTTAATGGGTCGACTTCTGGCGAAAACACGGTTCCTATTTCAATCATATTCCCCTTCAGAAATACATTTATATTTTTGACTGCTGACCCAAATACGTCATAAATACAAAGAAGATAGCAACAGCTGAACACGTAATCTCCACACCAAAACACGCAACCATGGGGGGGGGGGGGGGGGGGGAATCATATTTCATTCATCTTCCCCTTGAAAAACAGGAAACGCTGATTTTGGAACGTTCGGGCTGAAATTTGAAAGAATGTGTTGTCATCGGCAACGAGTCTATGTGCCAAGTTTCAGTTCTATGGGATGTCGGGAAGTGGGTCAATTACCCATCCGAAGGTTTTTCCTTAAAAACAGAAACACTCGAACAAAAGTGAAGTCGATACCGTATAAAGGATATTTAAAATGTCCTTGAATTTGACCAAACAAGAAAGAAGTCCTTGAATTGGACCAAACAAGAGAGAAGTCCTTGAATTGGACCAAAAACGAAAGAAGTCCTTGAACTGGACCAAACAAGAAAGAAGTTCTTGAATTGGATCAAACAAGAGAGAAGTCCTTGAATTGGACCAAACAAGAAAGAAGTTCTTGAATTGGACCAAACAAGAAAGAAGTTCTTGAATTGGACCAAACAAGAAAGAAGTCCTTGAATTGGACCTAACAAGAAGCTAGTCCTTGAATGGGACCTAACAAGAAGCTAGTCCTTGAATTGGACCTAACAAGAAGCTAGTATTGGACCTTACAAGAAGCTAGTCCTTAAATTGGACCTAACAAGACGCTAGTCCTTGAATTGCACCTAACAAGAAGCTAGTCCTTGAATTGGACCAAACAAGAAAGAATTCCTTGAATTGGACCTAACAAGAAGCTAGTCTTTGAATTGGACCTAACAAGAAGCTAGTCCTTAAATTGGACCTAACAAGAAGCTAGTCCTTGACTAAGATCACATTTTGTAATACATTTATTTGTATTTCCCAAGATCAAAAAAAATTGCTTAAACCTCCATCAAGGAAATTAATCTCTTTATTTACATTTAGGTCGCTCACCGGCGGTTTGTATGGACTCTTTGGAGTGATTCACTCTCTGTGACACGTTTGTATGGGATAAATTGAGTGATGTACTCTCTGAGACAATGGGATCTATGGAGTGATGTACTCTCTGAGACAATGGGATCTATTGAGTGATGTACTATCTGAGACAATGGGATCTATAGAGTGATGTACTCTCTGAGACAATGGGATCTATGGAGTGATGTACTCTCTGAGACAATGGGATCTATGGAGTGATGTACTCTCTGAGACAATGGGATCTATGGAGTGATGCTTTCTCTGAGACAAGTTTGTATCAGACGTAAAACGGTGAAGAGTGGGGCGGAGGGGGAGATGAAAAGAGATATAGTGAGAGGGGGGAAAGTGGAAGTAAAGAAATAATATTGACAGGGAGGGAGAGAGAGAGAGAGAGAGAAAGGATTATTTGAGGGAGATGGAGGGGTAGTGTCTGAGGGAGAAAGAGATTGTGCCGAGAACTAAGTGAGATTAACATGAAATCTTTAATGGGGAAAAACAGCATTTCATTAGCATTTTTTTTATATTACTTATAAAAAAGAGGAAGAATTCTTTCATGTCCTCTATTACCCCAACCCTTCACAACCCCTTCACAACCTCGTCACAACCAACCTTTCACACCCCCCCCCCAACCACAGTACACAGGGCCAGGAATTGCCTCAGAGCCATTCACAGATATTGAAATCCCTATTTGTAAAATGGCTTCTGGAAGTGGCTATCCCGCCTCAATGGAGTCTACTTCTGGCAACGTGAAGGATTTCTGGTCTATGCAAATACCAAACATAAGAAGGCCACTCTTTAAAAGAAGTTGTATTGGATTCTGCCGTCAGCTCTGGTTATTTAGTCGACCCGTACATCGATGCACATGCTGGCCCTAAGCCGCTATCAGCAGATCATTCTTATAGAACCGGTGGTTTAGTTTCACGCTGAGCCAAAACTACGGTGCCCATTCACGTCATGTTTCACACTCCTCTCAGAAGACCCACTCGTGTCACGTGTCATTTTCCCATATTTTGTCCCACTTCCGATCACATGTAGCACTTCCCTTAGAAATAGCACTCCTATCTAGAGTCACACTCCCGTCTACATTCACACTCCCGTCTCAATTCACACTCTCGTCTACATTCACATGCCTATATTATGTTACACCTCCATATCATGTCACACTCCAATCTCATTTCAAACTCCAATCTCATGTCACATTCCAATGTCGTGTCACACTCTAATCTCATGTCACACTTCCATCTAGTGCTGTATTCCCGTCACAACTAGATCAGTATAGTAAAAAAAAAAACATTTCCATGTGTAATTGATGGACATCTATAACCACTTTCTACCACATGTGTGTCATTCATACTCAGTACTTTCACCACTTGTGTGTCATTCATACTCAGTACTTTCACCACTTGTGTGTCGTTCATACTCAGTAGTTTCACCACTTGTGTGTCATTCATACTCAGTACTTTCACCAATTGTGTGTCGTTCATACTCAGTACTTTCACCACTTGTGTGTCATTCATACTCAGTACTTTCACCACATGTGTGTCATTCATACTCAGTACTTTCACCACTTGTGTGTCATTCATACTCAGTACTTTCACAACTTGTGTGTCATTCATACTCAGTACTTTCACCACTTGTGTGTCATTCATACTCAGTACTTTCACCACTTGTGTGTCGTTCATACTCAGTACTTTCACCACTTGTGTGTCATTCATACTCAGTACTTTCACCACTTGTGTGTCATTCATACTCAGTAGTTTCACCACTTGTGTGTCATTCATACTCAGTACTTTCACCACTTGTGTGTCATTCATACTCAGTACTTTCACCAATTGTGTGTCATTCATACTCAGTACTTTCACCACTTGTGTGTCATTCATACTCAGTACTTTCACCACTTGTGTGTCATTCATACTCAGTACCTTCACCACTTGTGTGTCATTCATACTCAGTACTTTCACCACTTGTGTGTCGTTCATACTCAGTACCTTCACCACTTGTGTGTCATTCATACTCAGTACTTTCACAACTTGTGTGTCGTTCATACTCAGTACTTTCACCACTTGTGTGTCATTCATACTCAGTACTTTCACCACTTGTGTGTCATTCATACTCAGTACTTACACCACTTGTGTGTCATTCATACTCAGTACTTTCACCACTTGTGTGTCATTCATACTCAGTACTTTCACCACTTGTGTGTCGTTCATACTCAGTACTTTCACCACTAGTGTGTCATTCATACTCAGTACTTTCACCACTTGTGTGTCATTCATACTCAGTACTTTCACCACTTGTGTGTCATTCATACTCAGTACTTTCACCACTTGTGTGTCATTCATACTCAGTACTTTCACCACTTGTGTGTCATTCATACTCAGTACTTTCACCACTTGTGTGTCATTCATACTCAGTACTTTCACCACTTGTGTGTCGTTCATACTCAGTACTTTCACCACTTGTGTCGTTCATACTCAGTACTTTCACCACTTGTGTGTCATTTATACTCATATTTTTTGTAATTTAATATAAAAAGAAAAGTCATGTACTCCGTAATTACATAGATTTGACCATTGGTTCTCAACCTTCCTAATGCCGCGACCCTTTAATACAGTTCGTCATGTCGTGGCGGCCCCCAACCACAAATTTATTGTCATAGCCACTTCATAACTGTAGAGTATATCTGTTTTCCGATGGTCTTAGGCGACCCCTGGGAAAGGGTCGTTAGACCCTCAAGGGGGTCGCGACCCACAGGTTAAGAACCGCTGGATTAGACCGGTTAGAGTCATTAGTGAGAGAATAACTTTTGAGGATGATTGGAAAACCTTTGATAAATTGGATAAAAATCCACACACTTGTTGAAATAGTGTTCTGGTTATGGTTCTGTTTCTCGTTCTGGTTATGGTTATGGTTCTGTACCTTGCTGCATCCATATACTGGCATGTGTGCAACGGTTGGGGAAGCGATGCTGCCATCCTAACGGCTCCTAGCAGATGCCAGGGCAGCCTTGAAGCTTTGGATAGATGTCGAGTTCACGGCGGTATTGTCTAGGTCAGCGGTCGCCTAAGACCATCTAAAAACACATATGCTCTACAGTTATGAAGTAGCAACTAAAATAATTTTGTGGCTGGTGGGTCGCCAAAACATGACGAACTGTATTAAAGGGTCGCGGCATTAGGAAGGTTGAGAACCACTGGTCTAGGTGGTTCCAAGTGAATTTGTATTTAATTATATTTTTTTTGACGTGTCAGAGTGAAGTACACAGAGGTGCATTGATATGGATCCGAATATTATCAAATACTCGTGCCTGTCAATGAAATCTGACATTGACTTTAGTAATCGATGAAATCAAATTTTATTCTACGATCTTGTCGATGCGATTCTCTGCGCGATACCTTTGTAGTTGTGTTATACTTTCTTTGTTAGCTTGTACAAGAATGAGTTCAGAGTAGTCCCTCCATGACTACAAGGCCGGATGTGACATCATTATGTTGCGAGATTTTATGGCTCAATCGCTGGCGACTAGCCACCCAGTGCAGTGAGGCTCACCACCAAGTGGAGTTAGGCTCACAACCCAGTCTATTTAGGCTCACAACCCAGTGGGGTTAGGCTCACGACACAGTGAAGTTGGGCTCACGACCCAGTGGAGTTAGGCTCACGCTCATTGCAGTTAAGCTTACTACCCAGTGCAGTTAGACTCACGACCAAGTGAGGTTAGGCTCACGACCCAGTGCAGTTAGGCTCACGACCCAGTGCAGTTAGGCTCACGACGCAGTGCAGTTAGGCTCACGACGCAGTGCAGTTAGGCTCACGACCCAGTGCAGTTAGTCTCACAACCCAGTGCAGTTAGTCTCACAACCCAGTGCAGTTAGTCTCACAACCCAGTGCAGTTAGGCTCACGACGCAGTGCAGTTAGGCTCACGACCCAGTGCAGTTAGTCTCACAACCCAGTGCAGTTAGTCTCACAACCCAGTGCAGTTAGTCTCACAACCCAGTGCAGTTAGGCTCACGACGCAGTGCAGTTAGGCTCACGACGCAGTGCAGTTAGGCTCACAACACAGTGCAGTTAGTCTCACAACCCAGTGCAGTTAGGCTCACGACGCAGTGCAGTTAGGCTCACGACACAGTGCAGTTAGTCTCACAACCCAGTGCAGTTAGTCTCACAACCCAGTGCAGTTAGTCTCACAACCCAGTGCAGTTAGGCTCACGACGCAGTGCAGTTAGGCTCACGACCCAGTGCAGTTAGTCTCACAACCCAGTGCAGTTAGTCTCACAACCCAGTGCAGTTAGTGTCACAACCCAGTGCAGTTAGGCTCACGACGCAGTGCAGTTAGGCTCACGACGCAGTGCAGTTAGGCTCACAACACAGTGCAGTTAGTCTCACAACCCAGTGCAGTTAGTCTCACAACCCAGTGCAGTTAGGCTCACGACGCAGTGCAGTTAGGCTCACGACGCAGTGCAGTTAGGCTCACAACACAGTGCAGTTAGTCTCACAACCCAGTGCAGTTAGGCTCACGACGCAGTGCAGTTAGGCTCACGACGCAGTGCAGTTAGGCTCACGACGCAGTGCAGTTAGGCTCACGACCCAGTGTAATTGGCCTCACAATTACATCAAATATCCTACGTTTAACAGTTGGAACACACAAACTATTTTTGAAAGCTTCTTTTATTGTTATCAGCTTTTTATGTTTTTACTAAGGCTTGACCTTATGAGAAGTCATTATGAAATGTCATTATGATAAATCATTATGAAAAAGTTATGATGAGAAGCCATTACGAAATGTTATTATGATAAATCATTATGAAATGTCCTTATAAGAAGTCATTATGAAATGTCATTATGAAATATCATTATGATAAGTCATTATGAAAAAGTCATGATATGATGAGAAGTCATTATGAGAATTCATTATGAGAAGATATAAACCGGTAACTCATAAACCATTTATATTTTTAATAAAGACTCAGATATTTCCATAACTTTTAGCAGACTCGAACTAATTTTTTTGTTAGTAAAAAGAGACATGTTTATAATAGCCTGATTGGGGATCGATCCCATGTTTTTAATAGCCTGATTGGGGATCGAACCCACGACCGTCGCTTTATACTCATATCCGCCAGTGAAACATAACAGCTCAGTCTCCACTTCTGCACGTACGCTTATAGACTTAAACTTATTTTCTTTGTAAGGTATGTATCTGGCAGCCAGGAGTAATGTGCATAGATACATGGGTCAACGGTCTAATTTTGTCGGGTGAAATTTCTCCACGAAATAAAGCTGCCGTAACAATATCAAAATGTTAGGATATGAGTTCGTTTGTCTAGCCGCGACCTTAGGTTGGTCAACGATGTGTCAACCATCATGTCAAGGAGAATGATGGGAGGTCAAGAAAGTAAAGTTTTTGAAAGCTGGCTGTCAGCCCGTAGATTCACAGGAGCCTAACTGGGTCGTGAGTTCTATTCTTGAAAAGACAAGCAAACGAAATGTGTGATGTTTTGGGATTCTTGTACTGAAGAATGTAAGTTACCTAAAGACAATTTTTGGGGTGGGGGGGGGGGGAGTGGGGTGGAAATCATCGAAGACTTTCATCAGCTGAAGGGTCCTAGCTGAAGGGAGGGAGATTACTCTGAATTAGTCAGTGTCAATTATCAAAGTCTCTCGAGATAATCTCCCCTGGCTTAGCCCACATATCCGTCTCTCAGCTGGTCTGTTCAGCCGTCAAGACTTCTTTAAGGCTCTTCCCATTGAATCTTGGTCATGTCTGGCATAGGTTATCTTCTTCTTCTTCTTATGCCTTTTTACCCCGTCTGGGGCATAGGCCGTCCACAAGAATTTTCCACTCATCCCGGTCCTGTGCTTTCCTTTCCAATTGCTTCCAGTTGTATCCCATATTTTGGGTGTCTGTCTCTAGTTCACGTCTCCATGTATTCTTAGGTCTTCCTCTCTTTCTTTTTCCCTGTGGATTCCATGTTAGACATTGTCTGGTGGTGCTATCTGGGGGTTTTCTCAGAGTATGCCCAATCCACCTCCATCTTTTCTTTATGATGTCTTCATCAACGGGCACCTGGTATGTCCTTTCTAATAGATCTTTGTTGGTGATGGTATTTGGCCATTTGATGTTAAGGATCTTTCTAAGGCATGTGTTTATGAATGTCTGCACTTTCTGTGTAATGCTCGCTGATGTTTTCCACGTTTCTGCTCCATAAAGTAGGACTGTTTTGACATTTGTATTAAAGATTCTGACTTTGGTTTGAAGTTTCAGCTGCTTCGACTCCCATATTTTCTTTAATAACACAAATGCTGATCTAGCTTTTCCAATTCTAGACCTCACGTCTGCGTCGGATCCGCCGTTTGTGTCTATGGTGCTGCCTAAGTAATTGAAGGACTCCACTTCTTCCAGTGCCTTTCCTTCCAGACAGATATGCTCTTGGTTGGATGAGTTCACCTTCATGATTTTCGTCTTGCTTTTATTTATATTAAGTCCGAGCTGTGATGAAAAGGTGGCTACATCTTTTGTTTTTTCCTGCATTTGTTGCTGGTTGTGGGACAGAAGTGCAATGTCATCTGCAAAGTCTAGGTCATTCAGTTGTTCCCAGAGTGTCCACTGTATCCCATTCCTTTTTTTGTCTGTGGATTTTTTCATTATCCAGTCAATGGCAAGGATGAATAGAAATGGGGACAAGAGACATCCTTGTCTGACTCCTGTTTCGACTGTAAAGGCATCTGTGAGTCTACCTTCGTGGACCACCCTGCATGTCATTTCTTCATAAGAGCTCTGAATAATCCTGACTAATTTCCCTGGTACTCCATAGTGCCGAAGAAGTTTCCACAATGTTTGTCGGTCCAGGCTATCAAAGGCCTTTTCGTAGTCTATAAAATTTATGTATAAAGGGGAGTTCCATTCGATGGATTGTTCTACAATGATTCTCAGTGCTGCAATTTGATCTGTGCATGATCTGTTTTGGCGGAATCCAGCCTGTTGATCTCGTAGCTGCATGTCGACCTGGTCTTTCATTCTATTCAAAATAATTCTGTTAAAGACCTTTCCTGGTATGGACAGCAATGTGATTCCTCTGTAATCTGCACAATTGCTGAGATCCCCTTTCTTTGGTATCTTGATGAGGTATCCTTCTTTCCAATCTTTTGGAACTCTCTCTTCTTCCCATATCTTTTCAAACAGAGGGTGCAGCATGTTGACTATTGTATTTATATCAGCTCTCATCATCTCTGCTGTGATGTTGTCCGGTCCCGGTGCTTTCCCTAATTTGAGCTGCTTGATGGCCAGAGCTATTTCTTCCCTATTTGGGGCGCTTTCTTCTATTTGTAAGTCTTCATTTGCTGGTTGTATGTCTGGTGTGTCTGTGGGTGGGGGTCTGTTTAATAGTTCTTTAAAGTATTCCACCCATCTTTTTTGTTGCTCTTTCCTTTCTGTTATTGATCTACCTTCTCTATCTTTGACAGGTCTCTCCGGCCTTTTGTATCGCCCTGACAGCTTTCTTGTTATATCGTAGAGCTCTCTCAGGTTGCCCTTCTTGGCTGCTTCTTCTGCTGTTGATGCTAGGCCATCTATGTAGGCATTCTTATCTTTTTTTATGCTGTTTTTTACTTTTTGGTTTGCTTCTTTATATTTCTCTTGCGCTTTTGTTTTCTCCGCCCTGGTGCGGCTGCTGTTAACTAAACTTTTCATTTCTTTTCTCTCTTTTATTTTTTGCAGTGTGTTGAGTGAGAGCCAGTCTTTGTGTTTCTGTTTCACTGATCCTAAAACTTCTTGGCAAGTGGATGTTACAGACGACTTTATGTTTTGCCATTTATGTTCTACTTGGTCATCTTCTGTTTGGTCTTCCAGCGCTTGGAACTTATTCCTTAAGGTAACACTGAATTCCTCTCTTTTCTGCTCATTTACCAAAAGTGCTACGTTGAATTTTGTTCGCTTAACAGTTGGCGGTTCCCAGTTCTTCTTCAACTTTAACTTTAGTCTTGCCCAAACAAGATGATGATCAGATGCTACATCTGCTCCTCGTTTTGCTCGTACATCTTGTAGAGACTTTCTAAATTTTTTGTTAATGCATATGTGGTCTATTTGGTTTTGCGTTTTGTTGTCCGGGGATACCCATGTCATCTTGTGGATGTTTTTATGTTGGAATTCGCTGCCTCCGATAACAAGCTCATGTGTTGCGCAGAAGTCTGCTAGTTTTTCTCCGTTCTCATTTCTCTCTCCTACACCATGGCGTCCCATGATTTCCTCATATCCACTGTTGTCGTTTCCGATCTTGGCGTTAAGGTCCCCCATTAAAATGTTCAGATCTCTATTTGGGAATTTTTCTATTATTGTTTGTAGTCTATTGTAGAATGTTTCTTTCTCGTCTTCTTTGCTGTCGTTGGTGGGTGCGTAACACTGTATTATGTTCATCTTTATTTTCTTTTTCTTGGTTCGGAATGTTGCTGTTATTATTCTTGGTCCATGGGCTTCCCATCCAATCAATGAATCCTGTGCCATCCTAGACAACATTAGAGCGACTCCTTGTGTGTGCGGAGCATTTTCCTCCTCATGCCCAGAGTATAGTAACATTTCTCCCGAGGCCAAAGTTATTTGTCCAGCTTGTATCCATCTTGTTTCACAGATGCCCAGCAGTGTAAGTTTGTAAGTTCTCATTTCTGCTGCCACCTGCGCTGCTTTCCCTGTTTCATACATGGTTCTGACATTCCACGTGCCTATGTTTGTTTCCTTAGAAAGGAGGGTCTTCGGCTTTGAGGCTTCCAGTATAGTCTGGGTTTGGCCACAAGGCTTCATAGCTCTTCTTGGAAAAGAAGAGCCCTCTCTTCTCAGGGCTGAAATTTGTTGGTTTTTTCTTGTTGACGTTTCTGTAGCAATTTGTTTTTACGGGTGAGGTAGCTGGCCTCACGCCAACCCTCCTCCTTTTGCACCCGGGCTTGGGACCGGCCTTGGCGGAGTTGGCATAGGTTATAGTCTAGAGTTATTTATGTCTGGGATAGATTAACCTAGAGTTATTTATGTCTGGGATAGGAATAGCCTAGAGTTATTCATGTCTTGGATAGGTTAGCCTAGAGTTATTCATGTCTGGGATAGGTTAGCCTAGAGTTATTCATGTCTGGGATAGATTAGCATGGAGTTATTCATATCTGGGATAGGTTAGCTTGGAGTTATTCATGTCTGAGATAGTTAAGCCTAGAGCTATTTATTTCTGGGATATGTTAGCCTAGAGTTATTCATGTCTGGCTTAGGATAGCCATGCGAAAGGAGATGTTAGCCTGGATTTAGCCATGTATGGGAGAGATTATCCATGTATGGGATAGTTAGACCTGTATGTGGGAGGTTAAACTTCTCAGTTTCTCTTTTCTGGTCAGAAAAATTTCAAAACAAGGTCTATGCCGTTGGCACGATTGTACGTTGTAAAACTCTTGCTGCCAAAGTTGTATCTATGCGTTAATGATTGTACGTTGTAAAACTCTTGCTGCCAAAGTTGTATCTCCGCTAGAGACAGAATGGATTTCGGATTTGGCTTCGGTTTCTGCGCCGAAAGTTGCCATTTGATCACTTTCGGCCAAGTTTCGGTTTCGACCGAAACTAAAAAGTTAAATTTCGGCTTAATTTCGATTTCGGACAGAAGTGAAAAGTTAACTTTCTGTTTAATTTTGGTTTCGGTCGAAAGTGACTGAGGTTTTCGGTCATCTACAAGAAGTCAGACTGTCTGTGCGCCTCTAGGCCGGCAATCCGATATTCATCATTGCGCGATGTCTAGCTGTCATCGTATGTTATATGACTAATACTCTGCGAAAACTGCTCACAGGTGTATGATGACTTACTTGTCCTATATTTCAGAAACAGTTTTGTGGAAGAAAAACTAATGGAATGGTAATATTTGTATCATTATTTTTGTTTTAATTTTTTCAATTTTTTATTTTTTTTAATATAATTATGTAGTTGGCCTACTGCAGACCTGCTTACTTTTATGATTTAGGCGACCAATATAGATGTTTTTTGCGATTCTCAGCGGTGTATTGCCAAATTCGTAACAAAGGGTTCGCAGTAAGTATGTCCCCTTATGCCATATCGGTCACCGACACAGTCAGTCAAATTACGATTAGGGGATCTGGCGTCTGGGCCCACGAAGCTCCTTCTGCGGAGTTTCGGGTCCATCCGCCAAGGCATTTTTAAGTGCTTGAAGTTTGTTGTTCTGAGTTTCACTTTTTTGCTTAGAGCTGAATTTCGCAATATTTTTGCCGAAAGGCTAAACTGTAAAGTAATATTTATGCCATTTATATAAAAATTTGTAGAAACGGACATTTTTTTCAATTTAAAAAATTTTGATTTTTTTGAAATTAGTACTTGATTTTAGGCATATTTATTATTTCGAACTAACGGTTCGCACGAACCTGACCGAACCGGCTCCAAACCACCGCTGGCGATTCTCCGTCGATACCCGTCTGAACAAAAATTTTAGGAGACCCGGTTAAAAAACAAGGGGTGAGGGAGGTTGGTCACCGAACGAAATCATAACGTCACCAGCACGGAAAGACTAACGCGTTGGTACTGGGCTAAATATCAAAATATTTTGGTTTCGGCTTCGGTTTCGGCCGAAAGTCACTTTAAGCTTTTGGTTTCGGCTTCGGTTTCGGCCGAATGTCATTTTAAACTTTCGGCCTAGTGTCGGCTTCGGCCGAAATCAGAAAATCCCTTTTGGTCGCTGTTACGTCCTATTTTCATTGCAGCCTCCAAATGTTACGGCCTACTTTCATTGCGGCCTCCAAATGTTACGGCCTTCATACTCTACGGCCTACTCTCGTTGTCTAGGTTCTCTATGATTCCAATGAGGTCCACACAATGACACAATAATACCTCGAGTTTCATAAGTCAGTTTATTCAGTATATACAAATTGTGGTTCTACCAAGAGTCATTAATACATCATCTGAAATCCTTATTACACAGGGGTGAAAACTAAACTCTGACCGACACAGGTGTTCCTCTCTCACGATCCCTAAATCTCTAACTGCAAAACTCTTGTCTTCCTATACAAATCTCCCGGTCTCTCCCTCGACTAACCAACACACTGTCCTTTTATCCCCACTCACTTGTTTATGAACATTTCCCTGTCATCCAATCACCATTCAGCCAATATAATTCATAACAACTAATGGGCTAAAAAGTGTTCACTCTAACAACAGTGGTTCTCATACAACTCTCACCATGCATAAACAACTTTCATATCAAAACATCAGGCTAACTAACTCTAGTTCACAACAGTCGCTCTCTAATCTCTGCGCTAATATTGATCTAAAGATATTGGGATAGGTCAGCCTGACCTCGCATCTCATACCGAGTGGACCTACTTATATTATTTTATTCGTCTTTTTTTTTTTTAATTTATTTTAAGATGGACGGGTCTCAAACAGGATTATCAGGTACGCCGCAAATTTTGAAGAATGAAACAAAGATGTTCAACCTTTAAGGACTTGAGTATCTTACGAAACCTTGACCGACAGTTGGATTACAAACTGGACATACATTTGAGTCCTATGTCAATACTAACGCAATGTTCTTTACCATAAAATCTCTCTGGAGTCTACTCTATGTCATGTCGTCTGCTTGTGTATTCCCCGCTTCGTTAGAACTTTTTGACACAAACAAGCAACAACAAAAATGTTTTAACAATCACAACCTGGAAGGGTAGAATCAAGTTCGCGGGTGTCGCAGCTTGTGTGATGTAAGATTTAATACTGGAACCCTTTCCCAGCTTGCCGTAATTGAAAACTTTTAAGTCTTAAGGATGCTACATGGCTATAACGTGTGTCTGAAAGTATTCAAATCATGGACTGGCTTCTTGTGCTACCTGTCTTTGTCAATAGACACGTACAAAAGAAACGATCACTAACTTCACAGCCCGTCTTTGACATTTGTGATATTTATAATATGGCATCAATCAATATCAAGAGTTATTTCCCCTTTTGTTTCCCCTACCCTCCTCCACCCCCACCCCCCAAACCGCTCACACTGTTTACAATCAACAAGGGACGCTACCCATGTCTTGTTTAATGTTGTTTCCCATTCATATCCTGTTCCTGATTTCACCTCATCAGCTGACGTCCTTTGGCGGGGGAAAACTTGGCGAGTAAAGTCTCTGGGACTAACGCTGAGTTAACACACGTCCAGTATCCATCATGATCCATCTCAATTCTCCCAGCCCGTTACGGCCAGGGATTAAGCTGAATTCAGCCTTTTTCCCTCCCCTCAGAACTTCTCCAACAACGTCTTTACCCTTTTGATGGTATTTCCAGAATGTTCTTATATCTAGCCATAACTTTTGGTATGCAACAGGCAGGGCCGGATTTACAGGCAGGCCGACCAGGGCGAAATAAGGGCCCCCAAAATTGAGAGTAGTATATAAAAATATATTTTTGAATTAAAAATGGGGTCTCAGATTTTCGTTGGCCTAGGGCCCCTAAAATTGTAAATCCGGCCCTGGCAACAGGTATAACCTAACTTTGGAGCATTTCAAAAAGGATAACTTTTGGATGCAAAAGGTTCAACCTAACATTTGAGCATTTCAAGGATAACTTTTGGATGCAATAAGTTTAATCTAAAATGTGAGCAATGCAACTAAAATACAGTCTTTTTTCAAGTACTTACAATGTGTTAACACGGCGAAACAAATAATTAACAAAATATCACATAAGAAAAGGCTCAGCTGACCATAACGCCAAAGAAACGAAGCGATTTATTTACATTTATTCGTAAAAACAATGATAGCGCTTCTCTATTATTTTACGTCAATTTAGTAAATTTAATTGCGCGAAAAATAAAATATATCCGCTTTTATTTTAGTAAATGTTTAAGATTTATTATTACAAATTCAAATACATTTTAAATAACTATAAAGGAAATATTTTAAACACTTTATCCGAGTTAGAAAGTTATACATTTTTTTTAAACACATGGATAAAAATTTGATCAAAGAATTAAAACTTAGTCGTATTTATCTTGAAAACCCAAATATGTGTTTTTTAGTGCGTTGTTAATATTGCTGAATAAAATTAAAATTAATTTGTTCTAAAGAAATACACAAATGACGCCATAGTACGAATTACATAACTACCATCACCTTGAGCCAAACGCCACAGGATGAAAATTTACATTACCCCAACTTAGGACAAGTTGTAACTACCAACACCGTGAGCCACACGCCACAGGATGAAAAGTTACATTACCCCAACTTAGGACAAGTTATAAAATCTGTTATCAAATCTTTTATCCTCTAGTTTTCGAAACTCTCTTGACTCTACTTCTCCCACTGGCTCTTACTCTCTTCCGATTCTTCTTTCCTCTAATAATCCACGACCTCTATTCATCTTGATTTTCCCTATTTCTCTCTCACACACACACGCACGATGATCATCTTTGGCATGTGAAGATGACCAAGGCAAATTTCGACTTGAGTAGTAGTAGTTGTAGTAGCCTTGGCTATAGCTGTCTTTTGTTTAACGTGAGGGAGGGTTATTCAATTCGTCAGCCTCTCTCTCTCGTCCTTGACCTATTTGCACCAATGCCAAGATTTAGTCAAGACGACTTAAAACGGACCAGGATGTAGTAGGTGACCACCAATGTTTCTTGTTTCTTGACACACACATACATACTTACACACACACATACACACTTCTCCCTCTCTTCCGCGCTTTCATTCTCTCCCTATTTTGCGTATTGATCCCTTCACGACAATAGAGATACATATAAAAACGAAAGTAATGTCTGACGTTCCATATCCTATTAAAAGGCAAAGGTCAGATCTGCCTTTTCTTCTGGTCACTATTTTTCTGATGGTCAGAGTGAAAGAGTGCACGCGCGGTTAACGATTGCATGGTGGGCGGCAACAACCCACGATCAGACTGGGTCGGGTGAACTATCCAAAATTGGTTTGGGGGGGGGGCAGTCAGGGGGTAAATCACTATTCGATTCGATTAGAACTTGTGGAATTCTAAGGACCATCACTGTCGGTATTTGCTTAATATTCTTGTTTGAAACTCGAGATCCTAGAATCTCTTTCCATGTCAATAAACCTTGTGACAGTTGACATGTGTCTTGTCATCAGACTCGTAATGTGTCATTAGATGTATCTGTCAAAAACGTGCATTATGTCATGATATTTCTGTCTGTCAATAAACGAGATTGAAGTCCATGGAGATGGTTATTAAAAGTATGTTAATAAGTACAACATCTTATCCCAAGAATGATAAAAAAGATGAATGATACGATGCAAAAAGATACAAGATAAGCGTATTAGTCAACCTGGCATTTCTAAAGACACACAACCTGGCATGTCTCAAGACACACAACCTGGAATGTCTAAAGACACACAACCTGGCATGTCTCAACACACACAACCTGGCATGTCTCAAGACACACAACCTGGCATGTCTCAAGACACACAACCTGGCATGTCTCAAGACAAACAACCTGGCATGTCTCAAGACACCCAACCTGGCATGTCTCAAGACACACAACCTGGCATGTCTCAATACACGCAGCCTGGCATGTCTCAACACACACAACCTGGCATGTCTCAACACACACAACCTGGCATGTCTCAACACACACAACCTGGCATGTCTCAACACACACAACCTGGCATGTCTCAAGACATACGTTCATTTGATTTCAATGGGCTCCTACCTTACCTAAGTTGAAAAAAAAAGTTTCAAATGTACAGCTCGCGTGCAGTTCTAGCTAAGGATGAAAAGTCCCAAATGTTTACTTTTGGTACAACACAGCCACCATCCCCGCTCAGCAGTAAACACAAATGACGTCATTGTCACTATGGCAACCTGCGGCGCCCCAAAGACCACAAAGAGTTTCCGGGCCCGATCGGTGCTATAGGATAGTCTTGATCTAATCCGCTACAGACCGCAGCTCACCCTAACGCATCATCTGCTTCGCATACACCCAACGAGCGATAGAAAGAAAATACGCCTGTTAACTTGATACTTGGCGGGAACAGTTCCCATGAAGGGCCGCTTGCCCCCAATATTTGCTCAATGGCTAATCAAGGGACGATGGTCCTCGAGTCACAGGTCCACTTCAGTTTTCCTTCTTCTGGGGTTTTTATTTCCGTGACATTTGTCCAGACGATTTGCTTTCAGATACTGGGTCTGGAAATGTCCAGTCACCGGCTCAGACAAATTCGCATACAAATCTCTGTTCCTTTCAGACATTTAAAAAAATAACCACACTGTCTGGATGTGTTACCACGGGATTGTGTCAGAAAGATGAGTTATTAAATAGGAATCATTCTCATGTAAGATTGAGCCTAGACTCTTATGACCTTGGCCAGAACACTCTTATGACCTTGGTCAGCGCACTCTTATGACCTTGGCCAGCACACTCTTATGACCTTTGGCCAGCACACTCTTATGACCTTGGCCAGCACACTCTTATGACCTTGGCCAGCACACTTTTATGACCTTGGCCAGCATATCACAGTCGAGCCTAATCGAGTTAGTCAGTGAAATGATCGAGTGATTATTCCCGTAATCTGAGTGCTACCGCTATGAACTTTCAGGAAGGCTACATTATAATAGACTTATATTTTGACTGATTTACGGTGCAGTAGTGATAAGCTAAACGTGGAGTATACACAGAGATACTTTCAGTTGTATTTAAATTGTTAACAGATACAGATGTTAGTTGTATTTAGGTTGTTTTATCATCATCAGTGGCGCTACAGCCCAGGTAGGACCCTAGCCTACTACACCACATCCTTACATTCGGAAAGATCCATGGCTTTCCGCCTCTAGGCTCCCAACCCCCAACTGGTGTAAGTCGTCCTCTCTACGTCGTTGATCCATTTCAGTCTTGGACGACCTGTGAGTCGTCTGCCCTAGGTGTCTGCCTGTGTATCACTTTTGCTGCTCTACATTACGGCATCCTTTCAAAATGTCCTGTCCAACGCAGTCTGCCTTTTTTTTATTGTTCCGACTATGATGTGAGTTGTCGACAGTTACTTTTTGTTGTATTGAAGTTGTAATCACAATCAGCTCATTCCTTCTCAAAATAATCTATAGAGAGTGGTCGTGATGAGGTCGAGTTGTTTGTGTTGTTTTAAGAGAGAGAGTGGTCATGATGAGGTCAAGTTGTTTGTGTTGTTGTAACAGAGAGAGTGGATATGATGAGGTCAAGTTTTTTGTGTTGTTATAACAGAGAGAGTGGATATGATGAGGTCAAGTTGTTTGTGTTGTTGTAGCAGAGAGAGTGGATATGATGAGGTCAAGTTTTTTGTGTTGTTGTAACAGAGAGATTGGATATGATGAGGTCAAGTTGTTTGTGTTGTTGTCACAGAGAGAGTGGTCATGATGAGGTCAAGTTGTTTGTGTTGTTGTAACAGAGAAAGTGGTCATGATGAGGTCAAGTTGTTGTTGTTGTAGCAGTAAAGGACTAAGTTAAAATAGCGTTAATCTTTATAGGCATGCGTTGTATTTTGGGATTCACTCACCAGTGGCTCTTAAACCTTAAGGAGATTTTATTAATAGAATTTGCATCCTCATAGAATAGGCATACTAATAGAATAGGAATCCTATTGGAAAAGGCATCTTAATAGAATAGGGTTTCTAATAGATTATGCATCTTAATAGAATAGGGTTTCTAATAGATTATGCATCTTAATAGAATATGCATCCTAAATGGAATAAGTATCCTAATAAAATAGGCATCCTAAGTTCATCATGAAATCAAAAGTATCTCTTATATATATATTTATTTATTTCACTTATTTGTATTTTGTAACACGTTGACTCACCGGTTATTTTCTCAAAACACCTTAAACCAGTGTAAAAAAATCTGCACCCAGTTAATCCCTAGTTCGAAAATAATCCACAAAGCATTACGCAACCTTTTTTGCACTGATTTAACTTTCCTATTCACGTGACATGGAACTACTCAAGTTCATTTCCGGTAAGATGTCTTCCCGGCATCGCAGTCGGCCTCGCGAGGATCACTTTCACGCCTGTTGGTCATCGTGTAACTAATAGCACACGCATACCGTCCAGTCCTTGCGTCACAGACAGTGGACATCATCACGACGTTAGACGGTTCTGCCACGACAGCTGAACTTACTTTAGATGGTTGAACATTGAGAGATTGTGTTGAGTAAGGAAAGGTTGGAACGTGGTTGGAGGTACAAACGTACTTTAACACAGTAACGTCATTGAAATAACTGGATCTGGTATACCTGTGTGTCTGCAGGATGCGGGTGTACCTGTACCTGCAGCAGGTGTACCTGTATCTACAGAGGGTTAACCTGTATCTGGAGCGGGTGTACCTGTATCTGCAGAGTACAATCCAAATTATAATATTTTCAAACTTTATAAAAATCTACATTTATTGATAGCATGCGTCTTATTTGAAGGGGACATGAGGCTTAAGCGTAAGTGGGGGGGGGGGGGGAGGTTGCTCAAAGAGAAGGGGTCAGCCTGTCGTGAGTGTCAGCTCCCCTGCCCTAATGCCGAAATTGTTAATTTGATTCATGTTCTTATTTCCGATCAATTATTTAAACTGAATTAAAAGATCTTTTGGGCACACGACATTGGAGTCAACAAGAAGACGGCATGATACAACTTGACCAGCATACACACAATGAAGCAAATATTTAGTACACACGAGCCGGAGTAGAGATTAAAGAGAACTAAGTCTACAAGAAAAAAGTTGTGGAAACGGGAATATAGTGGGGAAACTGATGCTACAGGTTACCACTTTGCTTAAAATCGATAAAATAATTTTTACGGTGGACAGGACCTGGAAACGGACTTCACGAATCTAACCCAGTCTGTCACGTGGTCACCACCGATAAAGATAGCCAGTCATGTGACCGCCGGGAAGCTCAGCTGGGAGCACTTTA